>CM077163.1:79869096-80370106 GCA_039583875.1 Platanthera guangdongensis
GGAGTGAGTTATTCCCATAGGAAAGGTTAGCAAGGCCAACGCTACATGTTACTCTTGCGAAATTCCAGGTCACTATGCCTTTGAATGCCCAATGAAGACTAAGGCCGTAGCCCTTTTAGAGACGTCTACCGATCTCGATGACTTAGTGTATGAGGTTGCTAAGGAGAGTGACACAGAAGGGGTCGCAAGTGATTTAGAGGACGATCACCACCTTATGGTGATGCGTTGTATCTTGACCACTCCCTCCGTTACATGATTGGAAGAGGATGAGCATATTTTCTCTGATTTTTAAGAGTAGAGTAATGAGAAACTCTGCAAGTTGATTGTCGAAAGTGGTAGTTATGTGAATGTCATTTCTGAGAATGCCATCACGTGTATGGCCTGACCACGGAACCACACCCCCCCCCATATCAGGTAGCTTGGATAAACAAGATCACCGTCCGGTTACCAAGCGATTCTCGGTCCCCTTCATTCAAATCATATACTGATGAGGTATGGTGTGATGTCCTACCGATGGATGCTTATCACGTGTTACTAGGCCGCCCTTTGCTTATGACCGTGATGTGACACATTTTGGTAGAGCCAACACGTATGAATTAAAATTCAATTGCAAAACCATTACGTTGAGACTGACAATCCCGAAGGAACCGGTATGACCGGTTAAGGACACCACGATCCCAGTTGAGAGGAAGGCCTTGAACCTAGTCGGAAGAAAAGAATTTAGTAAGGTCACGTTTCTTTATGGAGTGATGTATGCGCTAGTCCTTCTGAGTGCGAAGATGGATTCTGGAGTATTGGATGATCTGCCTAGTGAGTCACGGGTATTGTTGGAAGAGTATAGGGATACGTACCCTGATGAGTTGCCATCGATATTACTCCACTTATAGATATTCAGCATGCAATAGATCTCATCCTGTGGCCTTCCTTGCCCAACCAGCCCGACTACCGACTCCATCCCGCTGCCCATAAGGAGTTGTAGGTTCAGATAGAGGACTTTTTGAAGAAGGGGTTTATTAGGACTAGTATGAGTCCATGTGTTGTTCCAGCTCTGCTTGCCCCAAGAAGGATGGCTCATGGCGAATGTGTGTTGATAGTCGGCTATCAACAAGAATACCGTCAAATGTAGGTTCCGTATCCCACGATTGGATGACCACTTGGATGTATTATCTGGAGCCACTATATTTTCTAAGTTGGATCTTAGGAGCGGTTATCACCAGATTAGGATCCGTGAGGGTGATGAGTGGAAGACTGCGTTTAAATCCAGGATGGGTTATATGAGTGGCTTGTGATGCCCTTTTGGTTATCTAATGCCCCCAGCACCTTCTCTCGGATTATTACACACATCTTTCGACTGTACTTGGGGAAGTTTGTGGTAGTTTATTTCGATGACATCTTAGTTTATATCACCACCACTGTCGAGCACATCTCCCACTTGAGAGTGACCCTATCCACCTTGAGGAAGGAAACACTATTCCTAAACCTTAAGAAATGCATATTCTATGTTCGAGAGGTAGAGTTTTTAGGTTATATAGTCGGGTCTGAGTGAATTCGAGTTGATCCTGGAAGGTTCAGGTGATTAAGGACTGGCCCGAGCCGACTAGCCTACGAGAGGTGCGTAGTTTCCATGGATTGGCTACATTTAATCGCCACTTCATATGAGATTTTAGTAGCATTATGGCACCTATTAGTGACTACATGAAGAAGGGTGAGTTCACTTAGACGAAGTCCGCCACCTTTGCCTTCCAACGTATTAAAAGAGCATGACTGAGGCACCGGTGTTACGTCTACCTGACTTCACCAAGGTCATTGAGCTTACCTGTGACGCATCAAGGGTAGGAATAGGAGGTGTTTTAAGTCAAGAAGGTCACCCAGTCAGTTATTTTAGTGAGAAACTAGCGGACGCTAAGTTAAATTATTCGAACTATGATAGAGAGTTTTATGTTGTTGTTAGGTGTTTGCATCATTTGCGGCATTATCTCCTCTCCAAGGAGTTTGTGATGCTCTCTGATCATGATGCTTTACGTTTCATAAATGGTCAGCACAAAATCAGCCCGTGTCACGCTAAGTAGGTTGCTTTCTTACAAGGGTACACTTTTAGTCTTAAGCACCATAAGGGATCTGAAAATCGAGTTGTTGATGCACTTAGCCGCCTTACCCTTCTACTGTCTACCATGCAAGTGAATGTCATAGGATTCGAACGAGTTAAGGAAGAATAAACCACTTGCCCAAATTTCCACGAGATATATTTCTCCACTCAGGATAGCTCTCTGGTGGCCATATCTACATTTGTTCTTAAGGACAGTTATCTTTTTAGGCACGGGAAGTTGTGTATTCCTCGATCCTCCTTACGACACCACATTATTTTGGAATTGCATAGCGAAGGTCTGAGTGGACACTTTGGCAGAGATAAGACCATTGCACTCGTTGAGGAGAAATTTACTGGCCTAAGCTTAAGGTGATGGTTGGGGGAATAGTGAGTAGTTGTCGAACATGTCAAGTATCTTAGGGTGCTAAAATCAATGCTGGGTATACACCCCTTTACCAATTCCTTCCATACCATGGGAAGACGTGAGAATGGATTTCATATTAGGCCTCCCCACCACTCTTCATCGACACGACTCCATTTTTGTAGTTATGGACGGGTTTTCAAAAATGGCATACTTTATCCCACGTAGTAGGACCAACGATGCATCTCACACAGCTAAGTTATATTTTCGGGAGGTCGTTAGTCATCGCGGAGTGTCGAAGACAATTGTCTCGGATAGGGACGTGAAATTCACTAGCTATTTTTGGAAAACTTTATGGATTTTAATGGGGACCAAATTATTATTTTCCACTGCGTATCATCCGCAAATCGATGCTCAGACGGAAGTAGTCAATCGGAGTTTGGGGAATCTTCTAAGGTGTCTTGGGACTGATCACAAGGGAACTTGGGATCTACTTCTTCCCCATGCACAATTGGCTTATAATAACTCTAATAATCCGTCCACGAGTATGTCTCCTAACGAGATTGTTCACGGGTATAAGGCTCCTGTGCCACTTGACTTGGTTCTGTTACCACCTACATATAAAGCAAGTCAATTCGCACAATCCTTCGCCCAACACATTCATGACTTGCACGCACATATCCGGGCAACCTTAGCCTCCCAATATGAATCCTATCAAACACAAGCTAATCAACATAGGAGAGTGTCACACTTTAAAGTTGGCGATCAAGTTTTAGTCCGCTTAGTTCCCGAGTGACTGCCAACTGGAACCGTTAGAAAGTTAGCTCCAAAGCGCGCCTACCCCTTCTGGATTATAAGGAAACTCGATGATAATGCTTTTGTCTTAGATTTGTCTACTGATTGGGGTTCTCACCCATTTTTAATGTCTCGGATTTGACGATGTTTGTTTCGCCTCCACAAGAGTTGACTTCTTTATCGTCTTCTCCTTCCACTCAAAATTCTTTGGGTTTGGGGAGTGGTAGTATGGATAATCTCTCTCCCCTGGTCTCCATAGGTTTAGAATCGGATTGTAAGTTGCTTTCTTTTATTCCCACTGCTGACATGTTTCCAATGTTTCCCAAAACATTTCTTAACCAGACAGGATACTTGATGCTGAGCTGCTTACTACCACAGATGGTGCTACCACCGCTTTCTCATCCGTTGGCATGACCGCCCTCCTTCCAACGACTCTTGGGTACTCGAGCCAGAGCTTCAACAATTGGATGCCGCTCTTCTCTGCCGCTATCTCTTGGGCCACGCATCGGAGATACGTGATTTTGAGTAGGGGAGGATTGTTGTCGCGACATCGCTGCCACTACTTGATGATGATCCGGTTGCGGAGGCGCTACAACATAAAGACGTTAGGAGCCATGATGACGCTAATGGAAGGCAACGTTACAACCTCCGTCCGCGGCATTCTAAGCCCATTTGAAGATTCATTCATGCTCTTAGTTACGTTATTTATATTTATATTTTATATTTGAGAATATAAAATTATTCCATGCTTGGGTAATAATTATATATTCATGTGTGGACTTATTGTGTTCCTGCATTTAAAATATTTGGTGTGTAATTAACCACCTGGATGGATGAGATGTCATCTCCATTTTGGACGGTTAAATGTGTGTTTGTAACTCCTATGTGTTTATAACTCCTATATAAGGAGACCTCTTTATGAGAATTAATAGACAAGAAGAATTTGAATCCTAAAAAAAACTCCAAAAGGAAATTCGGCAAGGCATTCCTCTTAGCCTTCGCCCCCTTGTGGTGTGAAACCATCCCTTGCATCCTACACCCCTATTCGGTGCGACTCCGGCATGGATTCCTTCGGTGTGACTCGAAGGAAGAAGGTTGCAGCCCCATTCGGTGTGACGCCGGTGGATCCGTGGAGAGAGTGATTCTCCCACCATATCTTGTGTGCACGGTGAATTAAGGTTGGAAAACTCTTCCCCACTCTTTGTACTTCCTCTCTTAGATTTGTGGAAGGTGAACCATCATTTTCTCCGCGGCTTTAAATTTTAATCACTTACAAATCTTTGATTAGTAAACGTTATTGTTCTTGTTTCCATTTTTCGGACCGGGTAGGTCCATTTTGCTTGAGCGGATCTTGGCCTATAGCCTTGATCATTCTCTCAAAAGGATTGGCAACCTTTGCGTTAACTTTGGGAACGATCCGACTCAATTTTCATATCTGTTTTAGAGTCGATCATTCTCCGAATGTGTTTATGTTTTGTGCGTGAAATGATCACGTATTAAGGGCGATAGATGCTTGTTTAGGTGTGGCGGATCTAGAGTGCGTTGTTCGCAAACTAGAGCCTTCTCTCGTGTAGCTTTCTGTTAGCGACATATACTACACCTTTAAGTAAAAAGGCCGGGCACCATGGAGGGCCATCAAGTGTTGATATTCTTACTGAGTCCATAGGGGATGCGATGAGTCCACATTTTACACTGATTTTTGGACTCATCTGGGCCAGTTTTATCGTCTTAGCACAACACTTGAGAGACTTTATTGCTTATATTTGCTTATGTGCCTATTTCACAATTAAGTGCACTGTAGGCCCGTTTCTGTGTGCTTCTTGTGTTTCTTTGTTTTTGTTGTTCTTTAATCCTATCTTGGAATGTGGTGTGCACGTTTGGTGGCCTTTATGCCTCTTCTGCTGGTGCAGGTTTCGTGTGCGTGCTCCGGAACCGCTCGGGAGAACCCGACGATGCAGGAATACTGCGCACGACCACTGGACTTATTACGCATGACCACTGGTCGTGCGCCACCTATCGTGCGCATTACATTCTCATTTTCCTTATCCTGTCCGGGTAATCGCACGAGCACTGGCCGTAGTGCGCACGACCACTGGTCGTGCGCCACTGCTCGTGCGCGTTTACCCCTTGTTTTCTATAAATCTGGCCCTGCCAATCGCACGATCAGTGGATTTAGTGCGCACGACCACCGATCGTGCGCCACTGATCGTGCGCATATTTGCTAATGCTTCTTATCCAGGTTGCAGGTCTATTTGGAAATGGCGCACGATCATCGACAGACAGTGCGCACGACCAGTGTTGTGCGCCACTGATCGTGCGCACTGCTTCTGCTGCCTCCGTATTTAAGGACCTGCTCCGCGATTTAGGTGAACGCCTGTCATTTGCTACGATCAGAGAGTGCGCGGGAATCGCCATTTCACTTCTCCAGCTGCTCCATCACCTCCACCTTCGTCGGGAGGCCATTAACCAACTACTACGAAGCTTTTCAAACCCTCCGACGAAGCCCGCGGCATTGACGACTTCAACTCCAAGCTTTACAATGGAGTTGGTGAAGAATACAACCTAGAGAACTGACTTAAAGGCCTTCGAGGTGATAGCTCGTCGGTACCGGAAGCCTCCTTGGACTGAGCCCGGAAGCGGATTGACAACTCGCTACTCTGGCCACGACCCGCGGTGGATCTTCACTCTCTTTTGGTTTACTCCTCTTCCCCTTCCTCTGTAGTATGGAATGGTTTAAGCATTGTAATGAACATCAAGTTTACTTAATATCTAATGGGATGTTAGTATTTTTCTTATGCTTGTGAGTAGTGTCTCTGAATGCGCCTCGCTCACTCCACATCCACTCCATTCCCGTGTCTCACCCGATTGCACTCCACATAAGAACACTTCGATCCATTAGCTTTCCTCCACTCGCCCAACCGAAGTTCGGCATCGCGGCGGAAACCCCCACTCCACCTTGCGAAGCGGTGCCTTAGACCCGCATAGCTTTTACTAGTTCAGTAGATCAAACATCCACAATCTCCCAAATCCTCTTTTTACTCTTTTTTTCTATTTATAACTCTCATAACGATATTTTCTATACTGTTGCCACTCTACGCTAATTGCATTCATCAAGAGACCGACACTCGGGGATTTATTCCCAAAACTTTATTACTTGTGCGACCGGTGCGCTTGCCGATTTACACACATCAGGATGAAGATCTAACGAGCGGTGGAGATCTTCTTCAAAATCATCAACTATCAAGTTATGCATGAAGCTGTCATCGCTTGCCTTTGTTTTGCAAAGTAATTAGGATGCCAAGAATCAAATCTCACACATATTTATTATTATTCACATCTCAGATCTGTGGGGATTTTGAGGCGAGGGAACCCAATTTGCAGTAGTTTCTCTTGAAGGTTAAAGGTTTGATTGGCACGTTTCGGTCCTTGTATGGTCATCATGTATTAAGGGAGAGGAACAATAGAGACAATCAGTTGGCCAAATATGAGCTTAATGCAGGAAGCACCTTGACTAAATTATTTTTATCGTCAATTAAAGAAGGAGGGTATACAGACTTCAAGAAGAATCCATCTTGGATGGATACATTTTTTAGTTATCTCACTACATAAGAGTTTTTGGCAGCAATAAAAGACAAGAGGCGCTTTCAGGATAAATCTGTATATAACTTAATTCATGAGGGGCTTATATCAGATGACCATCTATGGTCCCATGGATCGATACATCTCTAAGGCTTAGGTTCCTCAAGTTTTGGAAGAGTTACATTATGGAGAGTGTGACAATCACTCGGGGAGTCACATGCTAGTGAATAGGATCTTGAGGAAAGGCTATTTCTGGACAACCATCTAGAGGGACACGAAGAGCCTTGCTCGGTAATTCCATAACTGCTGGCTCTATGGTCAAATATAACTATTGTTCGCTCAATAGTTGAGAGCTATCACCTCTCCATGGTCGATTTACATTGGGGGGAATGGACATAATGGGGACTTTTCCTCAAGTTAGAGGTCGATGAAGATTTATCTTGTTAATGATCAATTATTTCTCCAAGTGGATATAAGTGAAGGCATTGGCGAAGAAAACATCTTGAGTCATGAGGAACTTAATTTGGGGAAATTTTGTATGCGGGTTTGGTATACCCCAAGCCATTGTCATGAATAACGCCCTCAATTCTCTAGCTTAACAACTTAAAGAGAGACCAAACATATGTGAAATGGGAGAATATTTGACTAATTCCTTAGAGATTTGTCTAGAGGGGGTGAATAAAGATTAAAATTTGTTTAAAACTAGCTATACAATTCATAGAATTTGCACACACATTGACTGTTAATGAGAATTAAAATCAGATAATTAAAATCACAACACAAAAAAAAATTAAATCACAGAAGAAGACACAAGATATATATTGGTTTCCCCCCAAATTTGGGTACATCCACTCTTCTACCCCCTTGCTAGAAATTCATTATCACAGTGTCTGAGTCTTTTGGTAAGACTCTCTGAACTAATCACTAGATCTTTTAATATCAAGACCTTGAACCAATACAATATGAGTCTTTTCACAAGAAGACTTTCAAAACTTTTAACTGAATCCTTTGAAGAGGGATTCTCAAAACTCTTTTCATAAGCAGAAAAGTTGAGTGAATAGAAAACAAAATAAATCAAAGGATTTAGTGAACTTCTTGTTGAGTTCTCTCAGCAGGATCCTGAGGACTTTATGATACTCTGTGAATTGAAATCTGGTATTCTGATGAATTCTTGATTAAGAAAATCTCAAGAATTATAAGCCTTAATCCAAATTATCATTGAAACTACTCTGAATCTCTTGCAGCAATTGATAAGCCCTTAAGAAGACGAAGAACTGGTTCTCTTTTTAGATTCAGGAACCAAGATGATGATCAAATGAATCAAGGAAGAACTCCAATTGCAGATGATAATCTTCTTATCCTTCTCTATAAAAATCAATCTTCCAAAACTTTGATTTAATATGAGTGTGATGATGGCTATTGTTGTTCCCTCCTTATTCTTCAACCTTTGTTTTCTCTCTCTCTCTCTCTCTATCTCTCAATATATATATATATATATACATATATATATATATATATATATATATATACATATATATATATATATATTATATATATGTGTGTGTGTGTATGTGTGTGTGTGTGTGTATGTGTGTATGTCTGTGTCTGTGTATGTGTATATATGTGTATATATATATATATATATATATATATATATCTGACAGATACTCTAACATCTCCAAGAATTAGTTATTTAATTCAAACTTTTCTTGAAATAATTCTGAAATAATCTTCGAAACAGTTCTCGTTCAAAAATCTATTCGACATAACTTTGAGTTCATATTGACGTAGCAACGAGTTTTGGCTTCATTCAGACAATTAGTCAATTAAGTTCAATAATTGATGTTGTGTCGATATTATATTGGAGTATGCGTCGACTTTATCCTTTATTTTGTAATGTCCCGTTTCGCGCTAGGCCCATCACCCGCATTCTGAGTCAAGAAACTTGACTCACGCTCGGGTGCACTTGCAAAAGTGTTGAGTGCGTTCGATGAAGGGTTAGGTAGAGTGTTACCCAACAAATTTAAGGGAAAGGTCTAGAGAGAATGACCAAGGGAAATTTGTCGGATATCGTCAGGGATATCCAACGAATTCGTTGAATATAGTGGAGAATTCAATGGGATTGAAGTTGAAAATTTGGCTAAGGAGAATTCATCGATTATCACTAATCGATTCGTCAAGTATATATAGCTGTTATTCATCGAGTATCATCGCCTGATACTCGATGCAGTCAACACCATTGGACTTGGAGGATTTCTAGAAACTACTAGCGTCGAGTGCGTTGAGTGCACTCGACGCCATTCGTCGATTTAGTCTGTGGAATTGAGTGGACTCAACACCACTGAACGCCATTTGGCTTAGAAACATTTCTGGGAGGATTGGCGTCGAGCCCGTTGAGCGCACTCGACGCCATTAGCTGAAAGGCGTCGAGTGCATTGAGTGCACTCAACGCGACTCAACACGTTTACTTGGTATTATTCTGAGAACGGTTGCGTCGAGTGTGTTGAGTGCACTCGACGCCACTCGACGATTCGTCGAGTAAGAATATTATACTCGACTATTTGAAATTGGGAAGTGTTGGACTATTGATAAGTTGTAAATATACATATTTTTACGTACTTTATTTTGGTCATTTTAGTTTATTTTTGTTATTTTTAGTTAGTTTTGTTCAATAAAATGCTCCTTTTTGTATATAATTTTCTAACTTAGCTTTATTTTGTTTTTCAGAAATTTTTAGAAAAAGCCAAAAAAATCAAAGTACACGCTTATGTAAATTTGGTCACGCCCATGACCTGGGCGTGTTACTTTGATTCCAGCAGAAATCAGCCACCTGCAATGCCAAAGTCAAGTGACGTTTGTATCCAATCATTACACGCCTGTGTTCAATGTGATACGCCTCGTGTCATACCACTCGACGCTCGACGCCTCCAGTTCGACGATCGGCGTTCGACGCTTTGGTGAACACGCTCGTGTCCCGATTCGATATGCCCATATCAATCACCACTCGACGCTCGACGCCTCCATCTCGACGTTTGACATTCGACGTTCGTCGAACTGCCGCTCATGCCCATGTCAATAGATTACATGCCCGTGACCACACAGCTGTCCCAGATAGGACGTCGCTAGTGTGGAAACAAATTGACGCCTTCGCTAGATAAACCTTCCGGACACGCCCCTGTCGAGCAGGAACATGCCTGTGACCTCCACGTGGAAGGCCCCGAAGTCAACCGCCAATAAATTCTCGGTTTCTTATCAGCGCCAGTACTGACACGCCCCCCGCCCCTACACGCTCGTGACTAGGGCGTGTAATCTGATTTTTTACCTAAAAATAGAAATTTGTTGTAAGGGCCATGGGTTCGAAATTTTGAGCCATTTTACTGTTTGGGCTGCTTCTATGAGGCTTTTTGTGCTATGTAAGGATTATTTTTCCCCTCTTCTTTGTGTTTGTTTTAGCTTTTGTTATCAGACTTTCTTCTTAATAAAATTTGTTAGTTTTTCATCCTTATATTTTACTGTAATGCCTCTGAGCGCCTCTCTTTCAGCAATCTTATGTATCTTCATTTTTATTTTTTATATGGGTGTTTGTGTGTATGAGTTAGTTTTGTGGAATTTATGCTTTAAAATCATCAAATTACTTAGCTTCATTTTAAATTTTCTCAAATTTACTAGTCATTATTATAGCTTTTTTTCTTATCACATTCCTTAGATTGGTTTAGATTTAGGATTTTTGTGCTTTTTATTCATCCTTATGGATTTGTAAAACATGCTTTCAAAGTGGTTTTTATTTCTTTTTAACTTAGATTTTTCCTTTTTAGCTTGTAAAACATTTGCTTCTTTTTCACTTTCCTCCACTTTTTAAACATTTTTTACCAAGTTATAAGAATGGATTAGATGTTATTTCAATTTTTCAAATCCTTTGATTTTTCAGATTTATTTAAAAAGTCTTTTGCCGCAATAATTTTTATTTCTACTTTTTATGCATTTCCAGCAAATTGTAACTGTAAAAACACAATTGTTTTAATTTTTCAATCACTTTATTTTTCTCCTTTTTGCTTGTGTGTGTGAGTGTATGAGTTAGCTTTCTCTTGCTTTCCTTCAAGTTGTGTGTATGCGTTTATGAGTTAGCTTTTACAGCTTTAATTTCACGCCTACGCGTTTGAGTAGGACTTGTCATTTCCTGCCTACTCGTTTGAGTATGACTTATAATTTATAGCTTTATTTTCCCGCCTACTCGTTTGAGTAGGACTTGTCATTTTCCGCCTACTCGTTTGGGTAGGACTTGTAATTTTCAGCTTACAATTCCCGCATACTCCTTTGAGTAGGACTTATAATTTCCCGCCTACTCGTTTGAGTAGGACTTGCAATTTACAGCTTTAATTTTCAGCCTACTTATTTGAGTAAGACCTGTCATTTCCCGCCTACTCGTTTGAGTAGAAGTTGTAATTTTCAGCTTTAATTTTCCGCCTACTCTTTTGAGTAGGACTTATCATTTCCCACCTACTCATTTGAGTAGGACTTGTCATTTTCTGCCAACTCGTATGAGTAGGACTTGTAATTTTAATTATGCAATTTTCTTTTTTGTAACTTAGCCTTTTTTTCCTTTATTATGAGTTTGGTTGAGTGCATGCGTTTTTCTTTTTTTCGTAGCTTTTCTCTTTCTAATGTTAAGTTATTTTATTTCTTCTTTTTTTGTAAACCTTCTGCACCTAGTTTAAAATTCACGCCTCACCAAACTCATAAGACTTTCCCATTCTGATGAGTGGATAATTGCTCTAAGCCCTCGGTATCGAAGAGCATTGGGACAAAAGATGTTTTTAAATAATTAAATGTCTTGTTTTCTATTTAATTAATAACTTAAGGTTTACCCCGTGTATACGACGCGTAGAACCACATATCGATGTGTGAGTTCTATTTTCATTATACATACGCGAGCTAGCCAAGAGGACGTGTGTATGGACTGATCACCCTTGGGTAAAGATTGCTTTGCACTAAAACTCGAGAGAGGAGGCACGTAATTCTATCTGATTGGGTCCCCCCCCCAAATAGAGGGGTTCTTAGCGTAAAGCGAGCATTAAGAGGAAAACTTCGCCGAACGAGAGCTCGGTCGAATAGTCTTAATGTTCATGTGAACGATAGTCCTAGAGATAGGCGAACTCATTCTTTTGGAACCTCCACGACCAAGTTTCCCCTTTAATTGAATTGAAACCTAGGATCTCTAGTTATTTAAATCTATTTTAGTCCAAACGTAATTCGACACGGGTGTTTTTTTATTCATCGACCTTTTTCTAAATCTATTTTCAGCTCTTTCTTATAACCGCTTTAATTAGTCAAATCCGACAACTTAAATTTTTCGGTAACATAATAGTCCTTCCGGGAGGAGAAGAGATAATCAACTCGTTCCCGGGAAATTTACGATCTCGATATTCCCCTGAATATCTTGTATTACTTGCGATAGGTGCAGTTGCCTACCACTCTCCGAGCGAAATCCAGACACACCTTACTCACTAGATAATTCAGAGCTGGGCTTCAAGCGCATCAAGTTTTTGGCAGCGTTGTTGGGGAATCTCTCTCGAGTTGTTATTTCGAATTCCGGAGTCTATAACTTTTACCTATTTTTCCAAAAACTAAAAAAACTTAAAAACTCTACTTAAAAATAAAGAAAAAAGAGTTAATTATTTAGTATATATTTTAGGAACTATGACCCGTGGACAACCTTCGGAGTCTGAAAATTTGGATTTTGATCCTAAGATCGAACGCTCACTTGCGTGTATTCGATCTCAATGCTGAAATTCCTCATTGGATCGCGAAGAATCCATCGGAGAACCCTCTGTCGTTGCTTTGGCCGACCCTAATCCGAACGTGGCCACAGAGCGTATAATTCTTATTATGCTCGACCGAATTTGGACGATACTGGGTCCAGTATTGTTCGCCCGATGGTGGCGAACAATAATTTTGAAATAAAATCGAGTGTTATCCAAATGATCCAAAATGTCGTGCAGTTCGATGGACAGCCAGATGAGGACCCGAACGTTCATTTGTCAAGTTTTTTGGAAATCTGCGATACTTTTTAAGATTAATGGGGTCACTAATGACGCCATTTGTTTGCTCCTTTTCCTTTTTTACTTTAGAAGATACAAAGCTAAGGCATGGTTGAATTCCCTCCCGCGAGGATGTATCACCACCTGGGCCAAGCTTGCGGAATGATTCTTAACAAAGTATTTTCCGCCCGCCAAAACTGCAAAATTACGGGCGGATATTTCTTCGTTTGCGCAGAATGATTCTGAGTCTCTATTTGAGACATGAGAGTAGTTTAAGAAATCCTCCACAAGTGTCAGCACCATGCACTGCCTGCGTGGTTGCAGGTCCAAATCTTCTACAATGGGCTTAACTATCAGACGCGTCAAATGATTGACGCGGCTGCTAGGTGTACTCTGAATAATAAGACCCCCGAGGCTGCCCAAGCTCTTACAAAAGAGATGGCTATGAACGCCTACCAATGGAATGTCCCGCGGGGACGTCCCAAGCAGGCGGCCGGCCTCTTCAAAGTGGATGCCACTGCCCACTTAGAACTTCAAGTTGAAAGGCTGACGAAGCAGGTGTCAGAGATGTCTGCTGCCTCCTCCACTGTGCCTTGGGCGATTCCCTCTAATGTCAGCATAGTCGATGAGTTTGTAGACTACATGGGAAATCTTGGGCGACGTTCCTTCAATCCCAACAACAACCCTAATAGTAATCACTATAATCCGGGTTGGAGGAACCACACCAAATTCATATGGAGCAACGCGAACAATGCGCAATGCCCACCCAATTCTTTTGTACCCGAATTTTCGCTGCCTCCCCCTCTTCCAAACCCTCCCTGTTGGAGGAAACATTTTCTAGATACATAGCGTCCAACAAGTCAAATATCCGGAACATCACCAGATCGCTAAAAAACTTAGAACTCCAGGTAGGACAGCTGGAGTGAATGATGTCCGCGCGCTCGCTCGGGACACTGCCGGGGAACATGGAGCCCAATCTGCGGGAGAATATCAATGCTATAACCCTCCGTAGTGGAAAGGAGGTGGTCGATCCATAACGGATCGATCCGCAGGTACATATTTCACCTCCGACCCCTCTTCCCCCTTCTTTGGTTACACCACCTTTACAAATTTTAAACGATAAAATTATTTTTAAAACGCCCTTGCTGTATCCACATAAGCTAGATAGTGAGCGTAAGGATGCACAGTAAAAAAAAATTTATTTTATTATTAAACAAATTCATACTAATGTTCCCTTCTGCGAAGCAATCGAGCACATGCCTAAGTATGAGAAATATTTAAAAGAACTTCTTTCGAATAAGCAAAAAATAGAAAATATTTTGCAAATCTCTCTCAATATAGGCTGCTCAACGGCGCTTACTAATAAATTGCCCATTAAAAGAAATGACCCGAGACGGTTCTCCATCCCATGCCTTTTTGGCAATATATTAGTAAAATACGCTCTAGCAGTATTAGGCGCGAGCATTAATTTGATGACGTTCTCACACTTTTTAAAATTATGTTGGGGCACTCCGGCCCATACTAAAATGTGAATCCAACTGGTGAATCACTCGGTTAAGTTTCCTGTCGGTGTAGTGGAGGATATTCTTGTCCGAGTTGATAAGTTTATCTTCCCGGTAGACTTCGTCATCTTAGACATCGAGGAGGACACCAATGTACCAATTATACTCGGTCGTCTTTTTCTCCCCAGCTCATGCGCATTAATTGATGTAAGTAACTTTCATCTCCTCCTTGAGGTAGGAGATGATGAAGTTACTTTCTCTATTAATCCCTCCATAGGAGACTCGTCATCGAGCGATTACTTTTGTTATAATTTAGATACCTATCTCGGAGATTGTTCTTCCACCGTTTTCGAGTTTACTCTTTTAAATGACCATATTTTTGCGCTCGAAAACTTTAACTGCGAAGAGGATAACTCTACAAATTTGTCTTTCAAACCTTTTGGATCGAAAGACATTAAAATTAAAACCACTTTAGAAGAACTGCACTGCCTAGAGCTAAAACCCCTATCACTTAAATACGCATTTTGGGAAAAGATGTTACACTTCTCTTTATCACTCAAAAAACTTCCGATTTATTGGAAGTTTTGCTTAAACATCAACACGCAATTGCTTGGCAAATTTCGGACTTAAAAGCGATTAACCCTTCTTTTTGAACCCATAAGATTTTCCTTAACAATAATTGCCACAAAAATATTCAGTCGCAGCAACGTCTTAACCCAAACATGAAAGAAATCGTTAAGGCCGAAATTATAAAATTATTAGATGCGGGGATTATTTATCCTATATCGAACAGTGCATGGGTTAACCCGTTCATGTCGTGCCCAAAAAGGGCGGTCTTACCGTAGTGGAAAATGAGCATAATGAACTCGTCCCAACTCGTACTATTACGGGTTGGCGGGTGTGTATCGATTATAGAAAACTAAATGATGTCACCCGTAAGGACCATTTCCCACTACCGTTCTTAGACTAAATTCTGGAGCGTTTATCCGGTCATCTATACTTTTGTTTTCTTGATGACTTATCGGGGTTTTTCCAAATCCCCATTTCCCCCTGATGACCAAGAGAAAATAACTTTTACCTACCCGTTTGGCACCTTCGCATACCGAAGAATGTCATTTGGCCTCTACAATGCGTCAGGTACATTCTAAATATGTATGCTGGCGATCTTTGGCGAGCTGGTAGGAGACATTGTGGAAGTCTTTATGGAAGACTTCTCTATTTTCGGATGCTCTATCCCGTCTTGTCTTCGCAAATTAGATCGTGTCCTTCAATGATGCGAAGACACGCATCTTGTTTTAAATTGGGAAAAGTGTAACTTTATTGTTCGACAAGGTTTGGTTCTCGACCATAAGATTTTGTCTAAGGGAATGGAGTTCGATAAGGCCAAAGTAGAAACTATCGAAAAACTTCCCCCGCCTTCTTACGTTAAATCTATTAGGATTTTCTTAGGCCACATGGGCTTTTATAGAAGTTTCATTCAACATTTTTCAAAAATAACAAAGCCGCTTACTTGCCTCTTGGAAAAGGAATCAAATTTGTCTTTAGTAGTGAATGCGAGTCTGCATTTAGTTTTATAAAACAAAAACTTATCAATCCACCCATTTTAGTGGCGCCCGATTGGACCCGTCCGCTCGAGATTATGTGTGAAGCTAGTGATATTGCCATAGGTGCCATCCTTGGCCAACGTATAAACAAATATTTTCATCCTATTTATTATCTAGCAAGACGCTCACTTTCGCATAAGGAAATTACACGACAACGGAAAAGAAACTTTTAGCCATCGTTTTTGCATTTGATAAGTTTTGCTCGTATATAATGCTATCTGAAATTATCGTATTTACCGACCACTCCGCCTTAAAATATTTGTTAGCAAAAACGGACGCCAAGCCCCACCTTCTTCGATGGATCCTCCTCCTACAAGAGTTTGATTGGGAGATCCGGGATAAGAAGGGCGCGGAAACAATAGCCGTCGATCACCTCTCACACTTAGAAAATCCCGGTGCGGAAGCGCTCGTCGAATCTGACATAAATGACAGATTCCCCGAGGAACGCCTCCTAGCCAGAAATATTAGTTCATCTGTCCCACCTTGGTTCACAGATTTTGCGAACTATTTAGTTGCCCGGGTGCTCCCAAAAGACTTTTCGAACCATCAAAAGAAGAAATTCTTTTGACTTGAAATATTTCTTTTGGGAGGACACTTTTCTTTTTTGTATCTGCACGGACCAAGAGGTCCGAAGATGCGTCGCGGGTGTGGAGTGCACACAAATACTTAGGCACTGCCACGAGGGTCTAGCTGGTGGGCATTATCAGGCTAACCGGACCGTGTGGAAGGCGCTGGAGGTGGGCTTCTTATGGCCCACTCTATTCAAAGATGCTCACAATTTTGTGTGCTCCTCCGATAGCTGCCAGCGGTTGGGTAACATCTCTCGTCGCGCCGAGATTCCCAAAATTTGTTTTTAGAATGCGAAGTCTTCGATTTGTGGGACATCAATTTTGTTGGCCCCCTACTTCCGTCTTTTAAAAATAATTATATTTTAGTGGCGGTCGACTACGTATCAAGGTGGGCGGAAGCGCGAGCTTTGCCAACCAACGATGCACGAGTCGACGTTACCTTTCTTAAAAAAACTATTTTTTCGCTTCAGCACACCTCGTGCTATTATAAGTGATAGGGGAGCACATTTCTATAACGCCCAAATGGCTAATACGTTAGCTAAATACGGAGTCACACACAAACTTGCCACCCCTATCACCCGCAAACTAGTGGACAAGTTGAGGTGGTAAATCTAGAGATTAAGTGTATATTAGAAAAAACATTTCACTTAATAGGAAAGATTGGTCTTTCAAACTCGATGATGCATTGCGGGCGTATCGTATGACATACAAAACTGCAATTGGTTGTATGTCGTACCGATTATTCTCCAACAAAGCACGCCATCTCCCCTTAGAACTAGAACATCACGCTCTTTGGGCTTTAAAACTCTTAAATCTCGACGCTAACTTAGCCGCTCAAAATAGAAAACTGCAACTTAACGAGCTCGATGAATGGCGTGCAGATGCTTATGAGAGCAATAAGTTCTATAAGGAACATTCTAAGTTTTGGCATGATCGAAAAATCAAGCCCCAAAATTGTTTTTCTCCGAGCGATCTTTTCCTTCTTTATAATTCACGTCTTAGACTTTTTCCCAGTAAACTCAAATCATGATGGTCCGTATACAACCCCGTATCCGACGAGTGGGCCCGATAGAAACCAGACAGGTGGCCCCCTTTTTTCTGAGACGGGCGAGCACCAAGAGAAATGAGGGGCTCAGCAACATCCAGCTCTCCCAGGCGAGCCCGCCGCATGCACGCGAGTTCGGCCAACCTCGCGAGTTCGGCGTTCGACAAACTGAGCTCGTCGTTCGTCGAACAGAGCTCAATGTTCATCATTCTCTCGACCTTCTTGCTGACCTCCAGATGGCTCGCCGAGTCCAGACAGCTTGGCGGACTCGTAGCTCGCGTGCAGGAAAGTCCGTGCCCGTGCTCGCCGCAATTGCCGAGTAGAGACAGCTGAGGGCTACTCGCCCATCGATCTATGAGGTATTTTTTACTATTTTTCCCCTACTGGCCTGCCCATAGCCATTCAGAACAGCAGAGTTATGCTGTTGGGAGGCCAACCTGGACTGCACATAGCCGTTCAGAACAGCAGGAGTTGGCTATTTGCAGGCCGTTTTCAGAAATCTATAAATAAGACCCAAGGGGTATCTCAGAAAGCATGCTTCTTGTCCCCACTTATTCCGTGATCTTATAAGCGCTTTCTGAGGTCACCTTAGCTCGGCCTTTGGCTAAGGAGTGGAAGCGCTCTAAGATCTTCTGGGTGCGTGGTGGGTCCTCCACACTGAGCCCTTATGTCAGTTCTTCTTTGCTTCCTTTGTTGTTTTGCTTGCAGGAGAGAAGTAGTTGCGCGATCACCCCTTCCCCAAGGGTGAACTCCACTAGAGATCGAGTTTTCGGTTTCAACATTTTGGTGCGGTGATTGTGGAGCGTAGTCAGTACAGAAAATCTTCAGCGAGCTGGAAGACAGGAGGACAAGGGTCTGACAGGTCGGACTCGTCCCCCCCACCTTTGGCCACGGTGGGAATGTTTGAGGACTTTAGGAACGAGGTTCTCGGCCTCGTCAAGTTCGCATTTGGCGAGCGGGCCGAGTGCTTAACCCCAGTTGCCCAGATCGCAGGTGCCCCATCTGTAAGACCCCCTTTTTTTCTTTATAAACTCTGGGGTCTTAGGCCCAGAACCGCCGCTTTGCGGTGACACCTTCACGCCCCAGAAGGTCATCACTACAAAATGCCGATGCTGCAGGCTAAATCGATCACAACTATAGCGAAATAACAAAACAAGACCACATAAATCACATATATATAGTAAATAATCTTCACAAAGGGAGTGTCCACAGATGTAATAAATATACTAAAAATATGGGCTCATGCCCAGTACATCAAGTCCTCACTATATATCTCTCATCGCGGAAGCAAAACTAATATAACTACTAGCAATCAGGACTCACAGTCCCTGCCATCTGAACTCCGGTACTAGACTGCCCGATCTCTAAGCGTGCCGACCTCCGGGCTGCTCCTCCATGCTGGGCTCCATGGTCCCCTAAAATGATGTGGTTCGAAAACCGTTAGTCTAAAAGACTAAGCCCTATCATCCCCCACCCCTTCCCCCATTGCTCCTAGTCACCGAGCGGGGAGAAGGAAAGGAGAGGATATGAAAGTGGAGAATAACAAATAAATAGATGGTGGTGGAACTAATCTAGCAGTTCTATAGTATATATGACAGTAAATAAGGTATGAAAAACTGAACAAGAAAGTAACCTTAACTTATATGAAAACACATATGCCAAGGGATCTTTTGCAGGGCTCCTATCGTATAAAAAGTCTCATACCAATTTATATGATAGGGTTTCGATATTCTAGCAAGCATATATTTATAATACTGAATGAAAAACCTTAACTTATAAGAACGCTCGCATGAACTTATAAACCAAGGGGTCATTTTGCAGGGCATATTGTATAAAGCGTCCTACACAACTTATACAATACGTGTCGGGGTTATATGCAATGGTTATGCTATGAAATACAATTATGCCATGATGTGATCATGCAAGTGCAACTCACCCACCCGAATCTGTGTACGCAGACCTTTAGTTCCCCCTTTCTGGAGCCGAACCTCCCAGGATACCTTTGTAGGGGAAAACAGAAGCGGTGGGTTGGGCCTCGCCCACCTCTAAACCGATAACTGCACTACCAGTCAGACCTATCGTACGCATAAATGCTGGTGCACTAAGAGAAGCTCGTGAGTACTCTTGTAGGCTGGCGCACCGGACTTTATTTGGACAAGTGCTAAACCACACTAGCCGAGTCAACGTATTGGCGTCGGTGCATTAACCGTCCAATACCAAAGACCCACCACCTTATACCTTATGCACATGCAACCTTATGTATCAGCTACCGAGCCAAAGCTCCCCGGAACATCCTGTTCGTCATAAACAACAACCGAGCCAAAGCTCGTCGGGCCAACCTGCCCATTACAAACCATTACCGAGCCAGAGCTCGCAGGGCTAACCTGCCCATCACCAAAAACCACTGGGCCCACTGCCCGAGTGACCCAACCTATCTCCCCGAGACATCGAGGAGTGTGAAGGTGAAACATTAGATTTACAAGTTACTCTTGCATTCTAGTTTTGCCTACAATTTTGGTTTAGCCCAGAACTGCCCAAGGTATTCCCCGCGAATGGCTCTCGAGGGCACTAGGAGCTACGATGGGCTGAAGCCCAAGGCTCCCTTTCGCAAGGCACTTATTATTATTGGTTAATACCTAACTCCTAGTTGCTTAAATGTTATATTGGATGTAACATTAGTGTAATTGACATTTCCTCTCCTACGGGGAAGACGATATTTCGTCGACCCGAGCATACTTAACACTAGCAAATCCAACACTCTACTCATCCCAACTTCCAATGATGAACTCATTTCTATTCATCCAACCGAACAAACAACTAACCCAACTCATGTGCCCAAATTCATACTCCAACTTAATTCTTGCAGTTTTACTAAATGCAGACCACTTAAGCTATATGATGTGTAACATGGGAGGTACTCAAAATAATCATCTAGTATCCCTATAATAATTATTAGAGGGCTATCATGACATTTTTAGCCTAAATCCAGAATTTAATAATTTTCCTATTTATCTGATATTTTATTTAATTATTCTAGTTATCCAAAAATCCCAAGTTTGAATATGAAGTGTCAATTTAAGACCGTCAAATATTCCACCAAATTGATGCTAAAAACAATATGATTTTTTAACTTAAAATCCAAAGTCTCCGGATTTTTCAGAAAGGTTTAATCCCCAAATTCTAATTTTTAAATATATACCACAATAAATCATTTTAAGAGATAAGTACAACAAGAATAATTCCAAAACTTCAGCGAAAATTCAAGGATGATTGTACAGACATATAAATGCTCTAGGTCACGTTTCATAATTTATTAGCAAGTAATGAGCTCTAAGCAAATTATTGAACAATTTTTCAAGTTAATGAGCATGTGAAGTAGGTACTGCAAAAATGTATTCAAAAATTCAAATAAAATTCATACATGAGCATTAAGGTCAAAAACTCCGTCTGCCAAATTTTCATGACCTTCCAAAGGGCAGTGTGATCATAATGACCAAATGATTAATTAGGGCAATCTCATGAGTTACAAAGGAAGTGCTAAGAATATTAATCCAAAGTTCCCAATTAAATTACCAGAGTTTCAATCTATCCTTATGACCATACTACCCAAATTTCATTATTGTTCAAGGAGTTTTACTAATCTATTCTAGCACTAAAATGTTTGTGACCTAAACTAGGGTTAGGGTTTTGTGGGGCCTACCCTTTCCCAAATCCCCTAATATTTTTATCAGAGGGCTTTAGTTACCCTAGTACCCTCGCCACCAAATTTCAAGTTCATTCAAGGTCATTTGGCCTCATGCCCTTCATAAGACACAAAAGCCCTTCCTTAGGGTTTGGTCTTAGATCTTAGGGCAAATCTATTCCAATATACACCATATTCCATGGGGAGGTGCTAAAAGCCATGAAAAGCCAGTGGCCCCAATGTCAACCTCTGTTGAGGTGATTTGGCCACTCAAAACCCAAAGTGCATTTTTTGACCAAAATACCCTTTTTAGTGCAAGGCTAGGGTTTGCATGTTTTCAATTCAAACCACCTTAAAATGAGATGCAATTTTAACCAGAGCTTTATAATGACTCCAAGCACCACTCACCAAAATTTGAGTGAGTTTGGAGGTCATTTGGTCCCGAAATTAATTTACCCAATGGAAATTAAATAATTCCAAAAACTATGGACAAATTATCCCCAAAAATTCTCATTTTTGGGCAAGACTAGATATGGTCTAGGGTGACTCACTATCCAAATGTCAAGTCATTTGGACCAGAGATGAAGGGTGGGCATCCATTTTGATTTCTGTCTAGCCCTATGTATAGACCCCCACCAAAATGGGTGTCCTGGTCAAACCAAGCAACCAAATTGGTTCAAACTAATTTTAAAATAAAGTAGACCCATAGGGCGACAAATCATGTGTTGACCATTTTCTCCTACAGAGCATCTAACTATTTTTAGTAATTTAAAATTTTAAATAGTAATAATGTGATAGAATTAAAATAATCAAAATAATTAAAACCTATAGTTTAAAATCATTACAGCATGAATCTTGGCGTAGCTTTGGACGGCATCCGGTTCTCTTCCACCTCCAGCGGACTGTCCCGATTCAACCTTCCTGGAGCCATTTCCAACCGCTGCCGCCGGCCATCCGGCCACCTCACAGGCCTGCCACCGCCACCACCACCTCCGTTGAGGTGGTGGCTGTCGCCAGGCGGCGGCACAGCCGCCGGAGGGCCTTATTCCGGTGAACCCAACAAGTGCATTTTTGCAGAAAAACATGGAGAGAAGCTCTCCCGATCAGGCTCAATTGAGCCCGAACCTTGGTCCTAAGGATTGCTATGAACTACCCATGGAAGAAGGAGTGGAGGAGGACCTGTGTGGGTCGCTGAAGCCTTGTCGATCGCCGGATTGACATGGTGGTGGTGGTCGGATTTCTGCAACTTCACATTGGACCTCCTTGGCTCCTTCAGGTAATGTGTGGAACTGAATCCCTGGAGTCCAGTGAAGCTTTTAAGGAAGAGAGTTGGGGCTTTACGTGGGTGTAGGCTGCCATTGCCATTAATGGCCCCTTAGTCAAATTTCGGCCATGGTGGGTGGGGGATGAAGCTTGGCTCAAACCCGTCAAAGACCAGCTAGTTGAAATGGGACTGCACTCCCCTTGTACTAGTGAATTGAATGGGGGGGGGGGGTTGGGGAAGGGGAAGGATGAGCCCCAAAGTCTTCCCTCACTACTCCCTTCACTTTCTCTCTCTTTCATTTGGAGCTTTTTCTCTCTCCTACTCAGCAAGCCTGAAATTTGACTTCTACCTATCTTAATGGCAGCCCACATGTCCATTTCATCCACCAAAACAAGGTTAGCCCAAGTGAATTGGGCTTGAGCTTGAGTTAACCCATTTGGGCAAGCTTGACATAAACCTTGACTAGGGTTGACCTTGATCAATTTGGTCTTTGAGGTTGCCCCTAGTGGGTCCTTGGTGACCCATTGGCCTCCCCTAAGGTCTAGGTAGGGTTGACTTGGGCCTTTGTAGGTCACTTGACCCTTAATCAGGGCACTTTGACCACTTTAGGTCTAGAGTTGACTTGGGTCAGCTTAGCCTTTTTGGTTGACCCCAATGGGTCCTTGGTGACCCATTGGCCTCTCTCTAGGGTTAGGAAGGTATGTGTGGGTTCCACTTGGCTAAGGGAAATTCAATTGGCCCTAAGTAGGCTAGTTTGACCCATTTAGGGTTAGAGTTGACTTGGGTCAACTTAACCACTTTGACTGCCCTCCATGGGTCCTTAGTGACCCATTGACCTCACTATAGGATTAGGAGGGCATGGGTGGGGTCCACTTGGGTAGGGGATGGTCAATTAACCCTAAGTAGGTTAGTTTGACCCAATTAGTATTAGAGTTGACTTGGGTCAACTTAACCACTTTGACTGCCCTCCATGGGTCCTTAGTGACCCATTGACCTCACTCTAGGGTTAGGAGGGCATGGGTAGGGTCCTAGATCATGATAAGCCTCATGGTCATCCTAAACTAGGGTTTATGAATCTACTATTTGCAGACCATAGTGATTTCACCTATATTAATAGGTTCACTTGGCCTTCTTGGGCTTCCTAGGGTTTTTTCATGAACTAGTCATGACATAACTACTCCTAGGGGTCTAGTTGTTTGAGGGATGTTACACCGTCTCTGGGCGAGGATGCCCCCGGCAGGCGAGCTAGGAAGGAGGTCGCTGAGGAAGGAAGGGGATGCGAGCTCCCCAGTCGCGTGCTCTACCCCAATTCGGCAAGCGGAAGCCAGATCAGCGAGTTAGGACCGTGAGATGTGCCAACTCGCCTAGTAGGCGGAGGCAGCCCCTTTAGCGAGTTGGTTTCTTCTGCCCCGGTTCTAAAGGGGTTTAGGGAACCCGAAATGTCCCACTACACTGGGAAGGGGTACCTGGTCCAACACGTCTAGTGGTTCGAGGACATGTTTTCGATCCGGCAGATGTCGGATGGGTTCAAGTAACGACTCTTCGCTATCACCCTCAAGAAGAAGGCGAGGGAGGGGTTCCACCAGTTGCAAGTCAGCTCCATCTATTACTTCGAGGACCTGCACCGGGGGTTCATGTTGAGGTTCACTACCTCGAAGAGGAGGAAGAAGGAGTCGGAGTCCCTATTCCACATCAAGCAGGGAGTGAATGAGACGTTGGGGGGTTACATCGACTGGTTCCAGGAGGAGGTCACCCAAGTCCAAGAGATGCCGGGCCACAGCCTGATGATGGCTTTCACCATGGGGCTGCAGCAGGGTCTTCAGGATGGACTTGAAGAGACTGCACCCCCTCTCCTATGAGAAGCTGATGGAGAGGGCGGCAAGGGAAGTCGACGGGGAGGCATCGAATACGGAGTTTGCCTGGAAGCTGGCCAGGTGGGCCACGGAGGAAGAGAAGGAGCCGAGAGGCGGAAGGGGGCAGGAGGAGAGGAGAGCTGAGCCCCTGTAGAGGGAGCAGAGGCAGCTCCAGGGGTAACAGCAGCCCAAGTGGGGGCATTAGTTGCTGGACCGTCAGTTGAGCTGGAGGCCCGAGTGGCAAGAGCAGGGGCCACATAGAGGATACGAAGGAAGGGATCACCACCAGGGGGGCAGGATCAATTCCACCCCCCGGGTTGGAGGCAGGCTCAAAGACCTCCCCTCCCCAATCAAGATCAGGCTATGTCCATAGACATGGGGTGGAGGAGGAGAGCAGCACAGAGGAGGAGGAGACAAGTATGGGTGGAGTTGCCCTACTATGACTTCTATCAAGATGAAGGGCACACAACAACCACGTGCCCGAAGTTCCTCGAAATGAGGCGAAACAGGGAGCAATAATAACAACACGGATGCTAGGAGGTGAGGATCGAGGAGGTCTTTCCTCGGTTGGAGGAGGATCGATGTGAAGACAGGGTGGACGTCGGGGCCCGAGGAGGAATCAGAGTGATCCACGGGGGCATGCGGGTTGAGGTTTTTTGGAGGGCGAGCCTCCATACTATGTATCGCTGGAGCGTTGGCTCCACATCCCAAAGCCCACCACGAGAAGAGAAGATTACCTTCTCGAGGAGCGATATGCCGGATCATGAGGATCCCTTTTGCGATGAGCTGGTCATCCAGACAGCCATCGAAAATTTCACCGTCTCCCGGATCCTTGTCAACAACGGAACCTCCGTCAACATCATTTTTAAGAACGCGTTTGATGAGATGAAGGTGGAGGCGAAGAGAGTGTTGGCCTCGGATGGGCCCTTGTTTGGATTTTCAGGGGAGAGGAAGGAGGTAGAAGGAGGAGTGGGGCTCCATATCACCCTAGGGGGGGGGGGGCAGTCCCGAAACTGCAGGTTTGTCATCGTGGATGCCCCCAGCAGCTACAATGCCATCTTCGGGAGGCCCCTCATCAGCGCCTTTCATTGCGTCCCCTCATCTTTCCACCAATGCTTAAAGTTTAACACCGAGGGGATCCAGGTCCGAGTCCGGGGTGACCCCAAAGTAGCAAGGGAGTGCTACGTCACCACCGTGAACTCCAAATCTTGGCAGGAGGGTGCCGAGGAGATGGAGCAGATGATGGAGGAGGCAGAGTAGGAGGCTGGCAGGGAGGAGATGGAGGTGGAGAGCTGCACGGAGGTAGAGGTGGCAGGAAGAGGTCAGGTTGAGCAGGCCGAAGCAATGGTCGTGGAGGGAGTAAAGGAGGAGGTTCTTATACTAGAGGAGGGGGATGTTGGAGAATGGGGGGAGCAGTCCAGGATGGAGCCTGCAGGAGAGGTGGTGGAATTGGAGGTTCTCAACCTTGGAGGTAGGATGGATAAGGTCCGCGTCAGCGGAGGGCTGACCCCGGAGGCACAAGACAGGATGTTGGCATGCATCCATAAGATTGTGGCCATCTTCGCATGGAGAGCCGCGGAGATGCCGGGGGTTGACGCGAATGTGGCTTGCCACCGCCTCAACCTGGACCCAGGAGTATGCCCCGTCTAGCAAAAGAAGAGGTGCACCGCGAACAATCTGGCCGAGCCCATTAGGGAGGAGGTGGCAAAACTTCTCCTAGCCGGCTTCATATCCGAGATCCAATACCCGACTGGGTCTCTAATGTAGTCACGGTTAAAAAAGGAGACGGCTGGTGGCGTTTGTGTATAGACTTCTCTTTGCTTAATAAATCGTGCCCTAAGGACTGTTATCCCTTGCCTCGGATCGACGGGCTGGTTGATTCAGCCGTCGATTTTTCTGTAATGAGCTTTTTAGATGCGTTTTCAAGTTACCACCAAATCAGGATGCAGCCGCCAAATGTCAAGGACGTCTCATTCATCACGGGTGATGGATGCTACTACTATAAAATGATGTCATTCGTGCTAAAGAATGCGGGGGCAACCTACCAAAAGATGATGGATAGGGTATTTAGGGAACAAAAGGGGAGGAACATGGAGGTGTATGTGGATGACCTCATGATGAAGAGTCAGGACATAGACTCTCACCTCCAGGACCTAGAAGAGACTTTCGCCACCCTACACAAGTACGAGATGCGGCTGAACCTCCTGAAGTGTGTCTTCGGGGCCAGCAGGGGAAGTTCTTGGGGCCCTCCTCACCCCCACGGGGGTCGAACCAAACCCTGATATGGTCAAAGCTATCATGGAGCTGTAGTCGCCAAGAAATACTAAGGAGGTGCAACGATTGATAGGGAAGCTGGCACGGTTAAGCAGGTTCCGCTCCCAGGACGGGGAGAAGTGCTCCCCCTTCTTCAAAACACTAAGGGGGGCCAAAAATTCGAGTGGACTAAGGAGTGTGAGGAGGCATTCCAAGCTCTTAGAATGCAGCTGATGCGAGCATCGTTGCTCCAAGGGCCAAAAGAGGGGGAGGACCTATTTTTGTATCTCGGGGTCGGAGCGAAGGCCTTGAGCTCTATCCTGGTGCGTGAAGAGGGGAAGAAGCAACACCACATATACCACGTGAGCCGGGTCAAAAGGAAGGCTGAGCTCCGATATCCAATTTTGGAAAACCTGGACTTCGCCCTGATCATCTCGGCTCGAAGGCTACAACCCTACTTCCAGGCACACTACATCTGAGTGGTGACTTACCATCCCCTCCGCAATATCTTTGAGTGGGTGGAGGACTCGGGCAGGTTGGCCAAGTGGTCGGAATATCTGAGCGAGTTCGACATCTCCTTCGTCCCTCGCCTCTCGATCAAGGCTCAAGCGATGGCTGACTTTTTGGCCGATTTTGTGATCGCGGTGGTGGAAGAAGACCTCACTCGTCTGACTACATGGAAGGTGAAGGTAGATGGCGCTTTAGGGAAGCATTTCCTATGGATAGTGGTGATCTTGGAGAGCTCCAAGGAACTAGAATCGAGCAAAAGGTGGTGGTGCACTTCCCCATCACCAACAACCAGGCTGAGTATAAGGTCGTGATAGCAGGGCTGCGCCTGGCCAGGGAACTAGGAGTGTTGGATGTGGAGATCCTCAATGACTCAATGGTGGTAGATTCCAGATCAACTGGGAGTTTGAGGCAAGAGAGCCTACCCTACGA
The DNA here is from genome assembly GCA_039583875.1 of Platanthera guangdongensis. Taxonomy (NCBI): domain Eukaryota; kingdom Viridiplantae; phylum Streptophyta; class Magnoliopsida; order Asparagales; family Orchidaceae; genus Platanthera; species Platanthera guangdongensis. The sequence goes on from CM077163.1 coordinate 79,896,667, forward strand.
CTATACTTAGCCAAAGTAAAGGAGGTCGTCGGCACATTCCAAATCTTCTCCATCCGGCACGTGCCACGGGAGGAAAACGAGCTGGTCGACCAGATGTCAAAACATGGTCCCTGGTGGGGGGAACTATCACCGATCTATTCTGCCCTTCCATCGAAGAAGGAGAGATGATGAATATAGATCAACACCCCTCGTGGATGGACTCAGTCATGACTTTCCTCTCCACGGGAGAGTATCTGGAGGGGTGGACAGGAAGAAGCTCAGGTATAAATAGGCGTACTACCTCCTCTCGGATGGGCACTTGTACCGAAAGACTCTCTCGGTAATGTTGGACCATTGTGTGGCCGAGAGGGAAGTGCAAAGAATCTTTAAAGAAGTCCACTCCGGGGAATGTGGGTGTCATTCCGGGAGCCGGACCCTGGAAGGAAGAATCATCAAGCAAGGGTATTTCTGGCCCACCATGGGCCGTAATGCTGCGAAATTGTCAAAGAGATGTCACAAGTGCCAGCTGTTTTCCCCCCTCCAGCTACAGCTGGCTCAGCTCCTCAAGAGCATCACAGCCCCCTGGCCCTTTGAAATTTGGGGGATGGATTTGGTTGGGCCGTTCCCCCAGGCTAGCAGGCAAAGAAGGTTCCTATTGGTGATGATTGATTACTTCTCCAAGTGGTTGGAGGCGAAGGCACTGGCCAAGGTGACTTCCCAGGTCATCAGGACCTTTGTTTGGGGGAAGATCATCTGCCTCCATGGGCTGCCCCAGGCCATTATCACATACAACGGGCCCCATCGCCAGTGCAAAATTCACCAGCTTCTGCGGGCAGCTCGGGATCGACCTCAGGTTCTCCTCGTTTCACCATACCAGGAGCAACGGGCAGGTGGAGGCCACGAATAAAATTATTGTAAACCTCCTAAAGAAGAAAGTAGATAATCTAAAAGGGAGCTGGGTGGAGCAACTTCCCGCGGTTCTCTAGGCCCTGAGGACCACCCCCAACACACCTACATGTGAGACTCCTTTCAGGCTCTCCTACGGGTGCGAGGAAGTACTCCTCGTGGAATTCAAAGTTCAAACGCCTTGAGTTGTCATAGCCGGTGAAGGCAGGGAAGAATGGCAGATCGAGAATGAGGAAGAGCTGCAGCTCTCCCTGGATATGGTGGAGGAGCTGCGTGATCTCTCCGCCATCCGACAAGAAGAGGTGAAGAGGAGAATGGCTAAGTACTTTGACAAGCACGTCAGAGTCAAACAATTTGCGGAGGGGGACTTGGTCCTAAAAAGGTAGATGCAGTGGGAAGGTCGGCAATCGTGGGGAAGGTCAACCTAAGCTGGGAGGGTCTATTCATTGTAAAAGAAGCATTAAGATTAGGAGGCTATCGACTCCAAAATGTGGAGGGCGAGACCCTAAGTCTCACCTGGAGCGGTGACGACTTGAAGCGTTTTTATCCTTGAGACATGTAAGTGGTGTTTTGTTCTTAATAAAGTCTCTCGATGTTCCAATTTTGTTTTAGTAACTCATATGATAGGATGTATCCATTTGATAGACCCCGAGCAGATCCCACTGTCAGGTTCTCATCTAGCTGGCAGGGTTGGATATCACTCGATGATGTGTACTCGGACCCCGAGCAGATCCCGCTGTCAGGCTCTCACCTAGCTGGCAGGGCTGGATGTCACTCGATGGTGTTAACCTAGACCCCGAGCAGGTCTCGCTGTCAAGATCTCACCTAGCTGGCAGGGCGGGATGTCACTCGATGGTGTCTACCCGGACCCCGAGTAGATCCCGTTATCAGGCTCTCACCTAGCTGGTAGGACTGGATGTCACTCGATGGTGTCAACCTAGACCCCGAGCAGATCTCGCTGCCAGGCTCTCACCTATATGGCAGGGCTGGATGTCACTCGATGGTGTCTACCCGAACCCCGAGCAAATCCCGCTGTCAGGCTCTCACCTAGCTGGTAGGGTTGGATATCACTCGATGGGGTCTACCCAGACCCCGAGCAGATACCGTTGCTAGGCTCTCACCTAGCTGGCAAGGTTGGATGTCACTCGATGGTGTCTACCCGGACCGCGAGCAGATCCCGCTGCCAGGCTCTCACCTAGCTGGGAAGGCTGGATGTCACTCGATGTTGTCTACCCGGACCCCGAGTAGATCCCGCTGCCAGCCTCTCACTTAGCTGGCCGGGCTGGATGTCACTCGATGGTGTATACCCAAAGCCCGAGCAGATCCCACTACTAGGCTCTTACCTAGCTGGCAGGGCTGGATGTCACTCGATGGTATCTACCCGGACACGAGCAGATCCCCCTGCCAGGCTCTCAACTAGCTGGCAGGGCTGGATGTCAATCGGTGGTGTCTACCCAGACCCCGAGTAGATCCGGCTGCCAGGCTCACCTAGCTTGTATGGCTGGATGTCACTCAGGGAAGTCCTATACTCTCCAGACGTTGCACAAGTAGTGTGGCAGTTTTCCTAAAAATAGGGGGAAAGACTCTTCATGGGTGAGTCGAGGTTAGACAGCTCAGCTCGGCCTTAGTAGAAGGGTGGCGAGCCAGGCCTTTGATCTCGATGAAGGGAGGCGGGCTCTGACAGGACACTTCACCCCTTCTCAGTTTTGCTTGTGAAATTTTTTGAATTTGAACTTATATTGATATAGGATAGTCAGCTCGCAAGTGAGCTGGGGGTGATGCGCCCTATACGACGGGTATCCCACCCCCGGATCGTCTGAAGATTAACGAGCTCTCAAGGCCTACTCTCGGGAGCGAGTCCTAACAACCATCCTAATCGCAAAATCTATCTACGCGAGGTTGTCAGTGGAAGGGCTCGCGAGCAAGCCAGACACAATAAGAAAATCCAGGAAAAAGATAGAAGAAATATACAAGTTCATATCAAAAATGTATTCAATTAAAGTGATAGTTACAGGAGGAGCTCGCCTCGGCGAGATTACAAAACAAAAAGAAAATACAAGATCATCATTTGCACACCTTTCCGGACTGGCGATCCCCCCCCCCCCCCCGCCCCTCACTGGACAAGTCCTGAAAGCCCTTCCCGAAGAGCGCGTCAAGGCTATCTTCCTTTTCGCGGGCGGCGTCACTAGGAACAGGCTCGACATGAGGTCCCAGATCGAGATCTCCTCGCAGCCCTCCACCAGCACTCTTGTATCCTTCATCATCTGGAGGGTACATTCTACAGTCTGGATTGAGTTGATCCGGAGCCTCTCAATGACGTCAGCCTCGTCGAAGATCCTCGGGCTCTGGTACGGGAAGGTGGGCTCGACGTCGCGAGCTGGGAAGAAGGTCTTCGCTTGGAGGCGGACCTCGCATCTAAGGCTCGCGTTCTCCTCCTTCAGCTTCGCATCCGCCCCCTCTAGCTCGGCAAGGTGGGTGCGCAGCTGGCCGTTCTCGTCCTCTAGCCCAGCAGCACGAGTCCATAACTCCCTGACAGCCTTGACATCCTGAAGAACAAAGAAACACATTTAGGAGGGCAGAAATTTCTAAGTATAGAGGAAAGGAAGTAGCCTGATGCTTACCAGTCCGCTGACGGCTTGGGAGAGTGCTTCTCAGCAATGCCAAGCTGCCTTGCCAGGTCGACGGCCTTATCCTTAGCGACATCGCGTGTCTGCTAGGCTTTTTGGAGGTGGTTGCTGAGATTGAAGCTGCGGCGGACCATCATATGGTGGAGCTCCATGGCCTGCATGTGGGCCTGCATCCCCTCATGGCCGAGCTGCCGCAGGGTCATGCCCTTGTAGGCCTCGGCGTACTCACGTCCATAGAGGTCGAAGCTGAGTGCGTAGGCATGTCCGGTGGAGAGCTCACGGTCAGCCCAAGAGGGGTAGAGGGTGGAGATGGAGACTCGGTGGTCAAGCTTATCCCACTGGACCATTGGCTCGCCAGCTAAGTCCTTTCACCTCCCCCCAAAGCCAAAGAGGGGGTGTTCCTTCGGCGTGGCCGGCTTACGAGCCACCTTCTTCATGGCAGGGGGAGCAGAGGTCTCGCCACCCTTCTGCCCCTTGCTCGTAATCTCATTGACCGGGCTCTCTGGCGATGCATCTGGAATGACCTCGGGCGAGCACATGTGTAACGCCCCGAAACTCAAAGGAGCAAAGGGGAATATTTTTGGGCCAATTTGAGTTCTGGCTGCAGGCACACGGCCTGGGACACGGGCGTGTCCCAGGGCGTGTCAAGCCTGTGTCGACACTAAGGCGTGAAGTCGACACTTTGGTCTCGACATTGTGTCGAGACTGGGCACACGGCCTGCGACACGGGCGTGTCGCAGGGCGTGTCGACCCGTGTCGACACTTAGCCGTGAAGTCGACACAGTGCTTCGACGTTGTGTCGAGACATGGCACACGTCCTGCGACACGGGCGTGTCGCAGGGCGTGTCAAACCGTGTCGACACTCGTCCCGCGAAGTCGACACTTTGGTGTCGACAGTGTGTCGAGACATGGCACACGGCCTGCGACACGGGCGTGTCGCAGGGCGTGTCGACCCGTGTCGACACTTAGCCGCGAAGTGCCGAGACCTTGTACACGTCCTGGAGCCCAGGCGTGTCAAGGTGACACGGGCAAGGACACGGGCGTGTCCTAGAACCCGTGCAGTGCTCGGGTTGAAAACGGGAGAAAATCATGGGGTACACGGCCAGCTACACGGCCGTGTCAGGTGGAACACGGGCGTGTCAGCTCGAACACGGGCGTGTTCGATACCCGTGTGAGGGTCCAGGTGATTCGATTTTGACGGCGAATGAGGCACACGGCCCTGGACACGGGCGTGTGCCAGGCCGTGTTCGGTCCAGATTGGGCATTTCAGTCCCGAATCGAAGCCGTTCATTTCTTTGACTGAAGATCCAACGGCTGGGGGTTGTTCCTGAAGGGATATACCCGGGTTTTGACTTAGAAAACCCTCACTTTTTCCACTTGTTCTCTCTCCAAACCCTTGGAGAAAGAAGAGCTAAGGCAAGAAGAAGAGGAGCTAGATCCGCCATTGGAGGAGCTTCGGAGCTCCGAATCGCAAGCCGACTCCGGATCCACGGAGGCAACGCAAGTGCGGTGATTTCCATCCGATTACTTTTCGATGGCGCCAAAGAGGACCGCAAGGGTAACGATCCTCATCTTGAGCATGAGTCGCTCTCTTTCTTTGCATAGGAAGCCCGCTCTCGCGAGTTTGCGGAGAGTTGGAGGCGTTCCTTCGGGTAGATATGTGAAGTCCCCGTTGTTTAGAGTTCGTATGCGAGAACGGACATAGGCATTTTGGTTGAAGCCTACCCGGACATGTTAGTTCGGATCGGTGATGTTGCATTGCATAAGGCCGGAGAAGACTCCGTGCTATTGGGTGTTTTTCGGGTTTTCTACGCGGTAGATTGCAGCAGGGAGCCTTGGGGACTAACCCAAAGGTGCACCCGGAAAACTGGGCGGACACGAGGTCTTGCCAACTTGGTGGCCTGAGTGCCAACATGAACATAACGGGGTTATGTGTCTTGCGGTAGAATGGGACTCGGTGAAAGTTTGACCCGCGCAAATGGCTTAAATTGCCGTTGCGATGTGAGCACGGGTTAGATGGAGACCGTACCCGCTTTATGTCGTTCGGGTTAGAGAGACCTAAAGTTACATGGCACTCGCCGTTGGCATAGATGGGGGTCTTCGGTGGTCAATGGCTTAAATTGACGTGACCAATACCATGAAGACGAATTGCTCATAGGAATGGCCGTCAAAGTGGCGGTGGTGAATCCGGAATGTTAATGGCTTTAATTGACGTGACATCGACCGGTTCACCGAGAATGTGCCCTGAGTGCACGGGGCGTGTGGCCGTGCGAGCCAACGCCTGTGATGAAATGGCTATGGTTTTAATTGCTCGCTTATGCTAATGAAATGCAGGAAAGGAGCATCGCCGCCCCGAGTTGGGGGCGGGATCGTTATAATTTGGTCAGCATTGCTGACCGTTGCCTTGTTTGCCACCGTGCGGTGGTTTGTTTGCTTGCAGGTGCAGCTGGACCAAGCGGTCAATAGCGGGCTAAAGCCCTTTTTGCGAAGCTGGCCCTCGAAGGCCCAAGTGGAAATGTTTTATGTTTTATTCATGTATGGCCGGCCTGCGAGCCGAGGTTTGTAAATCATGTAAAAGACAAGTGAAACATTTTGTAAGGCCTTAAGGCCGACTTTTGAGTATTTTGTAATAACATTCCTATTATCATGTTAGTGGACATTCATGCTTGTTGCTGGGTTCTTGTTTTGCAACTTATATAAACTGCTTCCGCTAGAATGCTCTGTGTAGGACGTTGAGATTGGTTGGATGGTTTCCATAAGTAACCACCCGGTCTGTCTGTGGTATATGGCGTCGGGCCCCGGCCGGACCTACTGCTATATGCTATGCGACGGATAGGGGGTGTTACAATTTGGTATCAGACTACTGGTTTTGGTCGGGCTTACAGTGAATTCGTGGGCGAATTCTTTTTAAGGGGTGGTGAGCACATTGTGTGCGTCATCGTTATAACAGTAAAACGAACCCATGAATGTCCACTTAGGAATGAAAATACTCGTGTTTGAGGAACCTGCGTGTTCCTATAATTGCTGTTTGCAATTTATTTGGTCGCTTAACGGTGTTTTGTACCACTATAGGTGACCCGAAGTGGTATTGGACCGTCAGAACGCCGAGTTTCTGAGGCAAGTAGTGCACCGGAAGTTGCTCCCGCAACACCTTTGTCGGCTGAAAATATAAGATTGGTGGCTGAAGCGGTATTGGCCGTGATCAATGCGCAGCCTGGGAGGCAAGCGCAGCAGCCCGCTCCTGTGATGGAGCAAGTACCTCTTCAAGAGGCTGAGCCGAGGAGGATGGAGCAAGTGGTTGTAGAACCAATAGTGCCAAGGAGGGCGACTGAGAGGCAGTTGAAGCATGTAATGAGCTTTAACCCTCTGTTATTCTCGGGGTTGGGAACCCCATCTCAAGCTGAAGACTGGCTCTCTAGGGTGAAGAGAGTCATGACAGCGACGGAGACGGAGGAGTGGCAGATGACCACCATTGCTACGTTCCTGCTGGACGGTGAAGCAAGGATGTGGTGGGAAGGTTTGGAGCTGCATCATCTGCGAGGTAGACAACTGATAGACGTTCCGATGGAAGAGTTCTCGGAATTGTTCTTGGCAAGATACCTCCCTTCGACTCAGAGGATTTCAATGGAGAATGAATTCCTGAAGTTGGTGCAGGGTGAGAGGAACGTGGATGAATATCTCCACGAGTTTACGCGGTTGAGTCGTTATGCTAGCTCCACCATCATGGATGAGGAGCGCAAGACTAATCGTTTTTATGAAGGCTTGAGGGATGAGCTGAGATTGTTACTGTCGGGGCCAATGACGCAGGGTTTCTTAACCTTGGTCAATACTGCCCGGTCCTTGGAGAAGGACATGAAGAGTGTACAAGCGAAGAAGGCTTGGCTGATAAGAAATCTGAGTTCAGAGTGCCGACTACCTCAAAGTCAGGCTATCGGAGGACTTTCAAGAAGCATAGGACTTCGGGTCCAGCTTCCTTCTGGTGCTTCTGGGGCGACTACGAGTCGGACCCCGGGCGCGTGCTTTACTTGTGGCAAGACGGGGCATTTCGCCCGTGATTGTTGGAGCGGACGTCCTAAGTCCGAGAGGAGGCCGGGAGCCACTTATGAAGAGAAGGGAAAGGCGGTGGAGTCGACCGCATCCCACTATGCTCCGGCCCAACCAAGGGTTTACAATCTTGGCCAACAGGAGGCCATTAAACAAGCTGACGTGGTGACAGGTACGGTTTAATTTATAGCAAGTCAATTCCTTTATATGCTTGTTATGCACATGTTACCTTACCACTACTTGTTTAGGATTTGTGTTGATTTGTGAAAATCCGGCACGAGCACTCTTTGATACGGGAGCTTCACACCCCTTCTTGTCCGAAGGATTTATATTACGCATCGGAGTCCCTTCTTCGATGGCGAAGGATAAGTTGGATGTGTTGTTGCCAAATGGGTGTTCGATGCGAGCGGATAGGATCTGCGATGTTAAGATTCGTATTGGAGAGCAGGAGTTTGACCTGCGGGCGTCCTTACTTCCGTTGGTGGAGTTCGACGTCATATTTGGAATGGACTGGCTCTCGGAGCAGCAGGCCCATATAGATTGTGGTAGCAAGGAAGTAAAGCTGGGAGCAAGTCGTGAGACGACTTTTACGGGCTTAAAGGGGTCGAGCAAGACGTTGATGTCTGCTCTTCAGGTGGTGAAGGCGGTTCGTGCCGGAGCAGAACTGTTCTTTACACTAGTGGAGGTTGCAAAGCCGAAGCCCGCGATGGATTGTATTTCAGTGGTATCGGAATACCCTGATGTGTTCCCCGCAGATCTTCCTGGAGCCCCGCCACAACGGGAGATAGATTTTACTATCGAGCTAGTGCCAGGTGCAAAGCCTGTGTCACGATCTCCGTATCGGCTAGCGCCTAAGGAAATGGCGGAGCTGAAAGTTCAACTGCAAGAGTTGTTGGAGCAAGGGTATGTGCGCCCGAGTTCTTCGCCTTGGAGCGCACCGGTCCTCTTTGTTAAGAAGAAGGACGGAAGCTTGAGGTTGTGTATTGATTATCGGGAGCTAAACAAGCTGACTGAGAAGAACAAGTACCCGATCCCCCGGATTGATGATCTCTTTGATCAGTTAGTCGGGTCGACGGTGTACTCGAAGTTAGATCTCAAGTCTGGGTACTATCAGCTGCGGATAAGGGAGAGTGATATCCCGAAGACAGCGTTTAGTACGAGATACGGGCATTATGAGTTTACGGTCATGCCGTTTGGGCTGACTAATGCGCCGTCAGTATTTATGGATTTGATGAACAGGACGTTCAGGGAGTACCTAGACCATTTCGTGATCGTCTTCATCGACGATATTTTGGTGTACTCGCAAAGTGAGGAGGATCACTTCAAGCATCTCCATTTGGTGTTGGAGACACTCAGGAGAAACCAGTTGTATGCCAAGTTCTCGAAGTGCGAGTTTTGGCTATCCTCAGTGGCGTTCCTCGGGCATATAGTGAGTGGAGAGGGTATTGCTGTGGATCCGGCGAAGATTGTTGCGATACGGGAGTGGCCTGAGCTTGCTACGGTAGCAGAAGTCCGGAGCTTTTTGGGGCTTGCCGGCTATTATAGGCGCTTCGTAGAGAACTTCTCGCGGATAGCGTTACCTCTCACTACTTTGACGAGGAAGGATCATAAGTTCGTTTGGACGCCGGAGTGCGCGCGAGCTTTTGAGGAGTTAAAGTGTCGGTTGACCACGGCGCCTGTGCTGAGTTCGCCGGTTGGAACCGAAGGCTATGAGATATATAGCGATGCTTCGGGCAGCGGTTTGGGTTGCGTGCTATTGCAGCACGGCAGCGTGATAGCTTATGGCTCGAGACAGCTAAAAGTGCACGAGAGGAATTATCCGGTCCATGACTTGGAGTTAGCGGCCGTGATTTTTGCCTTGAAGCTGTGGAGACACTATTTGTACGGTGTGAAGATTGATATCTACACCGATCACAAGAGCCTAAAGTATTTGATTGATCAGAAAGATCTGAATATGCGGCAGCGTAGGTGGATGGAGTTCCTGGGGGACTATACTTTCAAGATCCACTACGTGCCTGGCAAAGGGAATGCGGTTGCGGACGCGTTGAGTCGCCGAGCCCCAGCTCAAGCGAATTGGCTATCAGTGCATGATGAGCGGTTGGTGCAGGAGCTGGAGGCGTTGGAGATTGTTTGTGTGGATAGACAATCTAGTGCTGAAGCAGTGCTGAATTGGACTGAAGTCCAATATGACCTGGCTGATCGGATTCGGCAGGCTTTGGATATGGATGCTCATATGAAGCAGTTCATGATAGAGGCTCTGGATGGGTCAAATTCCCAATTCGTCGTGGAGGACGGATTGCTTTGGAAAGACGGTCGTTTGTGCGTCCCAAGTGTGGGCAGTTTACGGGTGGAGTTGTTGTACGAGGCGCACCATACCAAGTACTCGATTCACCCGGGGAGCACGAAGATGTACCGTGATGTAAAGAAACTGTTTTGGTGGCCGGGTTTGAAAAAGGATGTGGCGCTATATGTAGCGAAGTGCCAAACCTGCGCCTTGGTAAAGGCGGAGTGCCAAAAGCCGGGAGGATTTCTTAAGTCCTTGCCTATTCCGGAGTGGAAATTCGACGACATCTCTATGGACTTTGTGCATGGTTTGCCAAGGTCGCAGAAGGGGAACGACGCCATTTGGGTGGTGGTCGATCGATTAACAAAGGTGTCGCATTTTATTCCGCATAGGAAGGATGATCCGGTGGAGAAGCTGGCAAAGCTTTATGTGGATAACATAGTGCGGCTTCATGGTGTGCCCCGTAGCATCGTGAGTGACCGAGATGGGCGGTTCACGTCCAATGATTGGAGGCTGGTGCAGCAAATGTTGGGAACAAAGCTGAAGTTTAGCACAGCCTTCCATCCGCAAACGGATGGGCAGACCGAGAGGGTCAATAGAACCATGGAAGACATGCTTCGCATGTGTGTCTTGGACTTTGGAAAGCAATGGGAGGACCACCTTTATTTGGTGGAGTTCGCATACAACAACAGCTACCAAGCAAGTATTCAGATGGCGCCTTTCGAGGCCCTATATGGTAGAAGATGTCGCACGCCGTTGTCTTGGTTAGAAACGGGCGAGTCGAAGTTGTATAAGCGATCGGAAGTGGATGATGCTACTTCTTTGGTGAGAACCATTCGGGAGAGGTTGCTTATCGCTCAGGACCGGCAAGCAAAGTACTATAATGCCAAGCACAGGAACGTGGAGTTCGCTGTGGGCGATTATGTATACTTGAAGATCAAGCCGTTCAAGGGTGTCTCGCGGGTGCGGCGATTGAAAAAGCTAAGCCCGAGGTACCTTGGACCGTTCGAGGTTCTGGAGCGAGTAGGAGAAGCGGCCTATCGGCTGAAGCTTTCAGTGGAGCTAAGTGGTTTACATGATGTATTCCATATTTCGGTGCTTCGGAAGGCGGTGCAAGAGCCTACGCAAGTGATCGCGGCCAATCAAGTGCCGGTGGATAGTGGGCTAACGACAAAAGTCAAGCCCGTGCGGATTGAGGACTCGGAGGTCAAGCGGCTACGCAATAAAGAGATCAGGATGGTCAAAGTCCGGTGGGACAATTGCGGTCGTGAGGAGCTCTCTTGGGAGCGAGAGCAGACGATGCTTGACGAATATCCGGAGTTGTTCCGCTCAGGTACAAATTTTAGTTTTGTACATGTTTTTCCCTTTATGTAATTTCGTGGGCGAAATTCTTTTAAGAGGGGTAGAGTTGTAACGCCCCGAAACTCAAAGGAGCAAAGGGGAATATTTTGGGCCAGTTTGAGTTCTGGCTGCAGGCACACGGCCTGGGACACGGGCGTGTCCCAGGGCGTGTCAAGCCTGTGTCGACACTAAGGCGTGAAGTCGACACTTTGGTCTCGACATTGTGTCGAGACTGGGCACACGGCCTGCGACACGGGCGTGTCGCAGGGCGTGTCGACCCGTGTCGACACTTAGCCGTGAAGTCGACACAGTGCTTCGACGTTGTGTCGAGACACGGCACACGGCCTGCGACACGGGCGTGTCGCAGGGCGTGTCAACCCGTGTCGACACTCGTCCCGCGAAGTCGACACTTTGGTGTCGACAGTGTGTCGAGACATGGCACACGGCCTGCGACACGGGCGTGTCGCAGGGCGTGTCGACCCGTGTCGACACTTAGCCGCGAAGTGCCGAGACCTTGTACACGGCCTGGAGCCCAGGCGTGTCAAGGTGACACGGGCAAGGACACGGGCGTGTCCTAGAACCCGTGCAGTGCTCGGGTTGAAAACGGGAGAAAATCATGGGGTACACGGCCAGCTACACGGCCGTGTCAGGTGGAACACGGGCGTGTCAGCTCGAACACGGGCGTGTTCGATACCCGTGTGAGGGTTCCAGGTGATTCGATTTTGACGGCGAATGAGGCACACGGCCCTGGACACGGGCGTGTGCCAGGCCGTGTTCGGTCCAGATTGGGCATTTCAGTCCCGAATCGAAGCCGTTCATTTCTTTGACTGAAGATCCAACGGCTGGGGGTTGTTCCTGAAGGGATATACCCGGGTTTTGACTTAGAAAACCCTCACTTTTTCCACTTGTTCTCTCTCCAAACCCTTGGAGAAAGAAGAGCTAAGGCAAGAAGAAGAGGAGCTAGATCCGCCATTGGAGGAGCTTCGGAGCTCCGAATCGCAAGCCGACTCCGGATCCACGGAGGCAACGCAAGTGCGGTGATTTCCATCCGATTACTTTTCGATGGCGCCAAAGAGGACCGCAAGGGTAACGATCCTCATCTTGAGCATGAGTCGCTCTCTTTCTTTGCATAGGAAGCCCGCTCTCGCGAGTTTGCGGAGAGTTGGAGGCGTTCCTTCGGGTAGATATGTGAAGTCCCCGTTGTTTAGAGTCCGTATGCGAGAACGGACATAGGCATTTTGGTTGAAGCCTACCCGGACATGTTAGTTCGGATCGGTGATGTTGCATTGCATAAGGCCGGAGAAGACTCCGTGCTATTGGGTGTTTTTCGGGTTTTCTACGCGGTAGATTGCAGCAGGGAGCCTTGGGGACTAACCCAAAGGTGCACCCGGAAAACTGGGCGGACACGAGGTCTTGCCAACTTGGTGGCCTGAGTGCCAACTTGAACATAACGGGGTTATGTGTCTTGTGGTAGAATGGGACTCGGTGAAAGTTTGACCCGCGCAAATGGCTTAAATTGTCGTTGCGATGTGAGCACGGGTTAGATGGAGCCGTACCCGCTTTATGTCGTTCGGGTTAGAGAGACCTAAAGTTACATGGCACTCGCCGTTGGCATAGATGGGGGTCTTCGGTGGTCAATGGCTTAAATTGACGTGACCAATACCATGAAGACGAATTGCTCATAGGAATGGCCGTCTAAGTGGCGGTGGTGAATCCGGAATGTTAATGGCTTTAATTGACGTGACATCGACCGGTTCACCGAGAATGTGCCCTGAGTGCACGGGGCGTGTGGCCGTGCGAGCCAACGCCTGTGATGAAATGGCTATGGTTTTAATTGCTCGCTTATGCTAATGAAATGCAGGAAAGGAGCATCGCCGCCCCGAGTTGGGGGCGGGATCGTTATAATTTGGTCAGCATTGCTGACCGTTGCCTTGTTTGCCACCGTGCGGTGGTTTGTTTGCTTGCAGGTGCAGCTGGACCAAGCGGTCAATAGCGGGCTAAAGCCCTTTTTGCGAAGCTGGCCCTCGAAGGCCCAAGTGGAAATGTTTTATGTTTTATTCATGTATGGCCGGCCTGCGAGCCGAGGTTTGTAAATCATGTAAAAGACAAGTGAAACATTTTGTAAGGCCTTAAGGCCGACTTTTGAGTATTTTGTAATAACATTCCTATTATCATGTTAGTGGACATTCATGCTTGTTGCTGGGTTCTTGTTTTGCAACTTATATAAACTGCTTCCGCTAGAATGCTCTGTGTAGGACGTTGAGATTGGTTGGATGGTTTCCATAAGTAACCACCCGGTCTGTCTGTGGTATATGGCGTCGGGCCCCGGCCGGACCTACTGCTATATGCTATGCGACGGATAGGGGGTGTTACAACATGTATTTGGCGCTTTGTTGATGTTGTTGATGTCTCGCCCGAGGGACCACCATTTCCCTCCTCATTTTCTTTAGCAGTTGGCGATGGGGCGGGCTCTACCCCGCATCCTCAGGCCGCCTCTTGCTGGAGTAGAGTTTTGAGGAAGACGACTCATCTCGGCAGGCCGCCGCCTTCTCGCGGTCAAGAGGGTGCGCGTATAACCCCGAGTTTGTGAATGGCGGGTTAACGAGTATCAGCCATTCTCATGCATAGAAAGACTTAGAAAAATTCTCCATAATAATATGGAGAACTGGGCAATGAGAAAGAGGACAATACCTTCGTCGGGCAGAACAGGTCGGAGCGAGTCAAGGCCCCTTCGCAGGAAGGCGACCTTGAAGTCTTTATGGAGGAAGAACTTGTGGAGCTCAGCATCGTTGTCGGACAAGGTTGGCGGGCGGTAGACATCCTCGCCCTTCTGCTGGGGCAAGTAGGGGATGTTTCCAAGATTGCCATTGATAAAGGCGATCTTGGTCATCGAGTTGTGGTGTTTGTTCGCGATCTCGCGAACCTTGATGTACGAGCCACCAAAATAGGCGACCACATCTGGAGTCACATTGTAAGAGAAGAGCTTCTTGAACACAGTCAGGTTGAACTCTATCCGCTCTTGGCGGAGGTAGCAGGCGAATGCCACCATCATGTCAATGGAGTTCGAGTTGAGCTGCGCGGGTACCGTGCCGTAATACTTCAGTTTCTAGCGGATTTCTGGACAGAGGGGTAGGCTCAACCACACTTCGAAATATAAGATGGTGAAGGCGAGCTCGTTATTGTAGAAGGTGTTGACCTCCTACCCTTCCCTTGGTCGGCGTGCCTTAAAGCCAGGTGGGACATGGTCGCCGACGAATTCGGCGAGCTCCGCCTCAGTCATGTTCCCGTCAAAGAAGCAGTAATCCCTAAAGTGCTGGGCGCATTTCGAGCGACCGTCGGCATCGAGGTTAGTCTTGCCCATGCTCGCACAAGGGGGTGGGGCGCGAATGCAAGAAGAAAAAGCGCGAGAATACAGAGAAGGTAAGCAGTTAAGACGTTGGTACAAGGTTGGTGAGGAGGGGGGATATTTATAGAAAAAGAAATCTGGGGCCAAGCTGTCCAATCAGACCAGCTCGCCATCCCAGCTCGCCAACCCCCATCTCACCGACTTATGCCGCTTGCCATCCTATGCTGAGTCAGATTTAAAGTAATACATATACCATTATTCGAATACCAGGCATTGGTATAAAAAATGTTCAAAGTTATTACAGAAATCAGAGAAATAAAAAAGCAAGCCGCGCGAGCAGAGGTGGACCAGGAGGCGAGTGTCGGTCGGCTCGGCAATGGAGCCTCCTTCTATCTACCCCAGCCTCACATCCCCCGTCCCCCAGACTACCGCGAGCGGAGAAGCTCGCGGATCCGCCCCGAATTCCTCTGTGCCACCGAAAGGCTGTCATCGATCTCATCCAGAAGCCGGGAAGGAGACGTCACCTCGCCAGCCGGGTTTCCCCTCACCTCGTCAGCAAGCCGCACATAGTTACACTGCAATGCCTCATTGACCTCCTGCAACGCACGCAGGCCGCGCACGAGATTCTTGAAGAGCTTGATCCCCCTCCTCGTCAGCTCATCGTTCTCCACCTCAGGGACCAGATAAGAGTCCAACGTGCTCGGGGAAGGGAGGGGAGAGTAGTGGGTTGTCCGCGAAGACTTCTCGGCTGCATATTGGCTGTGGGGGAGCTGTGAAGGCAGAAAAATCACCAAGGGGCGGTGTCCCGAAAAACCACATGACAAGAATCCAAGGCCAAGCCTACCTGACGAGCTCGGCATCTCCAAGAAGGTGCGAGGAGGGACGAATCTCAGGTCCTTCTCGCAGCCTGGGCGGCGCATTCCTGGTGAGAGGAGGTCAAATCCCGGAATAGGGATGGTTTCCACACCTGCCCCCATTATCCCGACAGGTCGCTGAGGGGAAGGGGAGCGGACCAGCGAGTTTGGCTTCTGCGAATCCAACCCCAAGGTTCCAAAGGGGGGCGACGGGTCCCGGGGATGATTCTCCGGAGTTCTGAATCGCGAGTCGCCAAGTACTTTCTTGGCTGGCAGGATGGAGTCTCACGGTGTGGTGCCCTCCATGCCGTCCAGCTGGCTATCCAGGCTGTTGCAGAGGTCAACAATATTTTTGCCCTTCTCGAGGGCAGACAGAGTGGAGGAGCCGGTCCCATGCTCCAGGGTGGTTTTCAAGTCATTGTAAATGGGCTCGGCCGCTTGAGGAAACGGCTTCGCCCTCTTGGCATTGGGCTCGACCGAGCTATCCTGCGGGATAGCAAGTGGAACCATAGTCAAGGCAGCTACTCGATCTACTGAGGTCTGGCGAACCCGGGCGAGCCACTCTTGGATCTCCTTTGGGATCGGCATCGCGGCAGGGTTTGAGCAAAGGGAATGGCAAGCGCCAGGCAGGTATGCAGGTGTATATATATAGCCATAGGTGGACCCAACCTAAAGATTCTCTCTGGTTCACCCCGCACTCGCCGAACACTTGGGGTTGGATATTTCTTTCCGAGTTTTGCCAAGCTCAAAAAGAGCGGGGATTGTGTACAACCCCGTATCCGGCGAGTGGGCCCAACAGAAACCAGACAAGCAGCCCCCCTTTTTTCTGAGATAGGCGAGCCAAGAGAAACACGGGGCTCGGCAACATCTAGCTCGCCCAGGCGAGCCCGGCACATGCACGCGAGTTCGGCCAACCTCGCGAGTTCGTCATTCGATGAACTAAGCTCGGCGTTCGTCGAATGGAGCTCGACGTTCATTGTTCTCTCGACCTTCTTGCCGACCTCCATATGGCTCGCCGAGTCCGGACAGCTTAGCGGACTCGCAGCTCGCGAGCAGGAAAGTCCGTGCGCATGCTCGCCGCCATTGTCGAGTAGAGATAGCTGAGGGCTACTCGCCCATCGATCTATGAGGTATTTTTTTTTTACTATTTTGCCCCGGCCGGCCTACCCATATCCCTTCAAAACAGCGGAGTTACGCTTTTAGCAGGCCAACCTGGACTGCACATAGCCTTTCAGAACAACGAGAGTTGGTTTTTTGCAGGCCGTTTTTAGAATTCTATAAATAAGACCCAATGGGTACCTCAGAAAGCATGCTTCTTGTGCCTACTTGTTCCGTGATCTTCTAAGCGCATTCTGAGGTCACCTTAGCTCGGCCTTTGGCTAAGGAGGGGAAGCGCTCTAAGATCTTCCAAGTGTGTGGTGTGTCCTCCACGCTGATTCCTTGGGTCAGTTCTTCTTTGCTTCCTTTGTTGTTTTGCTTGCAGGAGAGTAGTAGGTGCGCGATCACCCCTTCCCCAAGGGTGAACTCCACTAGAGACCGAGTTTTCGGTTTCAACAGTCCGACCCCTTCAAAGTTGAAGAGGTTTGGCCATATGGGACCGTACTCGTCTCCCACCCGGAAAAAGGCTCGTTTAAAGTAAACGGTTATCACTTAAAATTGTATATAGCAGACAATCCAATGGTCGGTACTATCGAAACCATAACCCTACTCGACATATAAACCCGCCAAAATAGTCAAGCTACACGACTATAAACAAAGTGCTCCTGGGAGGCACCCCATGTTTATTTTTTTCGCTATTTCTTTACTTTTTCTTTCCTATTTTTTCTTAATAATGCAGGGTTCCTAATTGGGCATCCCCGAGCACGTTTCAGGAAAACTTCGACCCCCCTATTTATTTGGTTTGTAAATATTGCATTTTATTTCATTTTTATTCTGCATACTTACGTTGTAATATTGAGGAAAATGTTGGACTTAAGTATGTGGGTGTTTTCGTGCTTTCTTTTCTGCACTTCTATTTTTTGCACTCCTAAAATTTTAAAAATAAAAAAAAATGTATTAAAACAAAACTAAACAAAAAAATTTAAAATGAAAACTCCAAAAATAATTTTTTTATTATCATCAAAAATTTCAAAAAATTACAAAACAAAAATTCCAAAAAATATTTAATTTTACTTTGTAAATATTCCTTGTAAATATTTTCGGTATATATATTTTTTGTAAATATTTTTGTAAATATTATTTTCTCTTCCCCCTCTTCCTTTCTTTCTCCTCTCTATAAATAACTTTTTTTTTCCTCGCCTAGAAATATTTGCTTAAAAATCTTAAAAATACAAAAAAATTTAGAAAACAAAAAATTTTTAGTTCAAAAAAACATTTTTCGTTTTCGTATTTTTAGTATGTATATAATAACAAAATTAAACACAAAACACAAAAAAAGATAATAACTCAAAAATTTCCAAAAAAAAGTAAAACAAACAAAAACAAAAATTCCAAAAAAGATAATAAATTAAAAACACCAAAAAATGAAAACTCTAAAAAATCCCAAAAAAACTTTTTATGAAACAAATAAATCGAATATTCCATTCTTAACTTTTTTCCCTCTCCAAAAATATAGTTGCGAGTTTATTTATAAGCGAATTTCATTAATTCTTTGTTTACTATTCGTTTATTAAATAGAGATTGATAGATTTAAATATCCGAAATTAAGTTTTAAAGAATTTTTTATGTTTTGTTCATAAGATTGGGGACTTATTTTAGGCACTACTTCTAATTTATCTAAAATAGAGACATGTATTATGTTAGAAAAAACAACTATAGACTTCAATTATTTTTGTTTCAAGCTGTTAGAAACACAAGAACGTTCAATTTACAAAGGTTGCTCTCAAATTTGTTTTATTAACATATAGTTTTATTTTTCAGGAAAAAACTTATCTCCCCATATTTATCATGTCTTACTTGGCATGATAAAATTTTTATCCTTAAAAAAATCTATGTCAATGAGAATAAGATTTCATTCAGTAAACATAGGCATCAAATATTTGAAAAGATTATATGTTACGGAGTCAGAGGATAAAATTCATTACTCTTATACATATACATTGGGTTTTATGAAGTTGTTCAAAAATTACATGTTATGAAAAATAAGATTCCATTTTCCTAAACATCCACATTCAAAAAAAATTTCATTTGAAGTTAGAGAAAAAATATACCTCACCTCATCTAAAGACCTCTTCATAATCCAAAACCACCCCCTTAGCCATATTTAATGATTCTAGAATTAATATAAAATCTTTTTGAGAGTACGATTTTTAAATTGAATTATTTCTTTTAATCTCTTATAAGCTAAAGTTCCTATAATTCCAATCTATTTTTGTTAGCTAACGATTACAAATTTTTGCTTGTTGTTTGGTTACTTCAAGAAGTCTTTTTGGCCAAAACGTTTCCTCTATTTAAATGAATTTCATGATTTAGGTCTTAACACTTATACCCCTGATATATACTTTGATATCTCTTTTAACTAATTCAAGTGGTAGCTAAACTTAGGATTTCTTTTAATTCTTTATAAGTATATCTCCAACTTTTGCTTTGGAATAGTAAAAGCTTAAGTGTTGGGGTATTTGATAAGTTGTAAATATACATATTTTTACGTACTTTATTTTGATCATTTTATTTTATTTTCGTTATTTTTAGTTAGTTTTGTTCAATAAAATGTTTCTTTTTGTATATAATTTTCTAACTTAGCTTAATTTTATTTTTCAGAAATATTCAAAAAAATCATAAAAATCAAAGTACACGCCCTTAACCAGTGCGTGTTACTTTGATTCTAGCAGAAATCAACCGTCTGCAATGCCAAAGTCAAGTCACGCTCGTGTCCAATCATTACACACCCATGTTTATGTTGGAGTTACCATGGTGATCTAGAAGTGGTCAAACATGTAATCTCACTGCTAACGCGATATGAGCCTGGAGGGTCGCACATAAGAGATGTGGAGAAGTTGGATGATTGACTGTGTTGGTAAAGGTTACCAATCACCGACCTGAATGGGGTTATGGGCAAAGTGTTGCCTTAGAGGATCGTCGGGTTGGGCAAATGTTGCCTTGAAGGATTGGTAAGAATCGTCGACCGTGAGTCGACGAGTGTCGTTAACCCAAGTTTGGCGTGAGTCGACGAGTGTCGTCAACCCAAGTTCGACGAGTATCGTCGACCGTGACTCGACGATCGACGAGAATCGTCGAGTATCGTCGACCGCGGTTCGACGGTCGACGAGTATGGTCCACCCACGTTCGGCGAGAATCGTCGAGTATTGTACTCTGATTCTCGCCGATCCTAGGTGATACTCGCCGACTGATTCTCGCCGATTCTTGGTGATACTTGCCGACTGATTCTCGCCGAATCTGTTAGGTGATTCTCGCCGATTCTCGCCGATTCTTGCCGACTGATACTCGCCGATTCTGGAACCCTAATTTTCTGGGTGGTCTGCGGATAGTGATATTCCTAAGACTATTTATGCCTTTGGTATAAAAGGACACTTACGTTTTTCGGGAAATTAGACCTGTGCGTGCTGTTCGAATCGAAGCCGACGGAAGTGTTCTGCCGTTCGTTCGCTCCGCCGATCCCGAATCCCGCCGACGGAAGGGTTCCGCCGCCGTGCTCGCTCCGTCGACCTCCTCCTCTCCGGCGATCGTCGCTGGTGTTGCTCTTCCTGGCGCGGACCTAGCAGTCCGTAGAGAAGCAAGGTGCGGTCTTTCTCCTTCCCGATTTTCCGTGCGACTGAAAGATCGGTGTTCTCCTGCTCGTGTGGATTTCTGCAGAGACGTGGAAATCATTCCACGTAGAACTCGCCACCAGCAAGAACACGAAGCTTGGAGCATCTCCATTGAGTTGTGACTCAACGCCACCGAGGTAATTTTTACCTAGTTGTATGTTAACTTCTTGATTCAACTACCATGGCCCGATTCCATCTCTTTTGGGTTTTCTTGATGTTTTATTCTTCCGCTGCGTGCACAACTGTTGTGCCATCCTCATAGAGAAACCCCAACAGTGGTATCAGAGCGAGGTTTCAGCCATGATTGTTGTATTGGAAGTTTTGTTATTCCAGTGCGTATAAACCTAGGGATTTAGAAGTGTTCTAAATGTCTAGATTTAGTCTTGGTATGCCGCCAAGAACGTCTGGGATTTCGTGGAAATTTCTAATTGTTAGAAGTTGTAGTCTCCTTAGCAGTAACCGTCCCTCGAGTTTATTTTGGATTTGGAATCCAACATAGAGAGATGAGCTTGTCTACTGCTTTAAGTTGAGTTGTCTTTGCTTTTGTCCAATGCATGTAAATCTGAGGATTTGGAAGTTTCCGAATGTTCAGATTTAGCCCTTCCTTCTATCAAATGTTGATGGTGTCAGGTTGTGCACATAAGGGATGCATGTGGTTTTAGAAAAATTGTTTTTTCTTTGGATGTGCACATTGATCAAATGTTGATCATGGTTAACTGTTAACCTATAATCAAAATCCCTTCATCAAATATTAAGTGTTCGGATGCCTTCCGATGGATGACACTCTTCCTGCCTCGATCGATGAAGTGTGGGCTTGCCAAAGCAAGGTGCATTAATCTATCTTGGTAAGGGTGCGAGCGGATAATTGTGATATCCCACTGTCGACATCAGGTCCAGCTTAACTAGGTGACCTCAAAGGTTGAGTGCCTAGAGGCATAGGGTTGGCATGCACCATATAATGGATGCGAGTAAGGAGTTATTCACCAACCATACAAGAATTGCATGAGGATGCAATTGGCAAGTGTTTCCTACCTAAATAACCGCATCGTGAGAGAAAAGCCAAAGCTGACTCATTGTGTTGGTGAAATACGGATCTTGTCCACTAAGAGAGTAGCTCGCATGAACTCTCCGAATTGTTAGTGAGGGCTATCATTTCGAATAAAATAGTGGGAGTGTTTTAATTGAAGTCCAAATTAAAATAAATTGTATTTGAAATTTTGGTACTGATTTTATTCTGCATAAATTCTTGTAGAATTCCATGGCAAGTGTTTCACACTCCATGTTGTCTCTGAGAGCCATCCTTGAGAAGGATAAGCTCAGTGGGACTAATTATATGGACTGGTACAGGAACCTGAGAATTGTTCTCAGGCAAGAGCGAAAGCTCTATGTCTTGGAAGAAGAAGCCCCCGAGGTGCCGACCGGGAACTCTTCCCGTGCTGAGAAGGATGCTTATAAGAAGTATACTGATGATGCTTTAGATGTCGAATGCCTTATGCTTGCCACTATGAACTCTGAGCTTCAGAAGCAACATGAGAACATGGGGTGCAAGGAGATTGACGAGCATCTCAAGAAAATGTTTCAAGGGCAGGCTCGTCAAGAGAGGTTCGACGTCACAAAAGCGTTGTTTCAGTGCAAGATGGGAGTTCGAGACTCAGTAGGGACTCACGTACTCAAGATGATTGTGTATATAGAGAACCTTGAAAGGCTGGGTTTTCCTCTTGGTCAAGAGTTGGCCACAGATCTGATCCTGCAATCATTGCCGGACAGTTATGAGCAGTTCATCTTGAACTATAACATGAATGAACTAGACAACACACTGCCCGAACTCCTAGGCATGTTGAGAACTGCCGAAATCAATATGAAGAAGGCCAAGCCTGCCAGCCCCATACTGATGGTGCATAAGGGCAAGGGCAAGGCCAAGGGCTCTAAGAAGACGAAGGTGGGACCTAAGTCATATCTTGAGCCCAAGTCTTCTGCACTGATGAAAAAGAAAAACACGATGAAGGAAGGGAAATGCCACCACTGTGGCAAGGCTGGTCATTGGAGGAGGAACTGTCCTTCGTACATTGAAGGTCTACAGAAATTGAAGGGAGGTATGACTTTCGCTTCAAATGTTTACGTTATAGAGATAAACCTTTCTGCTCCGTCATCTTGGGTATTGGATACCGGATGTGGTTCTCACATTTGTACAAATGTGCAGGAACTGGGAAGGAGAAGATTGCTGAGTAAAGGGGAGGTGGACCTCCGCGTCGGCAATGGAGCAAGAGTTGCTGCTGTAGCCGTAGGGGTTTACCGTCTTTCTTTGCCCAGTGGGCTTGTAATAGAACTAGATAACTGTTATTTTGTTCCGGCCATAACTAGAAACATTATATCTATTTCATGTTTGGACATGATTGGATTTTCTTTTATAATTAAGAACAATTGTTGTTCTATATTTAAGAATGATGTTTGGTATACTGTAGCCCAATTGTTTAATGGTCTTTATGTTTTGAACTTGGACCATCTGATCTGTAATGTAGAAAATAATAAAAGACTAAGAACAAATGACTCGAACCCTACATTTCTCTGGCATTGTCGTTTGGGCCATATCAACGAGAAGCGCATATCCAAGCTCCATAGAGATGGACTTTTGGACTCATTTGATTATGAATCATTTGAGCGATGCGAATCTTGTTTGTTAGGCCAGATGACTAAAGCTCCTTTCACTGGTTATACTGAGATGGCTGAGGATCTCTTGGGTATTGTACATAGTGATGTATGCGGACCCATGAGTTCCATGGCTAGAGGTGGGTATTTCTACTATGTTACATTTACTGATGATTTCAGTAGATACAGATATGTGTATCTTATGAAGTGCAAATCCGAGACCTTTGAAAAGTTCAAAGAGTTCAAGAATGAAGTAGAAAACCAGTTGGGTAAAAGGGTTAAAGCACTCCGATCTGATCGAGGTGGCGAATACCTGAGTCATGAGTTCCGTGATCATCTGAAAGAGTGTGGTATTGTATCACAGCTCACTCCACCTAGAACACCACAACATAATGGTGTGTCTGAGAGGAGAAATCGTACTCTGTTAGACATGGTACGTTCGATGATGAGTCATGCAGACTTGCCTGTTTCCTTTTGGGGTTTTGCTTTAGAGACTGCAGCAATGACATTGAATCGCGCTCCAACGAAAACGGTTCTGAAGACACCATATGAAATATGGACTGGGAAGCATCCTAGTATGTCGTTCATTAAAATTTGGGGCTGTGAGGCATACGTGAGACGTAAAATGCCTGACAAGCTGGAACCCAAATCGGATAAATGTTATTTGGTGGGATATCCTAAGGAAATGAAAGGGTATTACTTTTACCTACCGTCTGAGGGCAAAGTGTTTGTCGCAAGAACTGGTGTCTTCTTGGAGAAAGAGTTCTTATCAAGAAAGACTGAAAAGGTAGAGCTTGAAGAAGTTCAAGAACCACATGTAGTGAATGAACCGGAATTGGATTCTGAGACAGGACTACAAGATGTTGTAGCTAGAGAACCTGCTCAAGGAACACAAGTCCTACGTAGATCTGGTAGACCGAGGTTTGAACCTGAGAGATATGGATTTCTCGTGTCTCAAATAGGTAATGTGTTGCTTATGGATCATGATGATGAACCAGCAACCTACCAAGAGGCTATGAATGGACCGGACTCCGACAAATGTCTTGAGGCTATGAAATCCGAAATGGACTCCATGTATGCAAACCAAGTTTGGAACTTGGTGGAACCACCTGAAGGGGTACGACCCATAGGGTGCAAGTGGGTCTTCAAGAAGAAGACCGACATGGATGGGAATGTACAGACATTCAAAGGGAGACTGGTGGCTAAGGGTTTCAAGCAAATTCATGGTATTGACTATGATGAGACCTTTTCCCCTGTTGCCATGGTAAAGTCCATAAGGATATTGCTTGCTGTTGCTGCGTATTATGACTATGAGATCTGGCAGATGGATGTCAAAACGGTTTTCCTTAATGGAAACCTCCTTGAGGAAGTGTATATTACACAACCCGAGGCTTTTGTATCCCCAGATGAAGCCACTAAAATATGCAAGCTGAATAAGTCCATCTATGGACTGAAACAGGCCTCTCGAAGTTGGAATCTTCGTTTTGATGAGAAAATCAAAGAGTTTGGTTTCATCAAGAATGAAGATGAGCCTTGTGTTTACAAGCGAATCAGTGGGAGCATTGTTGTCTTCCTGATATTGTATGTAGATGACATACTGTTGATTGGGAATGACATTCCTACCCTGAAAGTTGTTAAGAACAACCTAGGGAACTGCTTTTCAATGAAGAATTTGGGTGAAGCGACTTACATACTCGGTATTAAGATCTATAGAGATAGATCGAAGAAGTTGCTGGGTTTGACCCAGAGTATGTACATCGAAAAGGTGTTGAAGCGGTTCAACATGCTTGAGTCCAAGAAAGGATTTTTGCCCATGTCTCATGGTGTGAATCTCTCTAAGGACCAGTGTCCAAAGTCTTGTGAAGATAAGGACCGCATGAAGTTGATTCCATATGCTTAGGAAATTGGATCAATCATGTACGCGATGTTATGTACTCGACCCGACGTCTCCTTTGCTTTGAGCATGACTAGCAGGTATCAGTCAGACCCCGGTGAGTGTCACTGGATTGCAGTCAAGAATGTCCTGAAGTACTTGAGAAGGACTAAGGATGTGTTCTTGGTGTATGGTGGAGAGGAAGAGCTCGTTGTAAGTGGTTACACGGATGCTAGCTTCCAAACTGATAGAGACGACTCCAAGTCTCAGTCAGGTTTTGTGTTTTGCCGGAATGGAGGAGCTGTGAGCTGGAGGAGTTCCAAGCAAGAGATAGTTGTTGATTCTACAACAGAGGCCGAGTATATCGCCGCAGCTAATGCGGAGAAGGAGGCTGTATGGATTAGGAAATTCATCGGCGAGCTTGATGTAGTTCCTAGCATTGTTGGTCCCGTAGTTCTCTACTGTGATAACAATGGTGCAATTGCACAATCTAAGGAACCTAGATCCCATCAGCGCTCCAAGCACATACTTCGGCGGTTTCATCTTATTCGTGAGATTGTCGAACGAGGAGATGTGAACATTTGCAGAGTGCCGACTGAGGAGAATGTTGCGGATCCACTGACAAAGCCTATCGCACAGAGAAAGCATGATGGTCATACTAGATCGATGGGTATGCGATACCTAAATGATCAACTCTAGTGAGAATCTTGTGGATTGCATGTAAACATGTATTTTGTTGGCCATTTGTTCATATGATGAACAGTGTATCTAGTTTTTCTCTTACAATTAATGGCAAGTTCTTTTATTATGAGTTTTTCTATATGATAGTTAAATGCTAACATAATAGATACTATTAGAATGTTCGCTTCCATGGGATATCAAGTACGTGACTTGAATGTGAGAGCCTATGATTTATTTGAAGCTTCATTCTTAAAAGGTCCCTGGTCGAGTATCATCATAGAAGCTAAGGGTGATGATGGTACATGAAGGCT
Organism: Platanthera guangdongensis; assembly: GCA_039583875.1. Lineage (NCBI taxonomy): Eukaryota > Viridiplantae > Streptophyta > Magnoliopsida > Asparagales > Orchidaceae > Platanthera > Platanthera guangdongensis. The sequence goes on from CM077163.1 coordinate 79,922,325, forward strand.
AGCACGTGCGTTGACTGATGATCGGTTCTCACAGGTCATGATATTGTGATATCAAGTCATCACGTGGGTACTTGTTAGTGAACAAGTTATACTGGACAGACCCAACCTGAGACTACTCTGTGGATTGTCATCCAATCGTATCACGAGTAGGTCTCAATTGATAATGGTGTTGTGGTCCTTTGACCTGAAGTCACTGCATTCATCAAGTGAGGAAGAGCGTGCTTTGATGCCATCTAAAGTCTTCCTTGAGAAAGGTTGATGATAAGGGTGGTTTTTGGGCATGTTACGAATCATTTGGGTGTTTGTGTGTGAGCAGATATGAGATTTGTCCTCCTGAATGACGGGAGTTGCATCCATGGGCCCCTTGATGGAACTGGACTGAGAAATGCATGGCCATGCTTGGTTGAGTCAATATGTGATATTGGACTCACCATTCTCTGGAAGTCCGTCCTGGATCAAGAAACTTGGATTGAGCTATTACGAGGGTGACACGGTCCATGCCTCTAGTTCCTTCCGGATGTAAGGGACAAAGGGACAAAGACAACGCTGATACATTGGTCATAAAGGCTTATGAGTTATAAACTCTTATTGCTTGGGGAGCAATGATGCATTGCTAGATGCCGCTCATTGTTTGTGAGGTTTTTGGTTTGATACTTTCAAGATCAAGTGGGAGTCTGTTGGAGTTACCATGGTGATCTAGAAGTGGTCAAACATGTAATCTCACTGCTAACGCGATATGAGCCTGCAGGGTCGCACATAAGAGATGTGGAGAAGTTGGATGATTGACTGTGTTGGTAAAGGTTACCAATCACCGACCTGAATGGGTTATGGGCAAAGTGTTGCCTTAGAGGATCGTCGGGTTGGGCAAATGTTGCCTTGAAGGATTGGTAAGAATCGTCGACCGTGAGTCGACGAGTGTCGTTAACCCAAGTTCGGCGTGAGTCGACGAGTGTCGTCAACCCAAGTTCGACGAGTATCGTCGAACGCGGCTCGACGATCGACGAGAATCGTCGAGTATCGTCGACCGCGGGTCGACGGTCGACGAGCATGTTCCACCCACGTTCGGCGAGAATCGTCGAGTATTGTACTCTGATTCTCGCCGATCCTAGGTGATACTCGCCGACTGATTCTCGCCGATTCTTGGTGATACTCGCCGACTGATTCTCGCCGAATCTGCTAGGTGATTCTCGCCGATTCTCGCCGATTCTTGCCGACTGATACTCGCCGATTCTAGTACCCTAATTTTCTGGGTGGTCTGCGGATAGTGATATTCCTAAGACTATTTATGCCTTTGGTATAAAAGGACACTTAGTTTTTTCGGGAAATTAGATCTGTGCGTGCTGATCGAATCGAAGCCGATGGAAGTGTTCCGCCGTTCGTTCGCTCCGCCGATCCCGAATCCCACCGACGGAAGGGTTCCGCCGCCGTGCTCGCTCCGTCGACCTTCTCCTCTCCGGCGATCGTCGCTGGTGTTGCTCTTCCTAGCGCGGACCTAGCAGTCCGTGGAGAAGCAAGGTGCGGTCTTTCTCCTTCCCGATTTTCCGTGCGACTGAAAGATCGGTGTTCTCTCGCTCGTGTGGATTTCTGCAGAGACGTGGAAATCATTCCACGTAGAACTCGCCACCAGCAAGAACACGAAGCTTGGAGCATCTCCATTGAGTTGTGACTCAACGCCACCGAGGTAATTTTTACCTAGTTGTATGTTAACTTCTTGATTCAACTAACATGGCCCGATTCCATCTCTTTTGGGTTTTCTTGATGTTTTATTCTTCCGCTGCGTGCACAACTGTTGTGCCATCCTCATAGAGAAACCCCAACAGTTTAGTCCGACACGCCCCATATCATGCCACTCGACGCTCGACGCCTCCATTTCGATGATCGACGTTCGACTCTTTGCTGAACACGCCCATGTCCCAATTCAACACGCCTATGTCAATCACCAATCGACAATCGATGCCTCCAGCACGACGTTCGACATTCGACGTCTGTCGAACTGTTGGTCACGCCAGTGTCAATATACTACACGCCCGTGACCACCAAGATGTCCTAGACAAGACATCGCCAACATGGCAAAAACTCGACGCCTTCACTAGATAAGCATTCCGGACATGCCTATGTCGAGCAGGAACACGCTCGTGACCTCAACGTAGAAGACCCCGAAGTCAACCGCCAATAAATTCTCGGCTTCATAATAGGGCCAGTACCGACACGCACCCCCCCCCCCCCCCCCCCGACACGCCCGTGACCCGGGCGTGTAATCTGATTTTTTTGCCTATAAACAGAACCTTGCTGTAAGGGCAATGGGTTCGAAATTTTGAGACATTTTGCTATTTGGGCAGCTTCTAGGAGGCTTTTTGTGCTATATAAGGATTATATTCCCCCCACCTCTTTGTGTTTGTTTTAGCTTTTGTAATCAGACTTTCTTCTTTTAAACTTTGTTAGTTTTTCATCCTTATATTGTACTGGAATGCCTCTGAGTGCCTCTCTTTCAGCAAACTTAGATTTTCCTTTTTAGCCAGTAAAACTTTTGCTTCTTTTTCACTTTCATACACTTTTTAAACATTTTTTTTACAAAGTTATAAGAATGGATTAGATGTCATTTCAATTTTTCAAACCCTTTGACTTTCACATTTATTTTAAAACTCTTTTGCCCCAACAATTTTTATTTCTACTTTTTATGCATTTCCAGCAAATTCTAACGGTAAAAACGTAATTGAAAGTCCACCTAGTGTCAACTATCTTCACCTATGGGGGGGGGGGGGAATAGGTGACGTGCAGTGTTTTTGCGGAATTTAAAATTGTACCTGCACAATAAAAATAAACAGCACAGCACACAGAATACACAAGCTATTTATAGTGGTTCCCCGATTTGGGTACATCCACTTTCCCCCTTCGACCTATCTCCCAACAAGGGACGACACGGTCTCTTCACCAACAGGATTGAAATCCAATCCTTGCACTATCAGAAGGAACCCTTCCACACGTAGGAGTCAACACTCCCACAACACGGGTTGCACCCAACCCTTACAACTAGGAACCAACGTTCCTTTACAACAAAAGTAAAACTAGAATGTACAAGAGATACAAACTACGTTTGGAGACTAAGGTGTCCCTCTTTGTTGATGACGTGTTCTTGAAGTCCACAAAGAGTCCACAACCCTAGATCTCTCTTGGAGAGGATCTCCCCGGAACCGGCGGCGGCAAGAGGGGCGGCGACTAGGTTCACGGGATCGGCGGCGACGACGATGTGCAGCTGTTGTACTTTAGAGATCCAAACTTCGTAGCGAAGCTAGCTAGGTCTACCAACGGTCACACTGGGATCAATCGTCTCGATCGATTCGGATGGGGAAGATTTTCCCGATCAACAAATCAAGAGACAAGAGATCTCCGGTTAGACACGTGAGACACTAAGCTTGGCTAAGCTTCTGTCGCCGGAAGATCAGGAAGAATCGCGATCAAAGGCGGCGACCAACTAGCGCGAGCGGCGACGCCGGCGGCGGAGCAGATTCGCGATTTTAGGTTAAGATCGGCTCGCTTCTCTTTTTTTTGTGTATCAACTGTTCAAAAAGTACCCGTATATATACTGTAGACACTTTCAATATGACCGTTGTGGGTCCCACAAGTAGAAACCCGAAATCCGGTTCAAAATAGTGTCAGCTGCAGAATCCGGTTCAGGGAGTTGCAGAAAATTGTCCAAGGCAAATTCGGCGAGAATCGAAGAAGATTCCCGCTGAATCGGAGAGAATCAGTCAGTGATTCTCGACGATTCGGCGAGAATCACTAGTGATTCTCGCCGAATCACTTGATGATTCTCGACGAATCACTTGTTGATTCTCGACGAATATTACTTGGCCATGATCTGCTCAACGATGGGTTCGGCGAGAATCACTAGTGATTCTCGCCGAATCTTACTTGGCACCGCTTTGAGGTAGTCAGATAGAATCAGCGAGAATCACTAATGATTCTCGACGATTCGGCTTTCCAATAGAGAGAGTACACGTAGGGCAACACACTGATCTGCTCAATGAGGGATTACGTCGTGCAGACCCGTGTATATTGACCTACTGCACCCTGACATTGGTGTGCACTTATCGTGGAAAAACTGCAAGCACAACTTGAAATATTTTGTCAAAAACATTGCCTATTTACCTTAGCTTGTTCAGGGGCTTCTTCAAATCAGGTACGTTGTGGATACAATACCAAACAATCTCCCCCTATTTGAAGAAGCCAAAACCCTACAAGCTAAGGTGAATAAAGCATATGGGAATGAAAATCATAACCTTGAAATAAGTTAAGAGAGATATTCATTACCGATACCAATTTCTTGAGAGCAAACTTGGAGCCACCTTAGCCTTAGCCGAGAGGGTAATCTCCCCCTTTTCGGCTTCTGCAAATCTGGGTCTGTAGCATTTGAACCCTTGCTCCCCCTCAGTTCTTGCACCTGTGCTCACACTTGAGTACCTTGCTCCCCCTCAGTTCTTGCGCCTGTGCTCAACTTAAGTACCTTGATCCCCTTCAGTTCTTGCACGAGCCTGAAGCTTCTGTAGTCTTCATTACTCATAGTTTAGCATCCCCAATTCAGTTTTAAAAAGACTGAACTTGGCTTCGTCTAAGGGCTTTGTGAATATATCAGCAATCTGCTTGTCCGTGGGGACATAACAGAGAGAGATGTCCTTGTTCTCCACGTGCTCCCGAATGAAGTGGTAGCGCACTTCAATATGCTTCGTTCTACTGTGCGATACCAGATTGTTGGCAATTGCAATTGCACTGGAGGAGTCGCAGTACATTGGTATTTCCTTGAACTGAAGGTCGTAGTCGGCTAACTGGTTTCTGATCCATAGGAGTTGTGCGCAACAGCTGCCTGCCGAGATGTACTCAGACTCTGCTGTGGAGGTTGCAACACAATTCTGTTTCTTACTGTTCCATGAGATAAGCCTCCTGCCGAGGAATTGACACATCCCGGAGGTGCTTTTCCTGTCATCCCTACTCCCTGCAAAATCAGCATCTGAAAAACCTATTAGCTCGACATCATTGTTTCTCGGGTACCACAAGCCAAGATTGGGAGTACCTTTAAGGTATCTTAGAATTCGCTTCGCAGCGACATAGTGAGATTCCTTAGTGTTCACCTGATATCTGGCACAGACACATGTGGAGAACATGATATCCAGTGTACTGATAGTAAGGTAGAGCAGGGATCCAATGATGCTTCTGTATTTGGTTTCATCGAAAGGTTTATCTTTCTCATCCTTATCCAGAGACATAGTTGATCCTATTGGAGTCCTCTGTTGGGTATTGTATCCACAACGTACCTGATTTGAAGAAGCCCCTGAACAAGCTAAGGTAAATAGGCAATGTTTTTGACAAATTATTTCAAGTTGTGCTTGCAGTTACTCCACGCTAAGTGCACACCAATGTCAGGGTGCAGTAGGTCAATATACACGGGTCTGCACGACGTAATCCCTCGTTGAGCAGATCAGTGTGTTGGCCTACGTGTACTCTCTCTATTGGAGTGCACTTACTTTCAAGTACAGGGATGTAATCTTGCAAGAGCAGACAAGGAGCAAGGATGGGTCAAGGAGTTCATCATGGGTGGAAAGACAAAAATTCGTCTAAGTGAAAATCGACGAGAATCGCCAAGTGATTCTCGTCGAATCGTCGAGAATTCTCGCCGACTCGATCCAACTACACATCAAAGCAAGCAACTCTGATTCTAAGTAAGAATCGACGAGAATCACTGGCTGATTCTCGCCGTCTCGACCCGGGCTGAATCAGTGCGTGCAGCCAAGTCAACTTCGACGAGAATCATCCTTGATTCTCGCCGAATCGTCGAGAATCACCTTTGATTCTCGACGATTCGACGAGACTCACTTTTGATTCTCGCCGATTTTTACTTGGGTATTTTTCTAGAACTCCCTGAACCGGATTCTGCCGCTGGCGTTATCTTGAACCGGATTTTGGGTTTCTATTTATGGGACCCACAACGGTCATATTGAGTTGTCTACAGTATAAATACAAGATCATTTTGAACAGTAGGTCTACGGAAAAAAATACATAGAAAGAAGCCGAGCACAAAAACCCTAAAATCGCGAGTTCCGCTCTGCCGCCGCCGTCATCGCTCGAGCAAAGTTGGTCGCCGCTGTTGATCGCGTTTCTTCCCGATCTCCGGCGACAGAAGCTTAGCCAAGCTTAGGTCTCACACGTCTATCCAGAGATCCCTTGTCTCTCGATTTGTTGATCGGGAAAAACTTCCCCGTCCGAATCGATCGAGAAGACCGATCCTCGTGTGACCGTTGGTAGACCTAGCTTGCTTCGCTACGAAGTTTGGATCTCCAAAGTACAGCAGCCACACATCGTCGTCGCCGCCGATCCCGTGAACCTAGCCGCCGCCCTTCTTGCCGCCGCCGGTTCCGAGGAGATCCTCTCCAAGAGAGTCTAGGGTTGTGGACTTTTCGTGGACTTCAAGAACACGTTGTCAACGAAGAGGGACACCTTGTCTCCAAATGTAGTTTCTATCTTTTGTACATTTTATTTTATTTTTGTTGTAAAGGAACGGTGGTTCCGTGTTGTAAGGGTTGGGTGCAAACCGTTTTGTGGGAGTGTTGACTCTCATGTGTGGAAGGGTTCCTTCCGATAGTGCAAGGATTGGATTTCAATCCTGTTGGTGAAGAGACCGAGTCGTCCCTTGTTGGGAGATAGGTCGAAGGGGGAAAGCGGATGTACCCAAATCGGGGAACCACTATAAATAGCTTGTGTATTCTAGGTGCTGTGCTGTTTGTTTTTATTGTGCAGGTACCATTTTAAATTCCGCAAAAACGCTGCACGTCACCTATCCCCCCCCATAGGTGAAGATAGTGGACACTAGGTGAACTTTCAAGTGGTATCAAAGCGAGGATACTCATCAAAAAGGTTAACACCTTGAGTTGAATCCTGCCACTAGTGTCAAGAAGAAGACAAACATCTACTATGGACGGGCTCAAGTACACAAGCAAGATCCCAGTGTGCACCAGGCTCAACTTTCCTATCTGGAAGGAAAGGATCAGGTTCTACATGGAAGCTGTTGATCCTCGACTCTTCATGATCGTGGAGGAGGGACCTTATGTCCCCACTAAGGCATCCACCATTGATCCTACCCAGAAAGTGCCAAAGAAACTTTCTGAAATGGACAAGGACGAGATGGTGGTAGTAGGACTTGACAAGAACGCGCGAAACATTCTGGTCAGCGCGGTTGATGACTCAATGATGCAAAACTTCAGCAATTGCAGGACAGCATAGGAGATCTGGCAGTGCCTGATCATCCTAATGGAGGGCACAGATGAAGTGAGGGATGATCGGAGATCCCTCCTGAACCAGAAATATGAGGCCTTCAGACAAGGGCCTAAGGAAGAGATCGGAGTCACCTACGAGAACTTCCTCAAGATTGTCAACGCCCTCAAAGGATACGGAAGAGTGTTCACTAATGGTGAACTCAATGATAAATTCCTTAGGTACCTTACTAAGGAATGTGATACAAAGATCTGCGCCATCCGAGAGTTTGGCAGGCTAGCTGAAACTGACCCGCAAATTCTATTTGGGAAGCTGATGTCCTATGAGCTTCAGCTGAACACCAGGAAAGCAGAAGAAGAAGCAGAGAAGGCTGCAGCCAAAGAAAAGTCTGTGGCTCTAAAAGCCAGTCACTCCAGAAAAGGCAAGGGTGCGGTTTCATACCGTGCCAGGAAAAAGGATGAGGAGGAGGACTCTGAGCCATGCTCCTCCAGCTCAGAGCTGTCGGAGGAGGATTTCTCCCTCATCACCAGAGAGTTCAAGAAGTTCCTTAAGATGAGGAATCAAAGAAAGAGAGACGGCTCCTCCTCCAGGCATCAGAAGAAAAATTATTCTTCTGACAGGTATGCTTCTAAACCGAACAAACATCGCTCCTCTGACATTATTTGCTTTGGATGCAATAAGCCAGTGTTGGGTACATTGGTTAAATGTACCTGATTTGAAGAAGCCTCACCCAACTCAATGATATACATCATAATGTATTTGATGTATGTTGAGTTTACTTGTGCAGGTTATGTAATCACTGGACTGAAGCAAAAAGTTTCTAAGTCCATGTGTCGACACCCAGAGAGAAAGTGTCGACACTTAAGAAGGCTTGTGTCGACACCCAGAAAAGCAGTGTCGACACTTGGAGTACTTGTGTCGACACCTGGGATGCAGAGTCGACACTAGACAGAAAGTGTCGACACTTGGAGCTGTGTCGACACTCAGTGAAGAAAAGTGCAGACAGAAAGTGTCGACACAAGGAGCTGTGTCGACACCCAGTGAAGCTGAGTCTACACCAGAAAGTGTCGACACTTGGAGCTGTGTCGACACTCAGCAAAAGTCTGCAGAGACTAAGTACAAGTGTCGACACTCAACACAATGTGTTGACACTAAGCAGAAGAGTCAGCACTTGAAGTAAGTGTCGACACCCAGCACAATGTGTCGACACTCAACAGAAGAGTCAGCATTTGAAGTATGTGTCGACACCTAGAACAATATGTCGACACTCAGCTAAAGACTCTACACTTGAAGAAAGTGTCGACACAAGGAGCTGTGTCGACACTTAACAAAGATCAGAAAGATCAACAAAATTATTCTAAGTACAAGTGTCGACACTAAGGGAATGTGTCGACACTCAGCTGAAGTCTCAACAAGAAGAAGGTGTGTCGACACAAGGAGCTGTGTCGACACTCAGCAAGAATCAACATAGAAGACTATGTGTCGACACCAAGAAGTAGTGTCGACACTTAATAGATTCAACACAAGAAGTTGTGTCGACACAAAGGAGATGTGTCGACACTTAGAAGAATTCAGTAAAAGCAAGAAGAACAAGTACTTGTGTCGACACTCAATTTCAGTGTCGACACCTGAAGAAGAATCTGTGTCGAGACATACAAGGAGTTGTGTCGACACCTTGTAGACTTGTGTCGACACTTACACAGCATGTGTCGACACTTGGTCTATAAGTGTCGACACTTAAAGACAGAAAGTCTCGACACTATTAGACAGTTAGAGATTTTCAAGAAATGACTGGATGATATGACAGCTGCCGTTCCAGCCGGTCTACAGCACCTGTCAGAGATGTCAGAAGACAGTTATGAACCGGATCAGCCGGTTACCATGAAGAAGGCCTATAAATAGGCACATACAGTCTACAGAAACTGTGGTTGATGATCAGTGATCAACAAGTGGTTCAGATTATTGTTGAACAAATTATTGAAGTGGTACACAAAGTATCAACACAAGAAAATCTTGCAGTCCAAGTGCAGATCTAAGAAGTTGGAGAGAGAGGGCTCCATCCAAGAAATCAGCCTCAGGAACTAGGCTGAGAAGAAGGATTCAGATTCATTCTGGATCTTAAGTGGCAGAGGTCAAGGAACTACTGCAGGAGGATTCAGTCTTATTCAGTTCTACTCAAGAAGCTTTGAAGAAAGCTAAGTCAGATTGAATCCAGCTGAGTTCTTCCAAGAACTCATCAAGAAACTCTCAACTCCCCTCTTTTATTTCTGAGTTGTTGAGTTAATAGTTGTAATACATTTTTTATCTTGTAGGATCCTTTGGATCTGAGTGAATTGTAAGCCTATAATTATAAAGGCTGAGGGTAGGGCTTGAGAGCCTGAGTGTAGGAGATTGAGATCTCTGAGTGTAGGCCTTGTTGGCTGAGTGTATGCCTTGGTTGGCTGAGTGTAGGCCTTGGTTGGCTGAGTGTAGGCCTTGATTGGCTGAGTGTAGGATTTAGGATAAAGCTGAGTTGTAAGGCTTTGGGCCTGAGGTGTAGGAACCAATTTGGGTTCTGAGACAGTGGAGGAGTTTGGCCGAATCTAGTACACTGCTACATAGGCGAAGGGGGAAAGTGGATGTACCCATATCTTGGGGAACCACTATAAACCACTGTGTATGCTGTGCTGTGCTGTGCTGTGATTATTGCTGTGTTTGCTGTGATAGAATAAGTTAGAAAGTTGTGTTATAAACTGTTGGCTGCCATTAAAGTTTAAAAAGGATTAGGTCACCTATTCACCCCCCCCTCTAGGTGTTTAGGTACCATATCTTTCAAGTGGTATCAAAGCGAGGTTCCTCAAAACAAGGACTAACAGTCTGAGGAGATCCTGAGTGGCAGATTCAGTGTAAGGCAAAATACAGATTTAAGAAATTCAAGAAAAACAAGAAACATGGGTTCTTCTGAGAATCACAAGGAATTGCGTTCCATGAAATTACCTATATGCAGGAAAGAGATCTTTGGGATCTGGAAGGAAAGGGTAAGGCTATTTATGGAGGCCTCAGACCCTAGAATCTACATCACAGTAAAAGAAGGGCCTTATGTGCCCATGAAGATTTCAGTTCTAGATGCAAATCAGAAAACTCCAAAGGATTTCTCTGAGATGACTAAGGATGAGATTGTCCTAGCTACCATGGACAAGAGGGCACAAAACATAATAGTGAGTTCCATTAATGATGCAATATTTCAGAATCTTATACATTGTAAGACAGCCAAGGAGATGTGGGACACTCTTATAGTGTATATGGAAGGATCTGAAGAAGTAAGACAAGATAGAAAATCCTTGCTAAATCAGGAGTATGAGAGTTTTAGACAAGGTAAAGGTGATAGCATAACTGAGTGCTACAAAAAGTTCTACAGAATAGTTAATGAACTCATGTCTTATGGAAGAGAGTTCAGTAACTATGAACTAAATGACAAGTTCTTAAGGTCCCTAACCAAAGATTGGGACACTAAGATCTGTGCCATTAGAGAAATGGATAAGTTGGGGGAAATTCCTCCTCCTACACTGTTTGGCAAGTTATTGTCATATGAGATGCAGTTGACAATGAGAAAAGAGGAGGAGAAATCAACAAGGACTAAGCACAAGGAAAGATCAGTTGCTTTCAAGGCAGATGTACCCAGGAAGTGCAGGAATATATCACCAACTCCACCTCCAAAGAGTGCTGAATCAGAGTCAGATGAAACAGTCAGCACCAAGTCAGAAAGCAGTGAAAGTGATGAAGACTTTGCTGCTTTTACTAGACACTTTCAGAAGTTTTTGAAAAAGAAACAGTGGAGGTCAAGGCCTTCTACATCACATGGAAAGGAAGACACTTATCAGAAAAAGAGGTCTTCAAAGAATGACAAGAAAAGGACAAAATCTAGCAAGGCAACTAGTTCAAAAAAGTGTGCTATTGCTGCAATAGACAGGGCCATGTTATTGCAGATTGTCCAGAGAATAGAAAGGAATCTGGTGACAGGAAAAAGCCTCACTTCAAAGGCAAGAAAGAGAAGTCTTTTGTAGCCAAGAAGAGAAGACTCTATCAGATATCTCTTCTTCAGAATCTGAGTCTGATGCTGAAGCCTACATAGGGCTGTTTGCTGAAGAAGAAGAAGAAGAAGAATTCATGCAGATTATGGAGTCTATTTATGAACAAGAAGACAGTCAATGCCAAGGGCTAATGGCTTTGACAGAGAGTGCCAAAATCCTGGAGCAGCCAGGACCCAGTCAGGTACAAAGTTCAAGTTTAAATTCAGTTTCTTGTTCTAGTTCAGATTCAGATTCTTCTTCATCAAGTGATGAGAATGTATCTGAGTCTGAGGATGATATTCATCAGCTTATAGATGAATATAAGGTGTTGTTGCAGGCTTACAAGAAAAGCAAATCCCTTGCCAAAAGTCAGGCAAAGGAAATTGCTGATCTTAAAGCTGCAGCAACAGATTTTGAGAAGTCTTTTGATCAAAAACTGAATGACATAGCCAGGTTAAAGCACATAACAGTGATTCAAATGGGTACTATATCATTTAAAAATGATCAAATCAAGTGTCTGGAGATCAATCTTCAGAAAGAGAGAGAGCTTGTTGCTAGGTTTTCTAAACCTAAGTCAGTGTTACCTTTAATTGATGGATTTGTTCATCATAAAGGCAAGGCTAGACTGGGCTTTATTAGACCTATAGGGACTGAGCAGTCCAAGTCTAAGTCCAAAGGCAAAGCCCCAACATTCAACAAGCCTGCTGTAGACAAGACAGCCAAGGCTGTACCTAAGCAAAGGTACAACAAGTATGAATGTTGGTGCTGTGGCAAAGTTGGCCATTTTGCAGTGGACTGTTGGCACAATGCTAGTGCCAAAGTGAGTACCAAACTACCTGTTGGAAAGCCAGTGGGTAGCTTTGTCAGATTGCAAACTAACAAGTACCAAGGACCCAAGAATTCTTTGGGTTTTAAGGTTCATTAAATCTGTTTTGCAGGTGAGTCCAAGTGGCCATACCCCAACATTGTACTTGGACAGTGGATGTTCTAGACATATGACTGGAACAAGGGGACTACTAAGGGACTACATTCCATTAAAAGGTGGTCCAAAAGTAACCTTTGGTGGTTCTGAAAAAGGAATCATCAAAGGGTTTGGTAACATTTCTACAAACTTGGTTACCATTACTCAAGTGGCTTATGTTAAAGGGTTGAAACACAACCTAATAAGTATAAGTCAATTAAGTGATGTAGGGTATGACATCTCATTTGTTAAAAATGGTTGTCATATCAAGAGGTCAAGTGATCAAGAGATCATTTTGATAGGTTATAGGAAGAGGAATGTCTACTGCCTAGACATTATGATTGAGAACAATGGTTCTCCAGTTTGTCTTGTAGCTGATGAGACAGTCACTCATTGTGTCAAATGGCACAAGAGGCTAGCCCATCTTAACTACAAGACTATTAGCAAACTCTTTAGCAAAGAGTTAGTGAGGAATGGTCCTCAAGTTAAGTGTGTCAAAGATGGTATTTGCTCAGCTTGTCAAAAGGGCAAGCAGACTAAATCCACCTTTAAAAGCATAGAAAACAAAGATGCTGTGAGGTATTTATACCTCTTGCATATGGATCTCTTTGGTCCAATGCCAGTTCACAGCTTAGGTAGGAAGGTCTATACCCTTGTAGTTGTAGATGACTACTCAAGGTTTTCCTGGGTGTTCTTCTTAAGACAGAAATCTGAAACACCTAGTGTCTTCTATAGCTTTGTCAAGCAAATTCAGAATGAACTAAATAGTACAGTGGTCAAGATTAGAAGTGACCATGGTACTGAGTTTCAGTCTGAAAGCATGACAAAACTATGTGAAGACTTTGGGATATTTTAAGAATTCTCTTCACCTAGAACACCTCAGCAAAATGACATTGCTGAGAGGAAGAATAGGACCTTGATAGAGGCTGGTAGGACCCTATTAAGTGATACATCACTGCCAGAGTATTTCTGGGCTGAAGCAGTTAACACTGCATGCCATGTTATAAATAGGGCTACCATCACTAAAAGGCTAAACAAGACCCCCTATGAAGTTGTGAAAGGCAGGAAACCAAACCTATCCTATTTCAGGATCTTTGGTTGCAAATGCTTCAAACTTAACAATGGTAAGTCTTACTTAACTAAGTTTGCTGCCAAGTCCCAAGAGGGAATTTTTGTTGGGTACAGCAATAATAGTAAGGCTTATAGTGTACAACCTCGGGCTCGCAAAGAGCCCTCAAGAAGTAAAAAGGACGAGACAGGCAAAGGGTGCCAGGAAGGCCCACTCGCAAGCGGCGAGATGATGGGCTCTCTAAAGGGCGAGAGGGCCCCTCCAGAGGCGAACGGGCCCCCAAAAGCGAGGGAACCTCCAGGGGCGAGAGGCTCCGGCGAGACGGGCGGTGGGTCCTTCTCGCCGGCAGACGCCTTTCCACTCGCCAGGGGGGGGGGGGAGAAGGTTTTTAGTCTTTCCTGTCAAAGCAGGGGGTTTTTTACTCTTCTACCCCCGGTATTTTTACCCTTTTACCCTTGGTGGACTGCATATAGCTCCTCGGAACAGCGGGGTTTGGCTGTTGGCAGACCCGGCCAAGGGTATCCCAGTAATTTCAGGCCAGAGCAGTTTTGTTATTTGCAGTTCAGATTCTGAAATCTATAAATAAGCCCATAGGGGTTCCTCAGAAGGCACCTTTTTTCAGAGGCTAGAGAGGATTGATTGGCACGGTCTTCTGAGGAACTCCAAGCCCAGCTTTTGGCTTTGGAGGGGAAGCTCTCAGTGACCTTCCGGGTAAGCGGTGGGACCTCCCTGCTGCGGCTTTGGGCCAGTTTTCTAATCCTTCACGACCGGTCGGAGGTCGGAGCTTGGGCCAAGTAGGAGTCGGCTACGCCCCTATTTCGTGAACATTCGTTGAAGTCAAATTTTGGCTTCAACAGTTCTGGTGCGGTGAGCGTGGAAGTAGCCGGTTCAAGAAAAGTTTGAGTTTGGTCCTATGACGGGAGGTGAAGGAGAGGGGTCTGGTTCTGGAGGTTCCCCCTCCCAGGTAGAAGAGGCGACGAGGAAAATGCTGGAGGACTTCAGGCGAGAAGTCATGCAAACCATAAGCTTGGCCTTCTCGGCAAGGAGCGAGTGGGCGACACCTCAGGTCCCAATCGAGGTGGTCCCGCTTTTGGGCGAGAACGCCCTTGGACAGCGCCCGGGAAAGGAGGTCCCCACAGAGGCTGGCGAGAGGGACGTAGCGGCGCGAGAGCTCTTCCCAGGCCAGCGCCCCGGGAAGGAGATCCCAGCAGAAGACGGCGAGAAGGAGGCAGCTGTGCGAGAGCTTTTCCCTGGGCACGGTCTCGCAGATCGGGCCAGCCAGCCGAGGCCGCGAGACGTGCCCTCTCGGCAAGCTGTCGGCGAGAGCCCGTTTAGTGAACTTGTCATCTCGGCTCCGGTGCCAGAGGGGTTCCGGGAGCCCGACATGTCCTACTACTCGGGGAAGGATGATCCGGTACAGCATGTACAGTGGTTTGAGGACGTGGTTTCGATCAGACAGATGACGGATGCGTTTAAGTGTCGACTGTTTGCCATCACCTTGAAGGAGAAGGCGCGAGATTGGTTCCACCAGTTACCGGCAAGATCGATCTATTGCTTCGAGGATCTGCGGAGGGGTTTCTTATTGAGGTTTTCAACATCAAAGAAGCGTAAGAAGGAGGCAGAGTGCTTGTTCTCAGTAAGGCAGAGCCAGGAGGAGACGTTGGGTCACTACGTGGATCGGTTTCAGGAAGAGATCCTCCAGGTCCAAGAGGTCCCTGGGTATACGCTGATGCTCGCGTTCACCCTGGGACTGAGGCCAGGCTTCTTCAGCATGGAATTGAAAAGGGTGCCCCCCCTCTCCTTTGAGGAGCTCATGGAGAGGGCGGCGAAGGAGACGGATTTCGAGAGGGCCAATCCGGCGTTTGCAAGAAGGTTAGCCAGGTTGGCGGAGGATGACACAAAGGAACCAGGAGCAGTGAAGCAGAGGGAGCAGAGGGAGAAGAGGGAGCAGAGGGAGCATAGAGAAGAAAGAAGGAAGGAGGAACCCCGAGGCCAGGGGCACCAGGGACAGAATCATCGAGGGGCCCGAGAGCCTAACAACCGGATAGGTTGGAGGCCTCATGAGGGTCGCCCCCAGGAGTTGGGAGGAGGCTTCCAGGGAAGAGATAATTTCCGGGAGCCAAGAAGGTTCGATCAACCAGCATGGAGACAAGGATCGAGGGACCATTTTCAGCATCAGCAGGAGGCAATGGGGATCGGTCGAGGAAGGGGAGCTCGAGGAGGAAGGAGAGGAAGAGGGGATGGAAGAAGGGGTGGGGTGGCGTTGCCTTTCTGTGACTTCATCAGGAGAGAGGTCACGCTACAGCCACGTGCCCAGTGTTTTTGGAGATGAGAGAGGCTAGAGGTTTGAGGAGGCAGGATCCGCCGGTGAGGATTGAGGAAATGCAGCAGGGGGAGACGGAAGATAGGTGCGAGGACCGGGTGGATGTGGGAACCCGGGGGGGAATCGGGGCCATCCATGGGGGGATTGGGATCGAGGCCACCCGGAAAGGGAGCTTCCAGACTATGTTCCGAAAGGGGGTAGCCTCAACCTCCCAGACCCCACCCCCGCTAGAAAAAATTACCTTCTCTTCAGAGGATATGCCGGAGTACGAGGACCCATTCTGCGACGCCTTGGTGATCCAGACAGCGGTGGAAAACTTTACGGTCTCCAAGATCCTAGTGGATAACGGGAGCTCCGTAAATGTGATTTTTAAGAAAGCCTTCGACGAGATGCAGGTGGAAGCCAAGAGGGTGTTGGCCTCGGATGGACCGTTGTTCGGATTCTCCGGGGAGAGAAAAGAAGTGGAAGGGGGAGTAGGGCTGCACGTGAGGTTGGGGGCGTATCACGGAACTGCCGGTTCGTGATTGTGGATGCCCCGAGCAGCTACAGCGCCATCTTTGGGCGTCCCCTCATCAGCGCCTTTCGCTGCGTCCCCTCCTCTTTTCATCAATGTCTCAAGTTTAACAATGGAGGGGTGCAGGTCAGGGTCAGGGGAGATCCAAAAGTGGCGAGGCAGTGTTACGTCACGGCGGTTAACACCATATCCTGGATGGCAGAGGCGGAGGAGTTGGAAAAAGAGATGGCGGCGCAAGATGAGGCTACGGGGGAAGAAGAGGCGAGCCCAGAGGAAAAGGGAGGAGGAACCAAAAAGAAAGGAAGGGGAGAGGAGACCGGGAAACAACAAGGAGGTGTGCAGGAGGCTCAGGAGGAAGGTGAGGTCGAGCAGCAACAGGAGAGCCCGGAGGAGGCAATGGAGATTGAGAAGGAACAAAGGGGAGGAGATGCGCGGGAAGCCAGGAGGAGCGGAGAGTCGGAGCCACGGGAAAGAATGCAGGAGAAAGTGGGAGAAGGAGGGGCAGAGGAAGAAGTCCAAAGGAACATGGAAATTGAGCAACAGCAGGACGAGGTGATGGAAGTTGAGGAAGCAGGAGGGGAGGAAGAACGGGAGCAGGAAGAAGAAGCAGGGGATGGCTGGGAACAGTCGCGGCTGGAGGTGGCCGAGGAAGTGGTGGAGGTAGAGGTCCGCACCAGCCAGGGGCAGGTACGAAGGGTGCGGATCAGCGGGGGCATTGAGTCCCGAAGACCAGGAGCGGATGCGGGTCTGCATCCAGAACAACGTCGACATCTTCGCATGGAGCGCGGCGGACATGCCGGGCATTGATGCGGATGTGGCCTGCCACCGCCTAAATCTGGACCCTCGGATGCGCCCCATACGTCAGAAAATGAGAGCCATCGCCACCAAGCTGGAGGAGCCCATCCGCGAGGAGGTCAAGAAGCTCCTGGAGGCGGGCTTCATCTCAGAGATCCAGTACCCAGGCTGGATCTCCAATGTTGTAATGGTGAAGAAGGGGGGAGGAAAATGGAGAATGTGTATCGACTTTTCATTATTAAATAAATCGTGCCCCAAGGATTGCTACCCCCTGCCTCGAATCGACGCGCTGGTTGATTCAGCCGTTGGTTTTTCTGTTATGAGTTTTCTGGATGCTTTTTCAGGTTACCATCAAATCCGGATGCACCCTCCTGACGTCAAGGACGTCTCCTTCATCACCAGGGAAGGGTGCTTTAGTTATAACATGATGCCCTTCGGGTTAAAAAACGCGGGGGCAACATACCAACGGATGATGGATCGAGTTTTCCAGGGCCAGAGGGGTCGGAACCTAGAAGTCTACGTTGATGATCTCATGGTAAAGAGCAAAGGAGTGAGCCTGCATCTCCAAGATTTGGAAGAGACGTTCGCCACCTTGAGGAAGTTTAAAATGAGGTTGAACCCCTTAAAATGTGTTTTCGGGGCAAGTCGTGGGAAATTCCTTGGGCACCTTCTGACCCCGGCAGGGGTAGAACCTAATCCTGATAAAGTAAAGGCCATTCTGGAACTAGAATCACCGCGAAACGCTAAAGAGGTGCAACGCTTGACAGGGAAGCTAGCCGGCCTTAGCAGATTCCTCTCCAGATCAGGGAGAAATGCTCACCTTTCTTTAAAGTACTACGAGGGAACCAGAGGTTCGAGTGGACCGCGGAGTGTGAAGAAGCTTTTCAAAAGCTGAAGGAGCAACTCTCCCTGGCTCCTCTGCTTCAAAGCCCGAAGGAGGGGGAGGATCTAACCTTGTACCTAGGGGTGGGAACAGAGGCGGTGAGCTCCGTCCTAGTCAGAGAAGAGGGAAAGAAGCAGCTGCCCATTTATTATGTCAGCAGGATCCTAAGGAAGGCAGAGCTTTGCTACCCCATCCTAGAAAAACTGGCATACGCCTTGGTCATTTCGGCCAGGAAGCTCCGACCATACTTCCAGGCCCATTCGATTAGGGTGGTCACGGACCATCCTCTCCGAAAGATTTTTGAAGGGGTAGAGCACTCGGGTAGGCTGGCCAAGTGGTCTATCGAGTTGAGTGAGTTCAACATTTCGTTCGTACCAAGGCTCTCCATTAAGGCACAGGTGGTGGCCGACTTCTTGGCAGACTACGTCGCGGAGAACGGGGCCGAGGAGCCACAGCAACCAAAAGCATGGAAGATAATGGTCGACGGGGCCTCGGGAAAGCACTCCCTTGGGGCGGGGGTGGTACTGACAAGTCCTCAGGGAGTAACCATAAGACAAGCGGTCGCCTTACATTTCCCCACAACCAACAACCAAGCAGAGTACGAGGCAGTGATAGCCGGCCTTCGCCTGGCCAAGGAGCTCGAGATCAAGGACGTTGAGGTTTTCACAGACTCATTGGTAGTGGCGTCACAAATACGTGGAGAGTTCGAGGTGCGGGAGCCCACCCTTGTGAAATATTTATCCAAGGTAAGAACGATCATCGGGGGATTCCGGACGTTCTCCATCCAGCACGTCCCCAGAGAAGAGAACACTGCTGCCGATCAATTGGCCAAGTTCGGACCTTGGGAAGGAGGTGCCCTGACTGATTTATTCCATCCAGCGATTGAGGAGGGGGAGCTAATGGAGGTGGATCGGCGGCCCTCATGGGTAGATCCTTTCGTTACTTTCTTCCTGACAGGAACCCTCCCTGAGGGGGTCAAGGAGGCAAGAAGCTTCCGCCATAAGGCGGCTCATTATCTCATGCATGAAGGAGGACTGCACCGGAGGATGCTCTCGGGTCTCCTAGCTCGATGCATAATGGAGGAGGAGACCAGACACATTCTGGAGGAGGTGCACTCCGGGGAATGTGGTAGTCATTCCGGAGGGAGGACATTGGAAGCAAGGGTGGTCAGGCAGGGGTACTTCTGGCCCACCCTGAGGAAGGACGCGACAGAGTTTGCAAGGAAATGCCGGAAGTGCCAGCTCTACGCCCCACTCCAGCTCTTGCCGGCTCAAAGGCTCCGAAGCATCACAGCACCGTTGGCCTTTCGCCATTTGGGGAATGGATCTAGTGGGGCCTTTTCCTCCAGCTAGTGGGCAAAGAAGATTCCTCCTGGTTATGATAGATTACTTCTCCAAATGGTTGGAGGTTAAGGCACTAGCAAAGGTGACCTCCCAGGTCATCAGGAACTTCGTCTGGGGGGAGATCATCTGCAGGCACGGGCTGCCTCAGGCCATCGTCACGGATAATGGCCCCCAGTTCGCTAGTGAAGAGTTCATCAGCTTCTGCACTCAGCAGGGCATTGACCTCAGGTTTGCCTCTGTCCACCACCCCAGGAGCAACGGTCAGGTGGAGGCGGCGAACAAGGTTATCGTTAACTTGCTAAAAAAGAAGGTAGAGAATCTGAAAGGGAACTGGGTAGAGCAGCTCCCCTCGGTCCTGTGGGCTCTAAGAACAACCCCAAACACGGCCACTGGTGAGACCCCTTTCAAACTTTCCCATGGTTGTGAGGCGGTACTACCAGTGGAATTCGAGGTCCGATCCCCACGAGTTGCAGCCGCAGGTGATGGAGACGAGGCATGGAGAATGGAAAATGAGGAAGGTCTGCGCCTCTCGCTAGACCTGGCAGAGGAGTTGCGAGACGTGGCAGCCATCAGACAGGAGGAAATCAAGCGACGAATGGCAAAGCACTTCGATAAGCATATCAGGATAAAACAGTTCGCGGAAGGAGACCTAGTACTGAAGAAGGTTGATGCGGCAGGGAGGTCCGCCCCGGTGGGAAAGCTCAATCCAAATTGGGAAGGGCCTTATATTGTGGAGAGAGTGTTGAAAGCGGGGGGGGGGGGGGGGGGGGGGTACTACCTCCAAGATGTGGAGGGTAGGGCCTTGAACCACTCCTGGAGCGGGGATGATTTAAAACGCTTCTACCCATAAAAAGGGAGAGCGGTAGATGTGTATTTAAAGCATGATCAATATAATATGCCTCTCGAAACATCTCTTGTTTTTCTTTATCATGAAGTCCTAAAGATAGGCTTTGAGTTAAGTTCTTCATCGGCACCCCGAGCTCGGCTCGGCCCCAGGTAGACCCGCTGCGCAGGCTCCCATCTAGCTGGCAGGTCCGAAGGCTCGCCTGTGGGGGATAGGTTTTGAGTTAAGTTCTTCATCGGCACCCCGAGCTCGGCTCGGCCCCAGGTAGACCCGCTGCGCAGGCTCCCATCTAGCTGGCAGGTCCGAAGGCTCGCCTGTGGGGGATAGGCTTTGAGTTAAGTTCTTCATCGGCACCCCGAGCTCGGCTCGGCCCCAGGTAGACCCGCTGCGCAGGCTCCCATCTAGCTGGCAGGTCCGAAGGCTCGCCTGTGGGGGATAGGCTTTGAGTTAAGTTCTTCATCGGCACCCCGAGCTCGGCTCGGCCCCAGGTAGACCCGCTGCGCAGGCTCCCATCTAGCTGGCAGGTCCGAAGGCTCGCCTGTGGGGGATAGGTTTTGAGTTAAGTTCTTCATCGGCACCCCGAGCTCGGCTCGGCCCCAGGTAGACCCGCTGCGCAGGCTCCCATCTAGCTGGCAGGTCCGAAGGCTCGCCTGTGGGGGATAGGTTTTGAGTTAAGTTCTTCATCGGCACCCCGAGCTCGGCTCGGCCCCAGGTAGACCCGCTACGCAGGCTCCCATCTAGCTGGCAGGACCGAAGGCTCGCCTGTGGGGGATAGGTTTTGAGTTAAGTTCTTCATCGGCACCCCGAGCTCGGCTCGGCCCCAGGCAGACCCGCTGCGCAGGCTCCCATCTAGCTGGCAGGTCCGAAGGCTCGCCTGTGGGGGATAGGTTTTGAGTTAAGTTCTTCATCGGCACCCCGAGCTCGGCTCGGCCCCCGGTAGACCCGCTGCGCAGGCTCCCATCTAGCTGGCAGGTCCGAAGGCTCGCCTGTGGGGGATAGGTTTTGAGTTAAGTTCTTCATTGGCACCCCGAGCTCGGCTCGGCCCCAGGTAGACCCGCTGCGCAGGCTCCCATCTAGCTGGCAGGTCCGAAGGCTCGCCTGTGGGGGATAGGTTTTGAGTTAAGTTCTTCATCGGCACCCCGAGCTCGGCTCGGCCCCAGGTAGACCCGCTGCGCAGGCTCCCATCAACATCAAACAGACAAAGCAGAATTCCTTTTGGCTGAGTAGGGTGAAAAATTCCCTGAAGAGGCACTACACCTTAGTATCCCCACCTAGTCCTAAAAGTACAAAAGTAAACTAAGGAAAAAGGGGGTGTGGAGTGGGGCAGGGGGGGCACTCGCAGCGGATGGGTGTTAGAGATCGTCTCGCCGGTGGCGAAGGGGCACTCGCAAGGCAAGGCCTCGCGCCAATCTCGCGGATATTAAGCACGTCAAGAGCCCGTCTCGCATAAGACATAAGACTAAAAAATAAAAATACAAAAAAGTTGCACGGCGAAGACGAAGTAATAGCACCATCCCGCAGGCAAAAAGCAAACCAGAGATTAACTTCACAAAGCATAAAAAATGAAATAGAGGACAGCAAAATGGAGCACTCGCTCATCACTTGGCAGATGCCACAAAAAATAATAATAGTTTAAGGTCTTTACATTAGGAGGAGGAGAGAGTGATTCTAAATCTTGGAGGCGGCACATCAGTCCTCCTCGCCGGATGAAGAATCATCGCCCTCCTCGCTATAGAGCTCGGGGACCAAGTCGCGCGCGGTTACTGCCTCAGAATCGTCCTTCACGACCCCCAGGTCTTTCATCATCTACAGCACCAGTTCAGCCCCGCGTACACCAGCGTCTCGACATTATTCCTCGACTTCCTCATAAGAATAGTGGGGCAGGGGAGTCTGGAAGGGCTCGCGGCGAGACGACGACGCAGCAGCCGCTTGGAGACGCGCGTTCTCGGCCGTCAGCACCTGGACCTCCTCCTCCAAGGCCGCCACGCGCGAGCGAAGTTGTCCCGCCGTCTCGGCATCCTGCGGGATGACCTAGCAATTAGCCAAGAATCACGGAAGAGAAAAGACCCAAAGGAAAAAGGGGAGTAGCGGCTTACCACACCACCTTGGGCCTTCGCGAGAAGTGACTCGGCATCTGACAGCCTTCTCGCTAGACCAGCAGATTTCTCCTGCTCCGCCTCCAGGTTTTCCTCGCTGGCTTTCCATTTTGAATTAATATAAATAAGGCGGCGAGAGGAGCGGTGCGAGAACTCCAAGGCCCGCATCTGGTGGTGGCAGGTTTTCAGCACAAGGTCCTTAGTGGACTCGCTTTCAGGCGAAGTGGCGTCAAGGCCACCATAGAGGCTGTATCCGATGGCGAAGGCGTGGCTGGAGGGGACCTCTTGCTCCTTCCATGAAGGAAGGAGGGTAGAGATGGACACGCGGTTGGCGTCCCGCCCCCACAACAGAACAGGGTCGCTGACGGCATCGTGAACCACGGGACCCAGATTGTAATTCATGTGAGAGGCGGGGGCGGTACGGCCAGAGGAATCGCCCTCGCGAGAAGAGGTAGCAGCGACCGTCTCAGGAGCAGCAGCTCGCGGGTTGGAAGCACCGGCGGGCAGGCTGGAAGCAGCAGCAGGTTGGCCAGGAAGCACCGTCTCGCGAATAGGCGAGACGGCCTGGTGATTAGGCGAGGGAGGCCGTGGAGTTTCTCCTACAGAGATAGGGCTCCCTTGGGGAGCCTTCTCCCTTTCCTTGGAGATAGCTACAGCTTTCTTCATTTTCTTTTTTGGAGGGCTGGAGCGAGAAGGGACGGTGACATCTCCAGGACGCTTCGGCGGGATGACCGCAAGGGACTCTCTCGCCGCCTCTGCCACTGCATTGGCGAGATCAAGACCCTTGGCAGGATGAATGTTGCTCTTATAAGGAGGGGATGCTGGGATAATTCGCTCACCTGGAAAAGCAAGCGGGCGGGGGTTAGAAAAAAGCAAGACAACAAACAGCCAAGAGAGAGGAATAGAAGAATACCCTCGCCCGGGAGCACTGGGAGAAGCGAGTCGAGTCCTCGTCGCAAGAAGTTGACCTCGAAGTTCTTGCCAGCAAGGTACTCGCATAGCAGCTTCTCTGGCCCGCTGACTTGTGGGGTGGCGTAGAAGCTCTCTGGCGGAGAGACCGGCGCGAGAGGGACGCCGCCAAAGTCAGCCCGGTCTCCCCGGATGAAGACAAAGCGGGTGAGCCAGTGATGATTCTTGTTAGGCGTCTCGCATACCTTGAGCCCTTGCCCAGTGAAATACGAGACGCCGTCGGCATTGGCGTGGTAGATGAAAAGCTTGCGGAAGGCCGTCAAGCTGAACTCGATGCGCTCTCGGTGCATGTAGCAGGCAAACGCAATCAACACCGAGATGGCGTTGGGATTGAACTGAGCCGGGACAATGCCAAAGTACTTGAAGACCTGCTTCACCTCAGGCCAGAGGGGGAGTCGCAACCCCGCCTCGAAGTGCGAGACGGGGAAGGCGAGTTCCCCAGGATAGTATGTGTTAATGCACTCGCCGACCTTAGGGGGACGCGACTCGATGCCCTCACCCAGATACTCGCGGGCAAATTTATCATGATCTTCCCGAGGGAGCCTGCCGAGCGGGAAGTCGTGATCAGTAAACCTCTTCCCACAGCGGCTGCGCCCCTCGCCCTCCTCCACTTTCTTCTTACCCATCTTCTTTGGCGAGCTGGTCCTAAGCGAGACGAAGGAGTTAAGAGGCGAGAATGGGCCGGCGAGACGGAGAGGTCAGAGGGCCGAGACTTGGTTAACGGTGAAGGCGGAAAGTGTGGTATCTAGTCCAGGACTAGGCATATTTATAACTGATGCAAGGCCAATGATTAAAAGGGCGGGAAAAATAAGGGGGAAAGGAAGAGTCGGCGTTTTTCTCTCTCCTATACCTCGAACGGCGCGACCCGTCACAGTCAGCAAAAATTATAAATAAATATATATATATCTAGAGCATAAATTAAAAGGAAAGGCAAATAAGGAATGAAAAATTAAGCCATAAAACATACATATGTCCAGAAATCGTCCCGCAGGGACCAAACTCTCCGCATACTTTGGCGAGACTGCCATTATTACAAATTTCGCGAAAAGAAGAAGAAGATGGATATTCGTCAGTATGGGCGCCACTCCCAGCGGCCGCCGCGAGGTCCCCCGCGAGGAGGCCTACTCCGCGAGTGGAAGGAACGGATGGTTCGGAGGCCACGCCGCGCGAGACGGAGCTGCATATCAGTCTCATTGATGATGGCCTCGGGGTCGGCGCCGTCGGCATCAAGCTCGGCATTGGCTCCAGAAGATAGACGGGCGCACTCGCCCTCCAGCGACTCGATGCGCTTCTCCGCAGCCTGTTTATCTAAAGTCAAGGAGTGAATGAGGCGCGCGTGCTTCCGGAAGAGCTCAGCCGTCTTCCGCTTCATCTCCACTGGATCCGAGGGATCGCCCAGATAATCTTCAATCCCGTCCGCAAGAGGAGGCGAGACGGAGAGTTTCTTTGGCTGCTCCTCAATGGGAGAGTTGGCTCGAGAATCTGCGCAAGGAGTGCAGGGGCAGGGTGGAAGAGGCACTAGCAGGAGAGAGTGAGAGTAGCGAAGGGGATTCAAAAGGGCGAGGGAGGGTCCCTTACCAGGATGGCGAGAGATATCGGCAGCCGGGGAGGGGTCGTCCCCCCTATCGCTGGGAGTAGTTGGAGGAGTAGATGAGGGTAGCGAATCAAGTTCCTCGCCATGGACAGAAGAACCATCTCGCGGACTCTTCGGGGACGGCGGAACCGCGAGAGCCCTCTGAAAAAACGTTAGTCAGCAAAAGAGCACCCGGTCGCGGAGATAACAGTGATAAAAGCGAGTACCCACCTCTTTTCCCGTGGAAGGCGCGTGGGGAGTGGGGATGGTTTCCAAAGCGACGCGAGACAAATCTCCTGCGGCAGGTGATGGGCCCCCAGCCTTCGCCTTTTTCAGGCGAGACGATGGGGCGAGAGGGCGAACCAGAGAAGAGGTGAAAGCAGCCACGTTGGCCTTATGCTGCTCTCGCACCAGGGCGAGACGCTCGCGAAAACTTTGACTGTGCGTCATTCTGCAAGAACTCGAGGACAGGGAAGAAGAAGAATATGCAGAGCGGGGCATCAGGAGCACAGGGCAGGAGTCACATATTTATAGACCCCGGTGGGGGCCTCAGAAGATTCCTCATAAATACGTTTTTTAATGCACCTCGAATAACGAGCCTCGGTTGAACATTCTTTTTGAGCTTAGAGTAATCTCAAAAAGAGCGGGGATTGTGTACAACCTCGGGCTCGCAAAGAGCCCTCAAGAAGTAAAAAGGACGAGACAGGCAAATTGTGCCAGGAAGGCCCACTCGCAAGCGGCGAGATGATGGGCTCTCTAAAGGGCGAAAGGGCCCCTCCAGAGGCGAACGGGCCCCCAAAAGCGAGGGAACCTCCAGGGGCGAGAGGCTCCGGCGAGACGGGCGGTGGGTCCTTCTCGCCGACAGACGCCTTTCCACTCGCCAGGGGGGAGAAGGTTTTTAGTCTTTCCTGTCAAAGCAGGGGGTTTTTTACTCTTCTACCCCCGGTATTTTTACCCTTTTACCCTTGGTGGACTGCATATAGCTCCTCAGAACAGCGGGGTTTGGCTGTTGGCAGACCCGGCCAAGGGTATCCCAGTAATTTCAGGCCAGAGCAGTTTTGTTATTTGCAGTTCAGATTCTGAAATCTATAAATAAGCCCATAGGGGTTCCTCAGAAGGCACCTTTTTTCAGAGGCTAGAGAGGATTGATTGGCACGGTCTTCTGAGGAACTCCAAGCCCAGCTTTTGGCTTTGGAGGGGAAGCTCTCAGTGACCTTCCGGGTAAGCGGTGGGACCTCCCTGATGCGGCTTTGGGCCAGTTTTCTAATCCTTCACGACCGGTCGGAGGTCGGAGCTTGGGCCAAGTAGGAGTCGGCTACGCCCCTATTTCGTGAACATTCGTTGAAGTCAAATTTTGGCTTCAACATATAGAGTCTACAACTTGACTACACAAGTTGTAGAAAAATCAGTGCATGTAGTTTTTGATGAGACTAAGCTTATTAATAATGAGTTGTCTAGTTCAGTATGCAGCCCCACAGGTTTAACAAAGAAAATGGACAAGCTTACTATAGAAGAAGTGCCTGCTGCAAGACAGCAAGGAGAGGAGAGTAGATGTTGTCCAGGGGGAGAACTACATGTGCCAATTGCTGAAGAAATCCAAAGTATACAACATGATGCAGATGCTGAAGTGGTTCAACCAGAAGTTAGGATGCCGCCAGCCCACAGGCATCTTAGAGATCATCCAGTAGAGCTGATTATTGGAGATCCAAGACAAAGAGTACAAACCAGGAGTAGAAACATGAATGCAGCAATCTACTCCAGCTTTCTGTCACAAGTTGAACTTAAAAAGTTTGATGAAGCAATACTGGATCCACAATGGACTGAATCAATGCAAGAAGAGCTTAATCAGTTCAAAAGGTGCAAGGTTTGGGAACTTGTTCCTAAACCTAAAGACCACAATATAATAGGAACTAAGTGGATCTACAGGAATAAGATGGATGAACAAGGGGTCATCATTAAGAATAAGGCTAGACTGGTTGCTAAAGGATATAGGCAAGAAGAAGGTATTGATTTTGATCAAACCTTTGCTCCAGTAGCCAGACTGGAAGCCATAAGGATGTTCTTGGCCTATGCAACCTATCAAGGTTTCAAGGTTTACCAAATGGATGTCAAGTCAGCATTCCTAAATGGTAATCTTAAGGAAGAAGTCTATGTGGAGCAGCCTGCAGGTTTTGTTGATCCAACTCTACCTCATTATGTCTATAGACTTAGGAAAGCTTTATATGGGTTAAAGCAAGCCCCTAGGGCTTGGTATGAAACCCTATCTAGTTTCCTCATTGAGAACAAGTTCTCAAGGGGGAAAATAGATAAGACTCTATTCCTTAGGGAATCTAGAGGCAAAGTCATACTAGTCCAAATATATGTAGATGACATTATATTTGGGTCTACTGAAAGCAGCCTTTGCAAAAAGTTTGTAAAACTTATGCAAGGTCAGTTTGAGATGCGTAGTATGGGAGAGCTGAAGTTTTTCTTGGGTATCCATGTTAAACAGACTGAGAGTGGTTTATCCATTTGTCAGTCCAAGTTCACCCTAGAACTCATAAGGAAGTATGGTATGGATTCATCCAGCAGCATGAAAACTCCTATGGGGTCAAGTATGTCTCTTAACAAGGATGATGCAGGGAAACCTGTAGATGAAACCTTGTATAGAGGGATAGTTGGCTCCCTATTATACTTGACTGCTAGTAGACCAGACATCATGTATGCTACATGTGTTTGTGCAAGGTATCAAGCCTGCCCTAAAGAGTCTCATTTAACCGCAGTCAAAAGAATATTGAGATATCTAAAGGGCACTCACTATCTAGGCCTCTGGTACCCTAGGAATGGAGATTTTGATCTAACAGGTTATTCAGATGCAGACTTTGCAGGATGCAAAGAGGATAGAAAGAGCACTACTGGAACTGTCAATTCCTAGGTGAGAGTCTAATTTCATGGAGTAGCAAGAAACAAACCAGTGTGGCTATCTCCACAGCAGAGTCAGAGTATGTGGCTGCAGGAAGTTGTTGTGCTCAACTTCTGTGGATTCAACATCAGCTAGAGGACTACGGATTTCAGGTAAGTAGAACTCCACTTTTCTGTGATTCTACAAGTGCTATTTCAATAGCTAATAACCCTGTATCCCATAGTAGGACAAAACATATTGAGATTAAATATCATTTTCTTAGGGAGCATGTAGAAAGAGAAGATATTTTATTAGAATATGTTAAAACAGATGAACAAGTAGCTGATATGTTTACTAAGCCACTAGAAGAAGCTAAGTTCAATAGATTCAAAATTGAACTAGGAATGATAAACTTAGAGTAAGTTTACAGAATTAAAATTGGCTAAGTAAAAAAGTGTCGACACATAGACAAGTCTACGTCGACACAGAATAGTGGTGTCGACACTTCAGGAAAAAGGTGTCGACACATCTAGGAATGTGGTGTCGACACTTCAGAATGTTAGTGTCGACACATGTCAAGTAGGTGTCGACACATCCAATATGGTGTCGACACTTAAGTTTTACTCAGAATATTTCTAAGTAAAGTCTCGACAATGTGTCGAGTTATGTTGTGTCGACACATAACCAAGTGTCGACACATAAAATCTATTCTCTAAACTTGTGTCGACACATGTGTGTCGAGACATTATAAGTCAGTGTCGACACTTATAGCCAATGTCGACACATTTTCAGTTAGCTGTCCCGCCTGTTTATCTTCAAAATTAGAAAGGTATAAATAGGGTTCTGTCTTTGTTTGTCGACACGCTTTCAAAGTTTCGAGACCAAAACTACTGTGTCGACACCTCTCTTTTCTAAAGACAAATTCTCCAAACCCTAATGACACCTAAGCTTGAGGAGAACGTTAACGAAGGTTATGAGCTTGTGCGCGGCGCGTTCGACGATGCAGATCAAGAAATCAGGCCGGTAGTAACTGTTGGAACACCCTATTACTAATTTGGGTCAGGATCACTATGTCTCTAGGATTTTATGTTTTGACCTTCTGTATAGATTATAGGTCAATTAGAATTGAGTCTAAGGGATCAGGAGTCTAGGTTTGGAAGCTGCCCTGAAGACCCAAGTTTTTCTGGAGACTAAGTCCAAATCGTCGAGCTCAGCACGACGTTTCGTCGAACTCCGGTCGACGATCGTCTAGCTCAACTTTGACAGATCGTCGAGCTCCATTCGACGATCGCTGAGCTCAATCCTCATAATATCGTCGAGCTCTGGTCGACGATCGCTGAGCTCAACTTCTCAATATCGTCGAACTCCATTCGACGATCGCTGAGCTCAGGTCGACGATTTTGACTCTGCACTGGATCCTTATCTCTGAGCTCAGTTCGACGATCTTTGAGCTCAGATCGACGACCTCTTTGCTGCTTGCATTTTCCAGTTTGCTGAGCTCAGCTCGACGATAGCAGAGCTCAGTTCGACGATTTCAGTTATCTTTCAGAATTCAAATTCAAATCAGATAGAAGTTATTCTGCATTTAATTCAGAAGATCTGCCAGCCGTTTTCATTTACTTCTGGAGCAAGTTTCAAGGGATTTTTCAAGGAATAATTCAGTGGACTTTCCTTCAGAACATTTATGCAATTAAGGCTGTAATTAATTCAGACCAACGGCTATCTTTGACAGAGCAATTTTCTATTCAGACTCAGAGAATAAAAGATAGAATGTTTTTTGAATAAAAAAAGAAGATAGACAAGAACAAGAGAATAGAGATAGACAAGTAGAGGACACCTCTCTATACACAGAGACTCTCTCAATCTTCTGTCAACAAGAATTCAGAAGAACACTCATCAAAAAGAGATCAAGCTTTCAAACATTCTTCAGATCTCTTCAGCTCTCAAGTGTTCAAGGCCAACATCATTTCAAGACTCCAGACACTCAACTTTTCAGCTTGCTGAAATCATCTTCTGCTGGAGATCTATCTGTGAAGGCCTATCACCCTCAGCAAAGCTCATCTTCCTGAAGATTTCAAGGACTCAGGGGGAGCTTTGACAACATCACTGAATCCACATAGTCTTCTCAGTTGCTTGAGAAAGAGAAGACTGTCATCACTCTCTCAACCCCATTCTGTAAAGGGTTTTTCAAACTCCCTTCAAAAGTTTGAATCTGGTTTTTGAGCACCTTGTCAAAAGCTCATTGGTGGCAAGACACCTGATCAAAAAATCTGATCTGGTTTTTGAGCACCTTATCAAAAGCTCATTGGTGCCCAGGACACCTGATCAACTCATCCTGCAGTGGATTCCTACCTAGGGTGGTAGAAGAGTGGATGTACCCAAGTTGGGGAACCACTATATTTCCTTGTGTTATCTGGTTCTGCATGTTTTCTTTTTGTTTCTGGCCTAGATTTTCTTGTGCTTAATATCTGCATACTTAGTTTTATTTCTGCTTCCCTGCTCACACTCATTACAACAATTGTTGTAAAGCTTTGCAAAAAGTTTTCTTTGTGTTTTCAAAAAGCACCATATACTCTATTCACCCCCCCCCTTTAGAGTATATCAGATCTAGTTTCCCCTTTCAATTGGTATCAGAGCGAGGTTGGTTAAACATACCATATCTGTTTGGTTGTACAGGCTAACACCTGAACCCCAAAGATCCCAAACTAGATCCTTCTTTTATATTTCTCTATTAGATTTAGCTTGCACAAATCATGGCCCAAAACAAAGATTATGCAAGCACCAGACCTCCAGTGTGCAATCTGTCAAAGTTTGCACTTTGGAAAGCAAGGATTAGATTATACATGAACTCTATTGACGAAGATATTTTTAATTCTGTCTTAACAGTGTGTCCAAGACCTCCAGAGAGCACAAGCACAAATGCTGTTCCACCTCCATCAGGAACAGATGCTGACATTAAAAAGTGGAAAGTAGCTGATGCCAAGGCAATGAACATTCTAGCTCAGACAATGTCAGATGACATTTTTCAGAAGGTAGCTGAATGTAATTCAGCCAAGGAGATCTGGGACAAGCTTTCAGAAATTATCTCTGGCTCAGCTGATGAGAGAAAGGACAGAAGATCTCATCTCATCTCCCAATATGAGAACTTCAAGAAGGGAGAAACTGAGTCAGTGGGAGAAATGTACAACAGATTGAGTCTAATTGTCAGTGAACTGAGGACATTAGACAAAGAAATCTCACTGACAGAACTCAATGACAAGATCCTAATGTGCTTCCCCAGCACTTGGGATTCAAGAATCTGGCCAATTAAAGATGCCAGAAGCCTAAATGAGATTACCACTGAAGCCTTGTTGGGTAAGCTCAAATCTTATGAGCTACTCATCAAGAACAGAGAAGAAGAACAAAAGGCTGCTTCTCCAGCCACAAGAAAGGAGAAGACTATTGCATTCAAGGCAGCTGAGGATCTGCCTGAAGAAAAGGCCACAAGCAATGATGAACTTCTCAGCCTGTTGGCCAAAAGATTCTATAAGATGGCCAGAAAGGACTTCAGAAGAAGATCATACAAGGAGCAAGATAAGCCAAGGTATGACAAGTCCACTTGGCAATAGCAAAGACATTATTTGCTTTGGTTGCAGGAAACCAGGGCATATGGTTCCTGACTGTCCAGAAAACAAGAACAAGGACAGGAGGGACAGAAAAGAAAGAAGAAAGGAGAAGGACTCCAAAAGGCATGGAAATAACAAACCTTCCACCAGCAAAAATAAGCACACAAGGAAAGGATTTGTTGCTGAATCCTGGAGTGAGACTGAAGAGGAGTCACAGGCCTCTTCCAGCTCAAGTGATGATGAGGATGATGCAGAGGAAAAAGAATTCTGCATGATGGCAATCAATGCCTCTCAACACAACTCAGAGGAAGAGGAGTCAGAGTCAGACTCAGAAACTCAACCTGAAGAAGATCAGGTAATCAACTCTTTTGATTTCACTTCAGAAGATTTTAAACTTGAATTTAAAGCACTATGTTTAGACCTGCTAAAGTCTGAGAAAGAGATCATCTCTCTCAGAAATCAATTGTCTGAACACAATGCTTTAAAATCAGAAAACCTCAAGCTCTCTCAGGAGTTGGAGAACCATAGGGAACAGATAGCTTCACTGAAGAGTGAACTCTCTGAGGCCAAGAAGCTTGAAGAATCTCTCAATGGGAGAAGCATCAAGCTGATGGACATCACAAGCACAGTGAACTCAAGATTCAACAGTACACTGGGCTTGGGTGCCTCATCCAGCCAACCTATTGTTCTAACAACCCCTATCAAGTTCATTTCTGACAAGGGAAAGGGAGTTGTAGAGGTTGCCAGGAAAAATTCTGATCTGCCTCAGAAAACTAAAGTCCAGTACAAATCGTCGAACGGAAGATCGACGATCGCCGAATGAAGATCGACGATCGCCGAACGCAGCTCGACGATCTCAGGACAAATCGTCGAACGCTGATCGACGATCTAAGCCAAGATCGTCGAACGCTGCTCGACGATCCCATATACCTGACCTCAGCCATAGTCGACCGTCGAACGGAGCTCGACGATCTGACCCAAGATCGTCGAACTCAGCTCCAAGATCGTCGAACAGAGGTCAGAGCTCTGGAAATTTTTTCAATGGCAAGTCAAAATTGAATCCTGAGGGTTCTTCATCCCAAACATTTAACCCTTATACTGAATGGATTTTACCTCCAAGGAGATATCATCCTGAAGGATATAAGAGTCAGCCAGGGATGTCTTTCATTTCTGAATTTAAAGGTTATCAACCTAGGCCCAAGGTAAACTGGGTCAAAAACAAGTGAATTGCTTAATGTGCAGGTGAAGACCTATCCAACATCTAACCAGCAATGGTATTTGGATAGTGGATGCTCAAAGCACATGACAGGGAACAAGGACAACCTCAATTCCTTTAAAGCCAAGCTTGGACCCAAAGTTATCTTTGGTGACTCCAACTTTGGACAAACTAAAGGATATGGAGCAGTCCAGATTGGTTCTGTAACCTTCAAGAAGGTAGCATATGTGGAAGGACTGAAGCACAACCTAATCAGCATCAGTCAGCTATGTGATGAAGGCTACCAGGTGACCTTCAGCAAAACTCTATGCAAGATCAAGTCAGAGGACAACACCACTGTGTTGACAGGTAAAAGGAAAGGTAACATCTACCTTGTAGATTTTCTTTCAACTTCTATAGATATCTGCTTATTCAATTCAGTTTATAGACCAAATGTTTTATGGCATAAGAGACTAGGACACCTAAACCTTAGAACTATTGCTAGGCTCTCCAAGGACAATCTTGTTAGAGGACTACCTTCTGGCCCCTACAAGAAGGAAGGACTCTGCAAGGCCTGTCAATTAGGCAAGCAAACTAAAAACAGTTTTAAGTCACTTAATAAGAGTGATTCACCTAGGATATTGTATCTGTTACACATGGATCTATTTGGACCCATCACAGTACAAAGCCTAGGAGGGAAATCCTACACTTTGGTGATTGTAGATGACTTCTCTAGATTCACTTGGGTGTTCTTTCTAAGGAAGAAGTCTGATAACTTTAAGTGTCTGACAGAGTTTCTCAAATGTGTAAAGATTGAGTTCAATACTCACATTGCCCTGATCAGAAGTGATCATGGGACAGAGTTTGATTCTCTTCTTATGCAAGAGTTCTGTCAGAGTGAAGGGATCAGGCATACTTTCTCAGCTCCTAGAACTCCTCAACAAAATGGGGTAGCTGAAAGGAAAAATAGAACCCTTATTGAATCTGCCACTACATTGTTGTCAGATGCTCATCTACCTCTATCCTTCTGGGCAGAGGCAGTGAACACCTCCAACTATGTGCTGAACAGAAGCCTGATACATAAACTGAAGGGAAAGACTCCCTATGAATTACTCAAAGGGAAGAAACCTAAAGTTGACTATTTCAAAATTTTTGGTTGCATTTGTTATATTCACAATAATGATAAGAAACATCTAGCAAAATTTCAAGCCAAAGCTGATGAAGGAGTGTTTCTGGGATACTCCATGATCAGCAAGGCCTATAGGGTATATAATAAATCATCATTAAAAATTGAGGAATCTGTTCATGTTTCTTTTGATGAAACTAACATGTCTTTCAAGGAGAAGATTTCTTCTACCATAGAACCTTTGCAGGAACACTCTCTAGTTGAAGATATGAACAAGCTACAGGTTGCTCAAGAAGATGAAAGCAGTGAAGATGAAAGCAATGCTCAACATATTGAAGCACAACCTGAAGAGCCAGTTGTTGTACCACAAGAGGAAACAACAACACAGGTTGGTGAACAATCAACACCCCCTGTTGATTTAGTAACATCAAGAGACCATCCAATTACCCAAATAATTGGAGAAATCTCAGCTGGTGTGCAAACCAGAAATCAGGTCAACCAAAACCTGTTGCACACCTGCTTCCTTTCTCAAATTGAACCTCAGTCCATTCAAGATGCAGAGCAAGATCCACACTGGATCATTGCCATGCAAGAAGAGTTGCATCAATTTGAGAGGAACAAAGTATGGGAACTAGTGCCAAAGCCTAAGGATCATTCCATTGTTGGAACAAAATGGGTATTCAGAAACAAACTGGATGATCAAGGAGTAATAATAAGGAACAAGGCAAGGCTAGTTGCCCAAGGATATTCTCAAGAAGAAGGAATTGACTACGACCAGACCTTTGCACCTGTTGCAAGATTAGAAGCCATCAGGATATTCTTAGCTTATGCAGCTCACAAAGGCTTCAAAGTTTATCAAATGGATGTCAAGAGTGCCTTCTTAAATGGAGACATCAAAGAGGAAGTCTATGTCAGACAACCTCCAGGTTTTATCTCTCCAACTCATCCTGATTTTGTTTTTAGATTAAATAAAGCATTATATGGTCTCAAGCAAGCTCCTAGAGCATGGTATGAGACCCTAGCATGCTTTCTTTTGGAAAATGGTTTTATAAGGGGTAGAGTAGACCAAACTCTTTTCATTAGAACCCATAAGTCCCATACCCTACTAGTACAAATCTATGTAGACGATATCATTTTTGGTTCTACTGACTCAAAATTGTGCAGAAGGTTTTCTAACCTAATGCATTCTAAATTTGAGATGAGTAGCATGGGTGAGCTATCCTTCTTCCTAGGATTGCAAGTCAAACAACATGCTGAAGGCATCTTTATTTCTCAAACCAAATATGCTAATGAGCTGGTTAAGAAATTTGGCATGTCTGAGGCATCTTGTATGAAAACACCCATGCCTACCAATGCTGTATTGGATGCTGATGAACATGGGAAACCTGTTGATCAGACAACATATAGAGCAATGATTGGCTCTTTACTGTATCTTACAGCTAGTAGACCAGATATAATGTTTGCTACATGTATATGTGCTAGATTCCAAGTTAGCCCTAGAGAGTCACACCTCACATTAGTAAAGAGGATTCTCAGGTATGTTAAAAGTTGTCCAAATCTAGGTCTCTGGTATCCAAAAGATTCAGCATTTGAGTTAACTGGATTCTCTGATGCTGATTATGCTGGATGCAGAATTGACAGGAAAAGCACCAGTGGAACTTGTCAGTTCCTTGGTGATAGACTTGTCTCTTGGTTTTGCAAGAAACAAACATCTGTGTCAACTTCAACTGCTGAAGCTGAATATATGGCTGCAGGCAGTTGTTGTTCACAAATACTGTGGATTCAAAATCAACTCCTAGACTATGGTTACAACTTAGAGAAGTCAAAAATCTTTTGTGACAATACAAGTGCTATCTCCATAGCTCAAAATCCAGTCCTCCATAGTAGGACAAAACATATAGAGATTAGGCATCATTTCTTAAGGGATAATGTTGAAAAGAACAAAATTGAATTGCAGTATATCCCAACTGATTTACAAAGGGGAGATATTTTCACCAAGCCTTTGGATGAAAAGAAACATACTTTCTTCCTAAATCAGTTAGGAATGTTAGATGGAGGAAGTCTTAAATAATACTCAAGATTTTGAAAGCTAAAAATGGACCAAGACTAGGCAAAATTCTGATTTTCCTTAGTGTCTAGGATTTCTCTGATCTCTGAACTGCGCTCGACGATTTCCCCACAGATCGTCGAACGGAGTTCGACGATTTCCAGAATCGTCGAACTGAGTTCAGCGCTCCTCAGATAGCATGAACTGTCTCCTTCGGTCAACGATCGTCGAACGGCGCTCGACGATTTTGTTCACTGAACGATCGTCGAACGGAGCTCGACGCCTTCCAGATCGTCGAACGGAGATCGACGATTTTGGAGTCTCTTCAGATTCCTTTAGAAACCTCGATCGTCGAACTGAGTTCAACGATCTTTCCTTTTCTGCGTCGAACCCTAATATAAAACTCTTTTTCGTCGTCGTTCTCTCTTGCGCTTTCAATTTCTCTGCAAACTTTTCTTCCCTCCAAGCAGTTCTACACTTGGTCGTTTTGTCTGTTGATTTTTTGCAGGTACCATGGCCGTTTCTGTTGCTGTGCTCGCCGCCATGAAATTTGATGCCGGCTTTGACATCGATTTCGATTCCTTCAACACAACCGATCAAATCTTCCAAGACATTCTCAGCTTATTCAAAGATCAGCATCTGTCTGCCCTTATGACAACAAGAATCAAATTGCTCAGATGAAATTAAAGAATGGGTATACACTGCCCACAACCTGGACAACAATACCATAGTTGGTTCTATTGGTGGCACCCAGGTACCTATGACTCCTGCAGTATTGACAGAGGTTTTTGGTTTAAGGAATGGTGAAGATTCTGCTGACCTTTCTGGAGAAGAGTTTGCTGATGTACTTGCCAGGATGGGTCATCCTGAGGGGAACCCTAGCAAGCTGTTTAAGAGGAACCTGTCTGTGGAATACAGGTTTATGGCTGATGTAGTAGGCAAGGTTCTCTTGGCCAAGCATTCTGCTCATGACACAATCTCCAGATATCAGCTCTGCCTTATGGGAGCTCTGGTAGATAGCAAAAGCTTGAACTGGGGAGAAGTATTCTTTGATTTGTTGAAGAAAAAGATCAACAAGACATTTGTGAACTTTGGAAGAATTCTGGGAATCTTCCTCCAGGCTAAGTGCCCTGCCCTGCTAGTCTCCTCTGGAGTGCACATCAATGCCTCCAAGAGACTCACCTGTGCCCTTTTTGGGAAATGGGACAGGCAAATCTCCAAGCCCAGCAGGCCCTCTTCTTCTGGCCCTTCAGGCACCAGGACTCTAAGAGTCACTCCACCCCAGGCCTCTGCCCCTGCAGAGGACCTGCCTGCTAGTGCTGCTGCTTCTCCTCCTCCAAGCTCAACCCTACCTCCACTTCCATCCACCTCTCCAGCCACCTCCACAATTACCATCTCCAGCCCATCTCCAACATCTATTCCATCTCCAGCAACAATTTCCTCTCCACCAGCAGCCCACTTCCACCCCTTTTCTCCTATCCACCTCCAGATGTCACCTCATCCCCATCCCTTCCAACTTTCACTCTCCTGGATGAATCCTACATGGATGATTCCCCCTCTTCTCCTCCAGATTTGCCATCCTCCTCCACATCTTTCCAAGACCTTCTCCACCAGATTCTTGATCAACCCACCTTCACTCCCTCCATTTCCATCCCTGTACCCTCCATCTCTACCATACCCTCTCCTGAGCCATCCCTTCCACCCTTCAGCCCTCCTCCTCCAGCTCCCTCAGCCATCCCTGTACCCTCTACCTCTGCTCCCCTTGAGCATGTAGATCTCCCAGCCCTTGCTGATCAGTTGTATGAGCTCCTTGCACCTAGGCTCTCCCTTCTCATGGAGGCCTCTTTAGCTCCTCTACAACAATCAGTGGCAGCTCTCTCTGCCAGGCTGTCCTCTTTCTTTACTCCTCTAGCAGCACCCCCAGCAGTGTGCCTTGATGCACAGGTATCTGCATCCAGGCAGGGGGAGATGCCCTATGAAGCTGTTGCTGCTGCTGCTGCCCCTGCTGTTTCTGCTGCTACTGCTGCTGCTTCTGCTTCTGCTACTGCTGCCATTCCAATCATAGCAATAGACCTAAGGTCTCTGCTATCTATTTTTGACACTGCTTACTTCTGCTGCCTCCCAGAGCCATATCCTGTCCAGCCTCCAGAGGCTCTTGCTGCCCAGTCAGAAGATTTGTCCAGGGCTCTAGTGCCCTTCTCCTGCTGTGACCCCAGAATCATCTCTGATTTTATTCAGTCAGTGACTGCTGCTTCTAATGTTACTGCTGCTGCTGCTGCTGAAGACAATGCTGTGTCTACCTCTGAAGTTATATCTGCTGCTGTTGAGCCCTCATCTCAGGATGTTTTGATGACAGAGGCTGTTGATTTTGAGCCTGCTGTAGAAGTTGTTGTTTCTAAAGCTGCTGCTGTCTCTCCTGAAGTTGCTAGTGCTGTTCCTGAAGCAATATCTGTTGCAACTTCTGCTGCTCCAGTACCTATAGTTACATCTGCTGCTGCTCCTGTTGCTCCTCCTGCTTCTGTATCTGTTGCCCCATCAGCTGCTGTTAAACTGAAAGAGGATTTGATGAAACAGCTTGATGCATTGTATGATGCACAAAGCTTCTGAATCTGAGGATTATAATACTGCTTCTGATGACTCATCTGCCACAATTGCAAAGAAAAGAAAGCAAGAAGTAAGGCCTTGAAGAGAGTTCCTCCTGCCAAAGTCAGAGATGACAATGATGTCCCTTATTATATTCTGCACAATTGCCCAATCTCTGAGCATTGGATGCAATTCTCTAAGAACCAGTTAAAGGCTATGAAAAAGAAGAGGAAATATGAAAAAGATTCCACTCAGTTCAAGCACCCTCATCCTCCTCCACCACCTCCACCTGATGCAGGTGCAGGTGGCAGCTCTGCAAGATCAGGCCCTGCTAGAAGCCAGGCTCCCTACCAACCTCATGCAAGAACTTATCAAAGGGAAAGCCAGTCTAGGGGGTCTTACTCTAGAAGGGGAGGATATAGGGGAAACCAAAGAGAAACTCAGGTTTACTCTAAAGGACACTCCAGGCAGCATCCTTATTCTAGGGGAGGACATGTTCCATCTGACACATCTTCTGGTCCTTTTCCCTACAAGCTCAAAGATACAGTGACTGCC
Organism: Platanthera guangdongensis; assembly: GCA_039583875.1. Lineage (NCBI taxonomy): Eukaryota > Viridiplantae > Streptophyta > Magnoliopsida > Asparagales > Orchidaceae > Platanthera > Platanthera guangdongensis. The sequence goes on from CM077163.1 coordinate 79,960,999, forward strand.
AGGACCCCTCAAGAAACTACTTCCAACAGGTATGAGCCACCTGTTCCATTTGAGGATCCTGAGAAAAATCCTATGGCTTGGACTGCAAGGATGAAAGAACTGGCTGCTTTGGATCAGATAAAGAAAGCAAAAGAACAAGGGCTAGACACTTCCAACATATCTACAATGTCAGAACAAAGGCAAAAAGAATTAGAGAGATATGCCTCCAGCAAATTTTTTGATGCAGACAGGTACATGGAGTTGCATCCAGCTGCAGTGGTTCCCAGGGCTTCAAAGCAAATTTATTTGGGTGCAGCTGATGATACCAGATCCAAACAACAAGCTTTAGATCCCAACAGAGAAATTAAAATGGTAAAAGGCAAAGAAAAGGAGTAACTCTGTAAGGTGACAACTTTTGGTTCTTCTAACTGCTATCTGGATATCACACATATATATATATATCTCTGTGATGGTTCTGCTCTGTGTCTTGTTTTTGTTGTTTTTATGTTGTTCTGACTGTATGATGTTGTTTGTTTTTTTTTCAAAATCTGTAAATAGTTTTCCTAACCCAAATAGGGGGAGATTGTTGGAACACCCTATTACTAATTTGGGTCAGGATCACTATGTCTCTAGGATTTTATGTTTTGACCTTCTGTATAGATTATAGGTCAATTAGAATTGAGTCTAAGGGATCAGGAGTCTAGGTTTGGAAGCTGCCCTGAAGACCCAAGTTTTTCTGGAGACTAAGTCCAAATCGTCGAGCTCAGCACGACGTTTCGTCGAACTCCGGTCGACGATCGTCTAGCTCAACTTTGACAGATCGTCGAGCTCCATTCGACGATCGCTGAGCTCAATCCTCATAATATCGTCGAGCTCTGGTCGACGATCGCTGAGCTCAACTTCTCAATATCGTCGAACTCCATTCGACGATCGCTGAGCTCAGGTCGACGATTTTGACTCTGCACTGGATCCTTATCTCTGAGCTCAGTTCGACGATCTTTGAGCTCAGATCGACGATTCTTTGCTGCTTGCATTTTCCAGTTCGCTGAGCTCAGCTCGACGATAGCAGAGCTCAGTTCGACGATTTCAGTTATCTTTCAGAATTCAAATTCAAATCAGATAGAAGTTATTCTGCATTTAATTCAGAAGATCTGCCAGCCGTTTTCATTTACTTCTGGAGCAAGTTTCAAGGGATTTTTCAAGGAATAATTCAGTGGACTTTCCTTCAGAACATTTTATGCAATTAAGGCTGTAATTAATTCAGACCAACGACTATCTTTGACAGAGCAATTTTCTATTCAGACTCAGAGAATAAAAAGATAGAATGTTTTTTTTAATAAAAAAAGAAGATAGACAAGAACAAGAGAATAGAGATAGACAAGTAGAGGACACCTCTCTATACACAGAGACTCTCTCAATCTTCTGTCAACAAGAATTCAGAAGAACACTCATCAAAAAGAGATCAAGCTTTCAAACATTCTTCAGATCTCTTCAGCTCTCAAGTGTTCAAGGCCAATATCATTTCAAGACTCCAGACACTCAACATTTCAGCTTGCTGAAATCATCTTCTGCTGGAGATCTATCTTTGAAGGCCTATCACCCTCAGCAAAGCTCATCTTCCTGAAGATTTCAAGGACTCAGGGGGAGCTTTGACAACATCACTGAATCCACATAGTCTTCTCAGTTGCTTGAGAAAGAGAAGACTGTCATCACTCTCTCAACCCCATTCTGTAAAGGGTTTTTCAAACTCCCTTCAAAAGTTTGAATCTGGTTTTTGAGCACCTTGTCAAAAGCTCATTGGTGGCAAGACACCTGATCAAAAAATCTGATCTGGTTTTTGAGCACCTTATCAAAAGCTCATTGGTGCCCAGGACACCTGATCAACTCATCCTGTAGTGGATTCCTACCTAGGGTGGTAGAAGAGTGGATGTACCCAAGTTGGGGAACCACTATATTTCCTTGTGTCATCTGGTTCTGCATGTTTTCTTTTTGTTTCTGGCCTAGATTTTCTTGTGCTTAATATCTGCATAGCTTAGTTTTATTTCTGCTTCCCTGCTTACACTCATTACAACAATTGTTGTAAAGCTTTGCAAAAAGTTTTCTTTGTGTTTTCAAAAAGCACCATATACTCTATTCACCCCCCCCCCCCCCCCTTTAGAGTATATCAGATCTAGTTTCCCCTTTCAGTAACCCTAGTCGCCGACTCTGGGTTAGAGTACTTAGTTTCAGAACCAACTAAGATATGGAAGAAGGAGGTTCTTGAATTCCTTAATGGAGCTGCAGTAGATGAATCTGGATACAGAATCAAATCCAAAGTTCATGGAACTAAGGTCAAGGTTTCACCAAAGAGTCTGAGGAAGGTACTCCAGCTACCAAAAACTCAAGATGAAGAAGAGGTTACTGCTTCAAAGACCAGGGAAGCTTTAACCTGGTGTGGACTTGATCCAAGATGAAGCTAGGTTCTGTATTTAACAGGAAAGGCATGAATAATCAAGGAAAGTTCATGTCTGAGATTGTGGGAAAGGTCTTACTCAGCAAACCTGGAGGGCATGACAGGGTGTCTGCCTATATGTTTGGAATTATGACTAGAATTATCTTTGCTCTGAAAACAGACTGGTCTATAGTGGTTTATGAGAAGATTAAGGAGAGCTTGAAGAAGCTCAATCTGGGCAGGATCATTAGTCTCTACCTAGCTGGTGTGATACCAGAAGTAATGAGTACTACTGCAGGCAGCAAGATAAATCACATGAGGAAAATGGATCTAAGGATCTTTTCTAGATGGAACAGGGTGTTGTCCAAGGATGTGCCAACCCCTGAGCAGGCAGTTACTAAAAAAGATACTCCTCCAAAGAAGAAAAGGAAGATAGCTCCTATGGAACAAGTATCCACTAGCAGTTCTGGGAGTGAAGAACATGTTGTCTTCACTCCAGATGAGCATGAGGAAGAGCCTGTAGTGAAGACTCCTGCTCCTCCAGCTGATGCAGAGATCCAGGGGGAGCTGCCTTAAGCTAGCCCCATTCACAAGGATCAAAGCCAGGGGGAGCCTCCAGTTGTAGAAGAACCATCTACACTGGACAGTGAGCAAGCCACCACCATCATACAAGAGGTACTCACTGACCTAAAAACTTTAGAATATCTTATAGAAGATGATGATATGTCTGATGTTTCTCAGCAAACTCAGCTGCCTAGTCAAGCTCCAGCTGTTGTTATAGAAGACACATCTGCTGTTGAAGTAATTCCTGATCCTGTGCTTGAAGAACCAAGAACTTCTCCAGCTTCTTCACCACAAGAATACACAATGGAAGATTTATTTCTAAATCTAGATCAAGTAGATTTTGACAAGGAAATTGATGCTGCTGTTGAGGGGGAGCAAGTACAAGATCTGGAAGAGCCTATTAGGCAAGAATCTGAGAAGGCACAAGATGTGCAAGCTGACAAGCCTCAAAGCCCTAAGGATAGGGTTGACATAGCCAGCACTTCTGCCTCTGAAGATGAGGAGAGTGCTAGGGCAAAGAAGAAGAAATTGTATGTCTTTAAAAGAAGAAGTAAAAGTTATAAGAAGGCACTGCAATCAATTGCACCACAGCCTGTAGTTCAGCAAGCTCCAACTGCTGATTATAGTGCTTTAATGGTTGCCCTACAGATAAAATTGGATGAGCAAAGGCAGGCAATAGAGAAGTATGTAGATGAAGGGCAGAAATCACTTCAATTGATCTGGCCCAGGAAATAAAGTCTATAAGGTTTGAAATGAACCTTAACAAAAAGGAAATGACTGATTGCTTCCACAAAGGTGGAAATGCAGTGGTGTATTTAGCAACACACCAAGAGAAGATCAAGGCACAGGTGGATGATATAGCATTGAAACAAGGATATGTTCTTGAGAATCAATTAAGAATGAATGATAATTTGACTGCCTCCCATAATGCTATAGTCACTGAGTTGAAGAACAAGGCTGCTGAACCTTCTCCATCTACTGCTGCTGCTAAAGCTGATTTTGATAAAGTCTTCCAAGAGGAAATTTCTGCTGTAAAGACTGCTATCCAAGCCTCCCAGAAGGTCATATCTGAACAACTTCAAAAGCTAAAACCTTACTTTAAAGATGGAATAAGGTACTTGGATAGTCAGATCAGATTTCAAAAGGATGATGTCAGAGATCATATGGCAAGAGAAGTCATAAAGGGGGAGAGAGTGTTAGTCAAGGCAAGTTCTGAGCATGCAAAATGGATATCAAATTCAATCAGGGCTACACTTGGATACCCTCCTCTGTGTGATGACCAAGATGTTGCTGAATCAGGCATTAACCCTGCCTATTTTGGAGGTGAGCAACCAGAAGTAGCTCAGGTCATTTATCCATCTCCAGACTTTGAAATGATTCAAGCAGATGTGAGCACAATGTATAGCCAACTGAGGGAAAGTCTAATTTTATTTTGGATAAAGTGGTTCAGCCTATGACTGAAGCTATGCAAGCAGCTCTTCAGAAAGAAGAAGAAGCTCTACAAGCAGAGGAAGAGACAAGGTTGTCCAAAAAGAGGTTTAGGGAACAAGCAGAACAAAGGCCAGACTTTGAACATTGGAGCCCTACCTCTAGAAATATAATTTTAACTGCCTGGAAAGCTGCCAAAGACAATACTCATGAAAGGAACAAGTGGTTCTCTGAAGCTGAATGGAGAAAACATGAAATAAGACAAGAAGCCATTGTTCAATTCAGAAGGAAGGCAAAGATGGGAAAGCTACCTCCTACTGCAGTGGAGCCTAGCAAGTACTTTCCTAAGCCATATCACTATTTTGAGAGGCAGAAGATCAAAGCTGAAGAGCTTAAGAAGAAGGACTTGAAAGGAAAGAAGCATGCTGATGCTGAAACTGCTGATGCCCCTGTCAAAGCTCAAGTTCAAGCTGGCAAGGGAATAGTTATCAAGGAACCTGATCAGAAATAGATTAAGATTTACTTGAAGATTATTTGTAATCTTTTAAACGAAAAGCATTTTTGTAAACTACTGAAAATGTATAAGAAAAATGTTAGAACAATATATGATCAATATATTTCATGATTGTTCTGTGAATGTGTCTATTTCTTACTTGTTCTGAAATGATGATTGTGTATACATGTGTGATTTAATACATGTTATGTTTACCCTGTTATACATTATCCTGCTTTACATCATTTTGTAATTTTTATTATGAATGGTGTATATCATTGACTAAGGTTATGACTTCTCCAAATAGGGGGAGATTGTTGGGTACATTGGTTAAATGTACCTGATTTGAAGAAGCCTCACCCAACTCAATGATATACATCATAATGTATTTGATGTATGTTGAGTTTACTTGTGCAGGTTATGTAATCACTGGACTGAAGCAAAAAGTTTCTAAGTCCATGTGTCGACACCCAGAGAGAAAGTGTCGACACTTAAGAAGGCTTGTGTCGACACCCAGACAAGCAGTGTCGACACTTGGAGTACTTGTGTCGACACCTGGGATGCAGAGTCGACACTAGACAGAAAGTGTCGACACTTGGAGCTCTGTCGACACTCAGTGAAGAAAAGTGCAGACAGAAAGTGTCGACACAAGGAGCTGTGTCGACACCCAGTGAAGCTGAGTCTACACCAGAAAGTGTCGACACTTGGAGCTGTGTCGACACTCAGCAAAAGTCTGCAGAGACTAAGTACAAGTGTCGACACTCAACACAATGTGTCGATACTAAGCAGAAGAGTCAGCACTTGAAGTAAGTGTCGACACTCAACAGAAGAGTCAGCATTTGAAGTATGTGTCGACAACTAGAACAATGTGTCGACACTCAGCTAAAGACTCTACACTTGAAGAAAGTTGTCGACACAAGGAGCTGTGTCGACACTTAGCAAAGATCAGAAAAGATCAACAAAATTATTCTAAGTACAAGTGTCGACACTAAGGGAATGTGTCGACACTCAGCTGAAGTCTCAACAAGAAGAAGGTGTGTCGATACAAGGAGCTGTGTCGACACTCAGCAAGAATCAACATAAAAGACTATGTGTCGACACCAAGAAGTAGTGTCGACAATTAATAGATTCAACACAAGAAGTTGTGTCGACACAAAGGAGATGTGTCGACACTTAGAAGAATTCAGTAAAAGCAAGAAGAACAAGTACTTGTGTCGACACTCAATTTCAGTGTCGACACATGAAGAAGAATCTGTGTCGAGACATACAAGGAGTTGTGTCGACACCTTGTAGACTTGTGTCGACACTTACACAGCATGTGTCGACACTTGGTCTATAAGTGTCGACACTTAAAGACAGAAAGTCTCGACACTATCAGACAGTTTGAGATTTTCAAGAAATGACTGGATGACATGACAGCTGCCGTTCCAGCCGGTCTACAGCACCTGTCAGAGATGTCAGAAGACAGTTATGAACCGGATCAGCCGGTTACCATGAAGAAGGCCTATAAATAGGCACATACAGTCTACAGAAACTGTTGTTGATGATCAGTGATCAACAAGTGGTTCAGATTATTGTTGAACAAATTATTGAAGTGGTACACAAAGTATCAACACAAGAAGATCTTGCAGTCCAAGTGCAGATCTAAGAAGTTGGAGAGAGAGGGCTCCATCCAAGAAATCAGCCTCAGGAACTAGGCTGAGACGAAGGATTCAGATTCATTCTGGATCTTAAGTGGCAGAGGTCAAGGAACTACTGCAGGAGGATTCAGTCTTATTCAGTTCTACTCAAGAAGCTTTGAAGAAAGCTAAGTCAGATTGAATCCAGCTGAGTTCTTCCAAGAACTCATCAAGAAACTCTCAACTCCCCTCTTTTATTTCTGAGTTGTTGAGTTAATAGTTGTAATACATTTTTTATCTTGTAGGATCCTTTGGATCTGAGTGAATTGTAAGCCTATAATTATAAAGGCTGAGGGTAGGGCTTGAGAGCCTGAGTGTAGGAGATTGAGATCTCTGAGTGTAGGCCTTGTTGGCTGAGTGTAGGCCTTGGTTGGCTGAGTGTAGGCCTTGGTTGGCTGAGTGTAGGCCTTGATTGGCTGAGTGTAGGCTTTGGGATAAAGCTGAGTTGTAAGGCTTTGGGCCTGAGGTGTAGGAACCAATTTGGGTTCTGAGACAGTGGAGGAGTTTGGCCGAATCTAGTACACCGATAGATAGGCGAAGGGGGAAAGTGGATGTACCCATATCTTGGGGAACCACTATAAACCACTGTGTATGCTGTGATGTGCTGTGCTGTGATTATTGCTGTGTTTGCTGTGATAGAATAAGTTAGAAAGCTGTGTTATAAACTGTTGGCTGCCATTAAAGTTTAAAAAGGATTAGGTCACCTATTCACCCCCCCCCCCCTCTAGGTGTTTAGGTACCATATCTTTCAGCCAGGACACGTCGTGGCCGACTGCTATCAAGTCATGAGAGAAAAAGGGAAAGAAGAGGAGCACAAATCTTCGAGAGATAAGAAGAAAGAGCGGAGCTACATCGCCAAAAGGCCAAACACACTGAGCGAGTCTGATTCCTCAGACTCCCATGATGATGAGGAAGCCTACTTCGGGCTGGTGGGTCGCTCCGACTCAGAAGGAGAATGTCCCCCATTTACTGGGAAGGTAAAATCCCATACCCCTCTCTCCGACTCCGACTCTGATCCTGAGTCTCAGGATGATGAACCTGAGGATTGTCCTTCGGCTTGTGAAGCGGAGCTCCTCGAGAAGTATGAGCTTTTGCTCAGCACTTTTGAGGAGTGTCGTAAGAGACTGAAGGCTGAGAAAAAGGAAGTGAAATTCCTTAAGGGTGAGTGTGTATCCCTAAGGGAAGAGGTCACTAGCTTGATTTCTCTCCGACAGGAGCACCTTGACATGACTTCAAAGCATTCAGAGTCTCTTAAGCTCCTTGATCTTAAGCAGGAGGAAGTCGACAAGTTGGAAGAATAACTTGCGGCAGAAAGGGAGATTGTCAAGAGCTTCTCTATGCCAAAAACAGTTCTTTCAGTAGTTGATACCTTCTCTGCTCAGGCCAAAGGAGCTGGCTTGGGGCATGTAGGGGTATCCGGCTCCTCATCCAGGAGAAACAGGAACCAGAGAAAGAATAAGGCCGCCAAGAAGGCCTCTGCTGATGAAAAGGGTAAGGCTCCTCTTAGTCCTGTTGCGTTCAGAAAGCCTAGCTTTCCTTGCAACCAACATGACTTTGAATCGACCTTTGGTCATCATTTTTGGCCCTCGGTTGCAAAGCCAAAGAGCCGATATGATGGTTGGACCTTTCCCCGGAACTTCGGTGAGAGTGCCTTCAAGGCACCTTATGAGGAAATCCACATGGGAAATTATGGTCAATTCTCTAGCGGCCATAATGGAAAGCAGGCACCAAAAGCCAAGCCTGTTATACAGAAGGTGACGAAGTCATGTGACTGCTATCACCATGAGGCCTCCACCTCCAGATCCAAGGCCCCAGCTGTACCCACCGTTCCCAGGGTAAGGCAGGAGCCTAGGAAAAGGTACAACAGACTCGACTGTTGTTGCTGTGGCAAAGTCGGTCACTTTGCCGTGGATTGTTGGTTTAATCCAAGGTATTACGAGACTCCCTATGTTAGCAATGCGAGCCGACCACTCGTAGGGTTAACCAACCGAGGGGGAGTGTGCTAACCAGGAATCTAGGACCCAAGTTCGATTGGGTTCCTAAGGCAAATTAATTTTGTTTTGCAGGAATGTCCAAAGGCCACCAAAACGTCGATCTGGTATTTGGACAGTGGATGCTCCCGGCATATGACTGGGACAAGAAGCCTGCTGCGTGATTACACTCCAGTCGAGAATGGACCCAAAGTCATCTTTGGAGGGTCAGATCGATGAGTCACCAGAGGTTACGGTATGATTTCCAACGGAATAATCTCTATCACCGACTTGGCTTATGTTGAAGGGTTAAACCATAACCTGATCAGTGTAAGTCAGTTATGTGACAAAGGTTATGACGTTAAATTCTGCAAGGATAAATGTCTGATAATTTCACGTACCACTTCTGAGACAGTATTATCAGGCATTAGGAGCAGAAATATCTTCTGCTTAGATTTTCTCAGCTTATATTCATCTACCCCCGTATGCCTTGTGGCAAGAGGCAGTGCATCTCTTTGTGATCAATGGCACAAGAGATTGGCTCATATTAATTTCAAGACAATTAGTATGCTGTTTTCTAAGAACTTAGTAAGGGACGCTCCCATTATCAAGTGCATCAAAGATAGCCCCTGTCCTGCAAGCCAGATGGGCAAACAAACTCGGGCTACCTTTAAGAGCATCGCAGACAAAGACTCTTCCCGATGTCTTTACCTTTTACATATGAACTTGTTTGGTCCAATGCAAGTTCATAGCTTGGGAGGCAAGTCCTATACGCTAGTGATAGTTGATGATCATTCTCGATTTACATGGGTGTTCTTTTTGAAACGAAAGTCAGATACGTTTGACATCTTCACTAGTTTTGTCAAGCAGGTTCAGAACGAATTTAACTGCTCAGTGGTCAAAATCAGAAGTGACCATGGAACAGAATTCGAATCTGGTGCTATGACAGAATTTTGTGAAGAACAAGGTATCTTTCATGAGTTTTCCTCCCCGCGCACTCCTCAGCAAAATGGAGTTGCGGAGAGGAGAAATAGAACTCTCATTGAATGCAATAAATGTTGAAAGACGCTTCTCTCCCGAATACTTCTGGGCAGAGGCTGTCAATATAGCTTGTCATGTACAAAACCGAGCATTGATCAACAAGCATCATCGTAAGATGCCTTACGAGCTACTGAAAGGCAGGAAACCAACCATGTCCTACTTGAGGATTTTTGGTTGCAGATGCTTTGTACTGAATAATGGGAAGTACCCATGTACTAAATTTGGTGAAAAATGCTTCGAAGGCATATTCATGGGCTATAGTTCCCATAGTCGGGCATATAGGGTCTTCAATAAGAAAACCCTAGTGGTAGAAGAATCAATAAATGTTGTATTTGATGAAGGAAGTTTGCTTAACAGCAATTCTTCCAGTGGTATTCTTGAAGATGCAGGTGCACGACTTGAACAGCTGAGTCTGGATGAGACCGCTAAAGATGACACTCCTAAGTTCGTCAAAGTTTCCACCTCCACGTCATCTGAAAATGTTGAAGATCAAAATAGAACAAATCTCTTAGAAGAAGGAGAAGCCCAAGAAGTAGTCGAAGCTCCAGACACCAGACTTCTAGAGCTCCGGCACGTGAGGGATCATCCTAGAGATCAGATCATCGGAGATCCTCGTGTCGGTGTCAGAACTCGAAGAGGTACTATTAACGAAGTATTGCATCTTAGCTTCCTGTCACAGGTTGAGCCAAAGAAGTTCGACGAGGCGAACAAAGATGCGGCATGGATTCTGGCCATGCAAGATGAACTACATCAATTCGAACGTTGCAACGTTTGGACGCTAGTTCCCAGACCATACAAGCAGAATGTGATTGGCACCAAGTGGATCTTCAGAAACAAGCTTGATGAACATGGTGTCATCATAAAGAACAAGGCAAGGCTGGTGGCTCAAGGGTACAGACAGGAGGAGGGGATTGACTTCGACCAGACCTTCGCACCAGTAGCAAGGCTCGAGGCAATCAGATTGTTCCTGGCGTATGCTTCGCACAAAGGATTCACAGTTTATCAAATGGATGTGAAATCAGCATTCCTGAACGGAGACCTGAAAGAGGAAGTATACGTCGCTCAACCCCCAGGTTTGTCGATCCTACTTATCCCAATCATGTCTATTTTCTTAATAAAGCTTTATATGGGTTAAAACAAGCTCCACGAGCTTGGTATGAGACTTTATCTAGTTTTCTTCTTGAGAACAAGTTCTCTCGAGGTAAAATAGATAAAACATTATTTCTCAGGGAAGTCAAAGGCAAGATTCTTCTGGTGCAAATCTATGTCGATGACATAATATTCGTCTCAACGGACAACAATCTTTGCAAAAAGTTTTCTAAACTTATGCAAGGAAAGTTTGAAATGAGCAGTATGGGAGAGCTCAAGTATTTCTTGGGACTTCAAGTGAAACAGTCTGAGGATGGAATCTTCATCTCTCAGACGAAGTTCACAAATGAACTCCTTAAGAAATTCGGTATGGAGAGTGCAACCTCTATGAGGACTCCAATGGGATCCACTATGTCTCTGGATAAGGATGAGAAAGGTAAACCTTTCGATGAAACCAAATACAGAAGCATCATTGGATCCCTGCTCTATCTTACTACCAGTAGACCGGATATCATGTTCTCCACATGTGTCTGTGCCAGTTATCAGGTGAACACTAAGGAATCTCGCTATGTCGCTGCAAAGCGAATTCTAAGATACCTTAAAGGTACTCCCCAATCTTGGCTTGTGGTACCCGAGAAACAATGATGTCGAGCTAATAGGTTTTTCAGATGCTGATTTTGCAGGGAGTAGGGATGATAGGAAAAGCACATCCGGGACGTGTCAATTCCTCGACGAAGGCTTATCTCATGGAATAGCAAGAAACAAAATTGTGTTGCAACCTCCACAGCAGAGTCTGAGTACATCTCGGCGGGCAGCTGTTGCGCACAACTCATATGGATCAAAAACCAGTTAGCCGACTACGACCTTCAGTTCAAGGAAGTTCCCATGTACTGCGACTCCTCCAGTGCGATTGCAATTGCCAACAACCCGGTATCGCACAGCAGAACGAAGCATATTGAAGTGCGATAGCACTTCATTCGGGAGCACGTGGAGAACAAGGACATTTCTCTCTGCTATGTCCCCACGGACAAGCATATTGCAGATATATTCACAAAGCCCTTAGACGAAGCCAAGTTCAGTCACTTCAAAACTGAATTGGGAATGCTAAATTATGAGGAATGAAGACTACAGAAGCTCCAGGATCATGCATCTAGAGGGAGCCTCTACAAGGTACTCACGTTGAGCCCAGGCGTAAGAACTGAGGGGGAGGATGGTACTCAAGTATGAGCACAGGTGCAAGAACTGAGGGGGAGCAAGGGGACAAATGCTACAGACCCCGATTTGCAGAAGCCGAAAAGGGGGAGGTTACCCTCTCGGCTAAGGCTAAGGTGGCTCCAAGCTTGCTCCCAAGAAATTGGTATTGGTAATGAATAACTCACTCACCTCAATTTCAAGTTTATGATTTTCATTCCTATACGCTTTATTCACCTTAGCTTGTATTGTTTAGGCTTCTTCAAATAGGGGGAGATTGTTGGGTATTGTATCCACAACGTACCTGATTTGAAGAAGCCCCTGAACAAGCTAAGGTAAATAGGCAATGTTTTTGACAAATTATTTCAAGTTGTGCTTGCAGTTACTCCACGCTAAGTGCACACCAATGTCAGGGTGCAGTAGGTCAATATACACGGGTCTGCACGACGTAATCCCTCGTTGAGCAGATCAGTGTGTTGGCCTACGTGTACTCTCTCTATTGGAGTGCACTTACTTTTTCAAGTACAGGGATGTAATCTTGCAAGAGCAGACAAGGAGCAAGGATGGGTCAAGGAGTTCATCATGGGTGGAAAGACGAAAATTCGTCTAAGTGAAAATCGACGAGAATCGCCAAGTGATTCTCGCCGATTCGGCGAGAATCACAAGTGATTCTCGCCGAATCGTCGAGAATTCTCGCCGACTCGATCCAACTACACTTCAAAGCAAGCAACTCTGATTCTAAGTAAGAATCAACGAGAATCACTGGCTGATTCTCGCCGTCTCGACCCGGGCTGAATCAGTGCGTGCAGCCAAGTCAACTTCGACGAGAATCATCCTTGATTCTCGCCGAATCGTCGAGAATCACCTTTGATTCTCGACGATTCGACGAGACTCACTTTTGATTCTCGCCGATTTTTACTTGGGCATTTTTCTGAAACTCCCTGAACCGGATTCTGTCGCTGGCGTTATCTTGAACCGGATTTTGGGTTTCTATTTATGGACCCAGAACGGTCATATTGAGTTGTCTACAGTATAAATACAAGATCATTTTGAACAGTAGGTCTACGGAAAAAATACATAGAAAGAAGTCGAGCACAAAAACCCTAAAATCGCGAGTTTCGCTCCGCCGCCGCCGTCGTCGCTCGAGCAAGTTGGTCGCCGCTGTTGATCGCGTTTCTTCTTCCGATCTCCGGCGACAGAAGCTTAGCCAAGCTTAGGTCTCACGCGTCTATGCAGAGATCCCTTGTCTCTCGATTTGTTGATCGGGAAAAACTTCCCCGTCCGAATCGATCGAGATGACCGATCCTCATGTGACCGTTGGTAGACCTAGCTAGCTTCGCTACGAAGTTTGGATCTCCAAAGTACAGCAGCCACACATCGTCGTCGCCGCCGATCCCGTGAACCTAGCCGCCGCCCTTCTTGCCGCCGCCGGTTCCGGGGAGATCCTCTCCAAGAGAGTCTAGGGTTGTGGACTTTTCGTGGACTTCAAGAACACGTCGTCAACGAAGAGGTACACCTTGTCTCCAAACGTAGTTTGTATCTTTTGTACATTTTATTTTATTTTTGTTGTAAAGGAACGGTGGTTCCGTGTTGTAAGGGTTGGGTGCAACCCGTTTTGTGGGAGTGTTGACTCTCACGTATGGAAGGGTTCCTTCCGATAGTGCAAGGATTGGATTTCAATCCTGTTGGTGAAGAGACCGAGTCGTCCCTTGTTGGGAGATAGGTCGAAGGGGGAAAGTGGATGTACCCAAATCGGGGAACCACTATAAATAGCTTGTGTATTCTGTGTGCTGTGCTGTTTGTTTTTATTGTGCAGGTACCATTTTAAATTCCGCAAAAACGCTGCACGTCACCTATCCCCCCCCCCCCATAGGTGAAGATAGTGGACACTAGGTGAACTTTCATCCTCATAGAGGTTGCATTCTCCATACCGAATTTCTTAAGGAGTTCATTTGTGAACTTTGTCTGAGAGATGAAGATTCCATCCTCAGACTGTTTCACTTGAAGTCCCAAAAAATACTTGAGCTCTCCCATACTGCTCATTTCAAACTTTCCTTGCATAAGTTTAGAAAACTTTTTGCAAAGATTGTTGTCCGTTGAGCCGAATATAATGTCATCGACATAGATTTGCACCAGCAAAATCATGCCTTTGACTTCCCTGAGAAACAATGTTTTATCTATTTTACCTCTAGAGAACTTGTTCTCAAGAAGAAAACTAGATAAAGTCTCATACCAAGCTCGTGGAGCTTGTTTTAAACCATAAAGAGCTTTATTGAGAAAATACACATGATTGGGATAAGTAGGATTGACAAAACCTGGTGGTTGAGCGACGTATACTTCCTCTTTCAGGTCTCCGTTCAAGAATGCTGATTTCACGTCCATTTGATAGACTGTGAATCCTTTGTGCGAAGCATACGCCAAGAACAATCTGATTGCCTCGAGCCTTGCTACTGGTGCGAAGGTCTGGTCAAAGTCAATCCCCTCCTCCTGTCTGTAACCTTGAGCCACCAGCCTTGCCTTGTTCTTTATGATGACACCATGTTCATCCAGCTTGTTTCTGAAGATCCACTTGGTGCCAATCACATTCTGCTTGTATGGTCTGGGAACCAGTGTCCAAACGTTGCATCGTTCGAATTGATGTAGTTCATCTTGCATGGCCAAAATCCATGCCGCGTCTTTGTTCGCCTCGTCGAACTTCTTTGGCTCAACCTGTGACAGGAAGCTAAGATGCAAAACTTCGTTAATAGTACCTCTTTGAGTTCTGACACCGACACGAGGATCTCTGATGATCTGATCTCTAGGATGATCCCTCACGTGCCGGAGCTCTAGAAGTCTGGCGTCTGGAGCTTCGACTACTTCTTGTGCTTCTCCTTCTTCTAAGAGATTTGTTCCATTTTGATCTTCAACGTTCCCAGATGACGTGGAGGTGGAAACTTTAACGTACTTAGGAGTTTCATCTTTAGCGGTCTCATCGAGATCCAGCTGTTCAAGTCGTGCACCTGCATCTTGAAGAATACCACTGGAAGAATTGCTGTTAAGCAAACTTCCTTCATCAAATACAACATTAATTGATTCTTCTACCACTAGGGTTTTCTTATTGAAGACGCTATATGCCCGACTGTGGGAACTATAGCCCATGAATATGCCTTCGAAGCATTTTTTCACCAAATTTAGTACGCGGGTGCTTCCCATTATTCAGTACATAGCATCTGCAACCAAAGATCCTCAAGAAGGACATGGTTGGTTTCCTGCCTTTCAGTAGCTCATTAGGCGTCTTACGATGATGCTTGTTGATCAATGCTCGGTTCTGTACATGACAAGCTGTATTGACGGCCTCTGCCCAAAAGTATTCTGGGAGAGAAGCGTCTTTCAACATTGTCGTGCAGGCTTCAATGAGAGTTCTATTTCTCCTCTCCGCAACTCCATTTTGCTGAGGAGTGCGCGGGGAGGAAAACTCATGAAAGATACATTGTTCTTCACAAAACTCTGTCATAGCACCAGATTCGAATTCTGTTCCATGGTCACTTCTGATTTTGACCACTGAGCAGTTAAATTCGTTCTGAACCTGCTTGACAAAGCTAGTGAAGATGTCAAACGTATCTGGCTTTCGTTTTAAGAAGAACACCCATGTAAACCGAGAATGATCATCAACTATCACTAGCGTATAGGACTTGACTCCCAAGCTATGAACTTGCATTGGACCAAACAAGTCCATATGTAGAAGATAAAGACACCGGGAAGAGTCTTTGTCTGCAATGCTCTTAAAGGTAGACCGAGTCTGTTTGGCCATCTGGCATGCAGGACAGGGGCTATCTTTGATGCACTTGATACTGGGAGCATCCCTTACTAAGTTCTTAGAAAACAGCATACTAATTGTCTTGAAATTAATATGTGTCAATCTCTTGTGCCATTGATCACAAAGAGATGCACTGTCAGCTTCCACTAGGCATACGGGGGTAGATGAATCTAAACTGAGAAAATCTAAGCAGAAGATATTTCTGCTCCTAATGCCTGATAATACCGTCTAAGAAGAGGTACGTGAAATTATCAACATTTATCCTTGCAGAACTTAACGTCATAACCTTTGTCACATAACTGACTTACACTGATCAGGTTATGGTTTAACCCTTCAACATAAGCCACGTCGGTGATAGAGATTATATCGTTGGAAATCATATTGTAACCTCTGGTGACTCCTCGATCTGATCCTCCAAAGATGACTTTGGGTCCATTCTCGATTGGAGTGTAATCACGCAGCAGGCTTCTTGTCCTAGTCATATGCCGGGAGAATCCACTGTCCAAGTACCAGATCGGTGTTTTGGTGGCCTTTGGACATTCCTGCAAAACAAGATTAATTTTCCTTAGGAACCCAATCGAACTTGGGTGCTAGATTCCTGGTTAGCATACTCCCCCTCGGTTGGTTAACCCTACGAGTGGTCGGCCTCGCATTGTTAACATAAGGAGTCTCGTAATACCTTGGATTAAACCAACAATCCACGGCAAAGCGACCGACTTTGCCACAGCACCAACAGTCGAATCTGTTGTACCTCTTCCTAGGCTCCTGCCTTACCCTGGGAACGGTGGGTACAACCGGGGCTTTGGATCTGGAGGTGGGGGCCTCACAGTGATTGCAGTCACAAGACT
Source organism: Platanthera guangdongensis (assembly GCA_039583875.1). Lineage (NCBI taxonomy): Eukaryota > Viridiplantae > Streptophyta > Magnoliopsida > Asparagales > Orchidaceae > Platanthera > Platanthera guangdongensis. The sequence goes on from CM077163.1 coordinate 79,977,508, forward strand.
TCTTCACCTTCTGTATAACAGGCTTGGCTTTTGGTGCCTGCTTTCCATTATGGCCGCTAGAGAATTGACCATAATTTCCCCTGTGGATTTCCTCATAAGGTGCCTTGAAGGCACTCTCACCGAAGTTCCGGGGAAAGGTCCAACCATCATATCGGCTCTTTGGCTTTGCAACCGAGGGCCGGAAATGATGACCAAAGGTTGATTCAAAGTCATGTTGGTTGCAAGGAAAGCCAGGCTTTCTGAACGCAACAGGACTGAGTGGAGCCTTTCCCTGTTCAGCAGCAGAGGCCTTCTTGGCGGCCTTATTCTTCCTCTGGTTCCTGTTTCTCCTGGATGAGGAACCAATACCCCTACATGCCCCAAGACCAGCTCCTTTGCCCTGAGCAGAGAAGGTATCAACAACTGGAAGAACTGTTTTTGGCATAGAGAAGCTCTTGACGATCTTCCTTTCTGCCGCAAGTTATTCTTCCAACTTGTCGACTTCCTCCTGCTTAAGATCAAGGAGCTTGAGAGACTCTGAATGCTTTGAAGTCAGGTCATGATGCTCCTGTCGGAGAGAAATCAAACTGGTGATTTCTTCCCTTAGGGAGACACTCTCACCCTTAAGGAATTTCACTTCCTTTTTCTCAGCCTTCAGTCTCTTACGACACTACTCGAAAGTGTTGAGCAGAAGCTCATACTTCTCGAGGAGCTCCGCTTCATGGGCCGAAAGGCTATCTTCAGGTTCATCATCCTGAGACTCAGGATCAGATTCAGAGTCGAGAGAGGGGTGTGAGCTTTTACCTTCCCAGTAAATGGGGGGCATTCTCCTTCTGAGTCGGAGCGACCCACCAGCCCGAAGTAGGCTTCCTCATCATCACTGGAGTCTGAGGAATCAGACTCACTCAGTGTCTTTGGCCTTTTGGCGATGTAGCTCCGCTTTTTCTTCTTATCTCTCGAAGATTTGTGCTCCTCTTCTTTCCCTTTTTCTCTCTTGCCTTTATAGCAGTCGGCCACGACGTGTCCTGTCTTATTGCATCCAAAGCAAATAATGTCAGAGGAGCGATGTTTGTTCGGTTTAGAAGCATACCTGTCAGAAGAATAATTTTTCTTCTGATGCCTGGAGGAGGAGCCGTCTCTCTTTCTTTGATTCCTCATCTTGAGGAACTACTTGAACTCTCGGGTGATGAGGGAGAAATCTTCCTCCGACAGCTCTGAGCTGGAGGAGCATGGCTCGGAGTCCTCCTCCTCATCCTTCTTCCTGGCACGGTATGAAACCGTACCCTTGCCTTTTCTGGAGTGACTGGCTTTTAGAGCCACAGTCTTTTCTTTGGCTGCAGCCTTCTCTGCTTCTTCTTCTGCTTTCCTGGTGTTCAGCTAAAGCTCATAGGACATCACCTTCCCAAACAGGATTTGCGGGTCTGTTTCAGCTAGTTTGCCAAACTCTCGGATGGCGCAGATCTTTGTGTCCCATTCCTTAGTAAGGGACCTAAGGAATTTATCATTGAGTTCACCATTAGTGAACACTCTTCCGTATCCTTTGAGGGCGTTGACAATCTTGAGGAAGTTCTCGTAGGTGACTCCGATCTCTTCCTTAGGCCCTTGTCTGAAGGCCTCATATTTCTAGTTCAGGAGGGATCTCCGATCATCCCTCACTTCATTAGTGCCCTCCATTAGGATGATCAGGCAATGCCAGATCTCCTGTGCTGTCCTGCAGTTGCAGAAGTTCTGCATCATTGAGTCATCAACTGCGCTGACCAGAATGTTATGCGCCTTCTTGTCAAGTCCCACTAGCACCATCTCGTCCTTGTCCATTTCAGAAAGTGTCTTCGGCACTTTCTTGGTAGGATCAATGGTGGAGGCCTTAGTGGGGACATAAGGTCCCTCCTCCACGATCATGAAGAGTCGAGGATCAACTGCTTCCATGTAGAACCTGATCCTTTCCTTCCAGATAGGAACGTTGAGCCTGGTGCACACTGGGATCTTGCCTGTGAACTTGAGACCGTCCATGGTAGATGTTTTCCTTCTTCTTGACACTAGTCGCAGGATTCAACTCAAGGTGTTAACCTTTTTGATGAGCAACCTGCCTCTGATAGCACTTGAAAGCCACCTAGTGTCAACTATCTTCAAATATGGGGGGGGGGGGCGGAATAGGTGACGTGCAGTGTTTTTGCGGAATTTAAAATTGTACCTGCACAATAAAAATAAACAGCACAGCACACAGAATACACAAGCTATTTATAGTGGTTCCCCGATTTGGGTACATCCACTTTCCCCCTTCGACCTATCTCCCAACAAGGGACGACTCGATCTCTTCACCAACAGGATTGAAATCCAATCCTTGCACTATCGGAAGGAACCCTTCCACACGTAGGAGTCGACACTCCCACAACACGGGTTGCACCCAACCCTTACAACTAGGAACCAACGTTCCTTTACAACAAAATTAAAACTAGAATGTACAAGAGATACAAACTACGTTTGGAGACTAAGGTGTCCCTCTTTGTTGACGACGTGTTCTTGAAGTCCACAAAGAGTCCACAACCCTAGATCTCTCTTGGAGAGGATCTCCCCGGAACCGGCGGCGGCAAGAGGGGCAGCGGCTAGGTTCATGGGATCGGCGGCGACGACGATGTGCGGCTGCTGTACTTTAGAGATCCAAACGTCGTAGCGAAGCTAGCTAGGTCTACCAACGGTCACACTGGGATCAATCGTCTCGATCGATTCGGATGGGGAAGATTTTCCCGATCAACAAATCAAGAGACAAGAGATCTCCGGTTAGACACGTGAGACACTAAGCTTGGCTAAGCTTCTGTCGCCGGAAGATCAGGAAGAATCGCGATCAAAGGCGGCGAGCAACTAGCGCGAGCGGCGACACCGGCGGCGGAGCAGATTCGCGATTTTAGGTTAAGATCGGCTCGCTTCTTTTTTTTGTGTATCTACTGTTCAAAAAATACCCGTATATATACTGTAGACACTTTCAATATGACCGTTGTGGGTCCCACAAGTAGAAACCCGAAATCCGGGTCAAAATAGTGCCAGCTGCAGAATCCGGTTCAGGGAGTTCCAGAAAATTGTCCAAGGCAAATTCGGCGAGAATCGAAGAAGATTCCGCCGAATCGGCGAGAATCAGCCAGTGATTCTCGACGATTCGGCGAGAATCACTAGTGATTCTTGCCGAATCACTTGATGATTCTCGACGAATCACCTGTTGATTCTCGACAAATATTACTTGGCCATGATCTGCTCAACGATGGGTTCGGCGAGAATCACTATTGATTCTCGCTGAATCTTACATGGCACCGCTTTGAGGTAGCCGGATAGAATCAGCGAGAATCACTAATGATTCTCGACGATTCGGCGAGAATCACTTGGTGATTCTCGACGATTCGGCGAGAATCACTTGGTGATTCTCGTCGATTTATACTTAGATTATCGAATTTTCGTCTTTCCACCCAAGAGCTGCTCCTTGACCCATCCTTGCTCCTTGTCTGCTCTTGCCTTAACACAGCCCTGTACTTGAAAGTAAGTACACTGCAATAGAGAGAGTACACGTAGGGCAACACACTGATCTGCTCAACGAGGGATTACGTCATGCAGACCCGTGTATATTGACCTACTGCACCCTGACATTGGTGTGCACTTAGCATGGAAAAACTGCAAGCACAACTTGAAATATTTTGTCAAAAACATTGCCTATTTACCTTAGCTTGTTCAGGGGCTTCTTCAAATCAGGTACGTTGTGGATACAATACCCAACAGTAATCGTTTTAATTTTTCAATCACTTTGTTTTTCTCCTTTTTGCTTGTGCATGTGAGTGTATGAGTTAGCTTTTTCTTGCTTTCCTTCAAGTTGTGTGTGTGCGTTTATGAGTTAGCTTTTACAGCTTTAATTTCCCGCCAACTCGTTCCAGTAGGTCTTGTCATTTCCCACCTACACGTTTGAGTATGACTTATAATTTACAATTTTAATTTCTCGCATAGTCGTTTGAGTAGGACTTGTCATTTCCCGCCTACTCGTTTGAGTAGGACTTGTAATATTCAACTTTAATTTCCCGCCTACTCGTTTGAGTAGGACTTGTAATTTCCCGCCTACTCATTTGAGTACGACTTGTTATTTACAGCTTTAATATCCCGCCTACTCGTTTGAGTATGACTTGTCATTTCCAGCCTACTCGTTTGAGTAGGACTTGTAATTTTCAGCTTTAATTTTCCGCCTACTCGTTTGAGTAGGACTTGTCATTTCCCGCCTAATCATTTTAGTAGGAGTTGTCATTTCCTGCCGAATCGTTTGAGTAGGCCTTGTAATTTCAATTATGCAATTTTACTTTTTTGTAACTTAGCCTTTTTTATTTATTATGAGTTTGGTTGAGTGCGTGCATTTTTCTTTTTTTAGTTATTTTTCTCTTTCTAATGTTAAGTTATCATATTTCTTCTTATTTTTTGTAACCCTTCAGCGCCTAGTTTAAAATTCACACCTCACCAAACTCATAAGTCATCCCCATTCCGATGAGTGGCTGATCGCTCTTAGCCTCGGTATCGAAGAGCATTTGGACAAAAAAATGTTTTTAAATAATTAAAGGTCTTGTTTTTCTATTTAATTAAGAACTTAAGGTTTACCCTGGGTATGCGACGCGTAAAACCATATATCGATGTGTGGGCTCTATTTCCATTATCCATATACTAGCTAGACGAGAGGCCGTGCATATGTACTGATCACCCTTGGGTAAAGAGAGCTTTGCACTAATCCTCGAGAGAGGAGGCGCGTAATTCTTTCGGATTGTGTCCCCCCCAATAGCGCGGTTCTTAGTGTAAAACAGGCATTAAGAGGAATCCTTCGTCGAATGAGAGCTCGGTCGAATAGTCTTAATGTTCAGGTGATTGATAGTCCTAGAGATAGGTGAGCTCATTCTTTTGGAACCTCCACAACCAAGTTTCCCCTTTAATTGAATTGAAACCTAGGATCTCTAGTTATTTAAATCTATTTTAGTCCTAACATAATTCGATACCGGGTGTTATTTCTTCATCGACCTTTTTCAAAATCTTTTTTCAACTCTTTCTTATAATCGCTTTAATTATTAAATCCGACAAGTTAAATTTTTTGGTAAGATAATAGTCTTTTCGGGAGGAGTAGAGAGAATCAACCCATTCCCGAGAAATTTACGATATCGATATTCCCCTGAATATCCGGTATTACTTGCGATAGGTGAACTTTCCTACTACTCACAGCACAAAATTCGGATCCACCATACTCGCTAGATAATTCAGAGTCGGGCTTCACATGCCTTAACTATGTATGGCTTTTAGTTGAATCGATGAATCACGACGATTCGTCGAGTAATGATATAATACTCGACAATTCGTCAAATAAGAGCTACTTACTCGACGAATTTGGACTTAGCAGATTTTCGGCCTCCATTTCCTGATTCCTGTGCACGGTCTGAACCGAATTTTTGGGAATTGCACCAAACCATTATATTGGATGCATCTTTCATATCTAAAGCTATAAATGGGCGATCCACTAATTCGGCGACACGTGGCAAGTGAGTTAAACCTAATACCTTGATTATAAAAGGAAGAAGCCGAAACCCTAGATGTATCTTATCATTATTGCCAAGTCGTCGTTGTACAAAACCATCGGAGAGGAAGAGATTGTCGGAGTTGTCCGTTTCCATGGAAAACGCCGCCAACGAAGAGAAGAACCGTGCCAACGAGGACGATGACAATATCCATCGCCGGAAACCTCGGAACCGCCAGAAATAAAGTGAGCTACCTACCCTCTCCCTTGGTGCTAGATCTATAGTTATCCCTAGGAGAGATATCAACTCAAAGGAGTCTTGATTCATGAGAAGAAGCATCCTATGAGAAGGTCATGCTAGGACTTGTGTCCTAGAGATAAGATATCTTCGACCACTCCTCTCTTCTATATGAAGATGAGGAATTGGTTTCGTGAAGAAAGTTTGCTTTTTTGAGGGTGAATAAGGGAGGAGGAATTTTGGATGTGATTTGGGACATTTGGTTGGAGAAGAAAGACGAACTGATGACGTTCATTCCGCTTTAAGATGCGCTGCAGAGATTTGCGTTCTGCACGCAGCTATTTTCAAGGCCATTTTCGGACATGGTACAGACAGATCTGGGTTTTTGGCTAAACATGAAAGTCGTAGCACTTGGAAATACCTTTCTAATGAGTGTTTGCACATATTCATACTAGGTTTTGTAGCCACAGGAAAGTATGATCGAACTTGCTGGCTGTAAACTTATAGAAAACTGTTTTCTAAATGCAGTAGATTTCGAGGCTGATTTCAAGTATGTTAGGTTCTGATCTAGGTTGCGGGCCAAATACAAAAGTTGTAGTCCTTGGAAATAGCTTTCCATCGGATAGTTACAAACCTTCATATGAGTTCCGTAGACTCAGGAATGGTCGAATGAATTGGCTGTACAACCAAGTCCTTCTATTTGTTACTCTCGGGTTAGTATAGTATTTAGCTTGGTTCGAGTAATGAAATGGAAGATTAATTGTTGGGGTTTGAGTGAATTTGGCCCTATGAGAATGTGATAAACAAATGGTTAGGAAACATTATTGGGCGTGATTGTAACTTGTGTAATGGAATGGGTTTGGAAGAAGAAGTGACTCTTTGTAAAAGAACTATCTTTGTGTGGATATAATTACCGTGACAAAAGCATAATGGTTGGTGGATGATTGATCCTTGTGAAAGTCCACCTAGTGTCAACTATCTTCACCTATGGGGGGGGGGAATAGGTGACCTGCAGCATTTTTTGCAGAATTTAAAATTGAACCTGCACAAGAAAATAAAACGCCACAGCAAAGAAGGTACACAAGCAATTTATAGTGGTTCCCCGATTTGGGTACATCCACATTCCCCCTTCGACCTATCTCCCAACAAGGGACGACTCGGTCTCTTCACCAACAGGATTGAAATCCAATCCTTGCACTATCGGAAGGAACCCTTCCACATGTAGGAGTCAACACTCCCACAACACGGGTTGCACCCAACCCTTACAACTAGGAACCTACGTTCCTTTACAACAAAAATAAACTAGAATGTACAAGAAATACAAACTACGTTTGGAGACTAAGGTGTCCCTCTTCGTTCGACGTGTTCTTGAAGTCCACGAAGAGTCCACAACCCTAGATCTCTCTTGGAGAGAATCTCCCCGGAACCGGCGGCGGCAAAGATGGGCGGCGGCTTGGTTCACGGGATCGGCGGCGACAACGATGTGCGGCTGCTGTACTTTGGAGATCCAAACTTCGTAGCAAAGCTAGCTAGGTCTTCCAAAGGTCACACTAGGATCGGTCGTCTCGATCGATTCGGACAGGGAAGGTGTTCCCGATCAACAAATCAAGAGACAAGGGATCTCTGGTTAGACGTGTGAGACGCTATGCTTGGCTATGCTTCTATCGCCGGGAGATCTGGAGGAAACCTCGATCAAACGGGCGGCGATCGACTTGGACGAGCGGCGACGGCGGCGGAGCAGTTTCGCGATTTTAGGTCAAGATCGTCGCTCGGCTTCTTTCTCTGTATTTGCTCTGTTCAAAATACGCGTATATTTATACGGTGAAATACTCCAATATAACCGTTATGGGTCCCACCAGAAGAAACACTAACCCCGGTTCAAAACAGTGCCAGCGGTAGAATCCGGTCCAGAGGTTTCAAGAAAATTTCCCAAGTCAAAATCGGCGAGAATCACCTGTGATTCTCGTCGAATCGTCGAGAATCAAGGGTGATTCTCGACGATTCGGCGAGAATCACAAAGTGATTCTCGACGATTCGTCGAGAATCATAAAGTGATTCTCGTCGAATTTGACTTGATTGCACTTTGATTTAGCCGGCGAGAATCAGCCAGTGATTCTCGACAATTCGGCGAGAATCACTAGTGATTCTCGCCGAATCGGCGAGAATCACTTGGTGATTCTCGCCGAATCGGCGAGAATCACTTGGTGATTCTCGTCGATTCTTACTTAGATGATTTTTTGTCTTACGCCTCTAAGCTGCTCTTTGACTCATCCTTGCTCCTTGTCTGCTCTTGCATAAACACAGCCCTGTACTTGAAAGTAAGTGCTCTCCAATAGAGAGAGTACACGTAGGCCAACACACTGATCTGCTCAACGAAGGATTACGTCGTGCAGACCCGTGTATATTGACCTACTGCACCTTGACATTGGTGTGCACTTAGCGTGGAATAACTGCAAGCACAACTTGAAATATTTTGTCAAATACATTGTCTATTTACCTTAGCTTGTTCAGGGGCTTCTTCAAATCAGGTACGTTGTGGATACAATACCCAACAATCTCCCCCTATTTGAAGAAGCCTAAACCCTACAAGCTAAGGTGAATAAAGCGTATGGGAATGAAAATCATAACCGTGAAATTTAGTTGAGAGAGATATTCATTACCAATACCAATTTCTTGAGAGCAAACTTGGAGAGCAAACCTGGAGCCATCTTAGCCAACTTGGATCCATCTCCCCCTTTTTGGCTTCTTCAAGTCTAGGTCTGTAGCATTTGACCCCTTGCTCCCCCTCAGTTCTTGCACCTGGGCTCACACTTGAGTACCTTGCTCCCTCTCAGTTCTTGCGCCTGTGCTCACACTTGAGTACCTTGCTCCCCTTCAGTTCTTGCACGAGCCTGGAGCTTCTGTAGTCTTCATTCCTCATAGTTTAGCATCCCCAATTCAGTTTTGAAAAGACTGAACTTGGCTTTGTCTAAGGGCTTTGTGAATATATCTGCAATCTGCTTGTCCATGGGGACATAACAGAGAGAAATGTCCTTGTTCTCCACGTGCTCCCGAATGAAATGGTAGCGCACTTCAATATGCTTCGTTCTGCTGTGCGAAACTGGATTGTTGGCAATTGCAATTGCACTGGAGGAGTCACAGTACATTGGTACTTCCTTGAACTGAAGGTCGTAGTCGGCTAACTGGTTTCTGATCCATAGGAGTTGTGCGCAACAGCTGCCTACCGAGATGTACTCAGACTCTGCTGTGGAGGTGGCTACACAATTCTGTTTCTTGCTATTCCATGAAATAAGCCTTCGTCCGAGGAATTGACACGTCCCGGAGGTGCTTTTCCTGTCATCCCTACTCCCTGCAAAATCAGCATCTGAAAAGCCTATTAGTTCGACATCATTATTTCTCGGGTACCACAAGCCAAGATTGGGAGTACCTTTAAGGTATCTTAGAATTCGCTTTGCAGCGACATAGTGAGATTCCTTAGTGTTCACCTGATATCTGGCACAGACACATGTGGAGAACATGATATCCGGTCTACTGGCAGTAAGGTAGAGCAGGGATCCAATGATGCTTCTGTATTTGGTTTCATCGAAAGGTTTACCTTTCTCATCCTTATCCAGAGACATAGTGGATCCCATTGGAGTCCGCATAGAGGTTGCATTCTCCATACCAAATTTCTTGAGGAGTTCATTTGTGAACTTCGTCTGAGAGATGAAGATTCCATCCTCAGAATGTTTCACTTGAAGTCCCAAGAAATACTTTAGCTCTCCCATACTGCTCATTTCAAACTTTCCTTGCATAAGTTTGGAAAACGTTTTGCAAAGATTGTTGTCCGTTGAGCCGAATATTATGTCATCAACATAGATTTGCACCAGCAAAATCTTGCCTTTGACATCCCTGAGAAACAATGTCTTATCTATTTTACCTCTAGAGAACTTGTTCTCAAGAAGAAAACTAGATAAAGTCTCATACCAAGCTCGTGGAGCTTGTTTTAAACCATATAAAGCTTTATTAACAAAATATACATGATTGGGATAAGTAGGATTGACAAAACCTGGGGGTTAAGCGACGTATACTTCCTCTTTCAGGTCTCCGTTCAAGAATGCTGATTTCACATCCATTTGATAGACTGTGAATCCTTTGTGCGAAGCATATGCCAGGAACAATCTGATTGCCTCGAGCCTTGCCACTGGTGCGAAGGTCTGGTCGAAGTCAATCCCCTCTTCCTGTCTGTAACCTTGAGCCACCAGCCTTGCCTTGTTCTTTATGATGACACCATGTTCATCCAGTTTGTTTCTGAAGATCCACTTGGTGCAAATCACATTCTTCTTGTGTGGTCTGGGAACCAGCGTCCAAACGTTGCATCGTTCGAATTGATGTAGTTCATCTTGCATGGCCAAAATTCATGCCGCATCTTTGTTCGCCTCGTCGAACTTCTTTGGCTCAACCTGTGATAGGAAGCTAAGATGCAAAATTTCGTTAATAGTACCTCTTCGAGTTCTGACACCGACACGAGGATCTCTGATGATCTGATCTCTAGGATGATCCCTCACGTGCCGTAGCTCTAGAAGTCTGGCGTCTGAAGCTTCGACTACTTCTTGGGCTTCTCCTCCTTCTAGGAGATTTGTTCCATTTTGATCTTCAACATTTCCAGATGACGTGGAGGTGGAAACTTTGACGTACTAAGGAGTTTCATCTTTAGCGGTCTCATCGAGACTCAGCTGTTCAAGTCGTGCACCTGCATCTTCAAGAATACCACTGGAAGAATTGTTGTTAAGCAAACTTCCATCATTAAATACAACATTAATTGATTCTTCTACCACTAGGGTTTTCATATAGAAGACCCTATATGCCTGACTGTGGGAACTATAGCCCATGAATATGCCTTCGAAGCATTTTTCACCAAATTTAGTACGCGGGTACTTCCCATTATTCAGTACATAGCATCGGCAACCAAAGATCCTCAAGTAGGATATGGTTGGTTTCCTGCCTCTCAGTAGCTCATAAGGCGTCTTACGATGATGCTTGTTGATCAATGCTCGATTTTGTACATGACAAGCTGTATTGACAGCCTCTGCCCAGAAGTATTCTGAGAGAGAAGCGTATTTCAACATTGTCATGCAGGCTTCAATGAGAGTTCTATTTCTCCTCTCCGCAACTCCATTTTGCCGAGAAGTGCGCGGGGAGGAAAACTCATGAAAGATACCTTGTTCTTCACAAAACTCTGTCATAGCACCAGATTCGAATTCTGTTCCATGGTCACTTCTGATTTTGACCACTGAATAGTTAAATTCGTTCTGAACCTGCTTGACAAAACTAGTGAAGATGTCAAACGTATCTGACTTTCGTTTTAAGAAGAACACCCAAGTAAACCGAGAATGATCATCAACTATCACGAGTGTATATGACTTGCCTCCCAAGCTATGAACTTGCATTGGACCAAACAAGTCCATAAGTAGAAGATAAAGGCACCGGGAAGAGTCTTTGTCTGCAATGCTCTTAAAGGTAGCCCGAGTCTGTTTGCCCATCTGGCATGTAGGACAGGGGCTATCTTTGATGCACTTGATAATGGGAGCATCCCTTACCAAATTTTTAGAAAACAGCATACTAATTGTCTTGAAATTAATATGTGTCAATCTCTTGTGCCATTGTTCACAAAGAGATGCACTGCCAGCTGCCACTAATCATACGGGGGTAGATGAATCTAAACTAAGAAAATTTAAGCAGAAAATATTTCGGCTCCTAATGCCTGTTAATATCGTCTCAGAAGAGGCGCATGAAATTATCAGGCATTTATCCTTGCAGAACTTAACGTCATAACCTTTATCACATAACTGACTTACACTGATCAGGTTATGATTTAACCCTTCAACATAAGCCACGTCGGTGATAGAGATTATACCGTTGGAAATCATACCGTAACCTCTAGTGACTCCTCGATCTGACCCTCCAAAGATGACTTTGGGTCCATTCTCGACTGGAGTGTAATCACGCAGCAGGCTTCTAGTCCCAGTCATGTGCCGGGAGCAACCACTGTCCAAGTACCAGATTAGCGTTTTGGTGGCCTTTGGACATTCCTGCAAAACAAAATTAATTTCCCTTAGGAACCCAATCGAACTTGGGTCCTAGATTCTTGGTTAGCATACTCCCCCTCGGTTGGTTAACCCTACGAGTGGTCGGCCTCGCATTGCTAACATAGGGAGTCTTGTGATACCTTTGATTAAACCAACAATCCACGGCAAAGTGACCGACTTTGCCACAACACCAACAGTCAAATCTGTTGTACCTCTTCCTAGGCTCCTGCTTTACCCTGGGAATGGTGGGTACAGCTGGGGCCTTGGATCTGGAGGTGGAGGCCTCATGGTGATAGCAGTCATATGACTTCATCACCTTCTGTTCCTTCAGTATAACAGGCTTGGCTCTTGGTGCCTGCTTTCCATTATGGCCGCTAGAGAATTGACCATAATTTCCCATGTGGATTTTCTCATAAGGTGCCTTGAAGGCACTCTCACCGAAGTTCCGGGGAAAAGTCCAACCATCATATCGGCTCTTTCGCTTTGCAACCGAGGGCCGAAAATGATGACCAAAGGTTGATTCAAAGTCATGTTGGTTGCAGGGAAAGCTAGGCTTTCTGAACTCAACAGGACTGAGCGGAGCCTTTCCCTTTTCATCAGTAGAGGCCTTCTTGGCGGCCTTATTCTTCCTCTGGTTCCTGTTTCTCCTGGATGAGGAACCAGATACCCCTACATGCCCCAAGCCAGCTCCTTTGGCCTGAGCAGAGAAGGTATCAACAACTGGAAGAACTATTTTTGGCATAGAGAAGCTCTTGACGATCTTCCTTTCTGCCGCAAGTTGTTCTTCCAACTTGTCGACTTCCTCCTGCTTAAGATCAAGGAGCTTAAGAGACTCTGAATGCTTTGAAGTCAGGTCAAGGTGCTCCTGTTGGAGAGAAATCAAACTGGTGACCTCTTCCCTTAGGGAGACACACTCACCCTTAAGGAATTTCACTTCCTTTTTCTCAGCCTTCAGTCTCTTACGGCACTCCTCGAAAGTGTTGAGCAGAAGCTCATACTTCTCGAGGAGCTCTGCTTCACGGGCCGAAAGGCTATCCTCAGGGTCATCATCCTGAGACTCAGGATCAGAGTCATAGTCGGAGAGAGGGGTGTGAGCTTTTACCGTCCCAGTAAATGGGGGGCATTCTCCTTCTTAGTCGGAGCGACCCACCAGCCCGAAGTAGGCTTCCTCATCATCACTGGAGTCCGAGGAATCAGACTCACTCAGTGTCTTTGGCCTTTTGGCGATGTAGCTCCTCTCTTTCTTCTTATCTCTCGAGGATTTGTGCTCCTCTTCTTTCCCTTTTTCTCTCTTGCCTTGGTAGCAGTCGTCCACGACGTGTCCTGGCTTATTGCATCCAAAACAAATAATGTCGAGGAGCGATGTTTGTTCGGTTTAGAAGCATACCTGTCAGAAGAATAATTTTTCTTCTGATGCCGGGAGGAGGAGCCGTCTTTCTTTCTTTGATTCCTCATCTTGAGGAACTTCTTGAATTCTCGGGTGATGAGGGAGAAATCCTCCTCGGATAGCTCTGAGCTGGAGGAGCATGGATCGGAGTCCTCCTCCTCATCCTTTTTCCTGGCACGGTATGAAACCGCACCCTTGCCTTTTATGGAGTGAATGGCTTTTAGAGCCACAGTCTTTTCTTTGGCTGCAGCCTTCTCTGCTTCTTCTTCAGCTTTCCTGGTGTTCAGTTGAAGCTCATAGGACATCAGCTTCCCAAACAGAATTTGCGGGTCTGTTTCTGCAAGTCTGCCAAACTCTCGGATGGCGCAGATCTTTGTGTCCCATTCCTTAGTAAGGGACCTAAGGAATTTATCATTAAGTTCACCATCAGTGAACACTCTTCCATATCCTTTAAGGGCATTGACAATCTTGAGGAAGTTCTCGAAGGTGACTCCGATCTCTTCCTTAGGCCCTTGTCTGAAGGCCTCATATTTCTGGTTCAGAAGGGATCTCCGATCATCCCTCACTTCATCAGTGCTCTCCATTAGGATAATTAGGCAGTGCCAGATCTCCTTTGTTGTCCTGCAGTTGCAGAAGTTCTGCATCATTGAGTCATCGACCGCGCTGACCAGAATGTTCTGCGCCTTCTTGTCAAGTCCCACCAGCACCATCTCGTCCTTGTCCATTTCAGAAATTTTCTTTGGCACTTTCTGGGTAGGATCAATAGTGGAGGCCTTAGTGGGGACATAAGGTCCCTCCTCCACGATCATGAAGAGTCGAAGATCAACAGCTTCCATGTAGAACCTGATCCTTTCCTTCTAGATAGGAAAGTTGAGCCTGGTGCACACTGGGATCTTGCCTGTGTACTTGAGCCCGTCCATAGTAGATGTTTGTCTTCTTCTTGACACTAGTGGGAGGATTCTACTCAAGGTGTGAACCTTTTTGATGAGCAACCTCCCTCTGATACCACTTGAAAGTCCACCTAGTGTCAACTATCTTCACCTATGGGGGGGGGGGGAATAGGTGACGTGCAGCGTTTTTGCGGAATTTAAAATTGAACCTGCACAAGAAAATAAAACACCACAGCAAAGAAGGTACACAAGCAATTTATAGTGGTTCCCCTATTTGGGTACATCCACTTTCCCCGTTCGACCTATCTCCCAACAAGGGACAACTCGGTCTCTTCACCAACAGGATTGAAATCCAATCCTTGCACTATCGGAAGGAACCCTTCCACACGTAGGAGTCAACACTCCCACAACACGGGTTGCACCCAACCCTTACAACTAGGAACCTACGTTCCTTTACAACAAAAAAAAACTAGAATGTACAAGAAATACAAACTACGTTTGGAGACTAAGGTGTCCCTCTTTGTTCGACGTGTTCTTGAAGTCCACGAAGAGTCCAAAACCCTAGATCTCTCTTGGAGAGAATCTCCCCGGAACCGGCGGCGGCAAAGATGGGCGGATGCTTGGTTCACGAGATCGGTGGCGACGACGATGTGCGGCTGCTGTACTTTGGAGATCCAAACTTCGTAGCAAAGCTAGCTAGGTCTTCCAACGGTCACACTAGGATCGGTCGTCTCGATCGATTCGGACGGGGAAGGTGTTCCCGATCAACAAATCAAGAGACAAGGGATCTCTGGTTAGACGTGTGATACGCTATGCTTGGCTATGCTTCTATCGCCGGGAGATCTGGAGGAAACCTCGATCAAACGGGCAGCGATCGACTTGGACGAGCGGCGATGGCGGCGGAGCAGTTTCGCGATTTTAGGTCAAGATCGTCGCTCGGCTTCTTTCTCTGTATTTGCTCTGTTCAAAATACACGTATATTTATACGGTGAAATACTCCAATATAACCGTTATGGGTCCCACCAGAAGAAACCCTAACCCCGGTTCAAAACATTGCCAGCGCCAGAATCCGGTCCAGAGGTTTCAAGAAAATTTCCCAAGTCAAAATCGGCGAGAATCACAAAGTGATTCTCGACGATTCGTCGAGAAACACAAAGTGATTCTCGTCGAATTTGACTTGATTGCACTCTGATTTAGCCGGCGAGAATCAGCTAGTGATTCTCGACGATTCGGCGAGAATCACTTGGTGATTCTCGTCGATTCTTACTTAGATGATTTTTCGTCTTACGCCTCTGAGCTGCTCTTTGACTCATCCTTGCTCCTTGTCTGCTCTTGCATAAAAACAGCCCTGTACTTGAAAGTAAGTGCTCTCCAATAGAGAGAGTACACGTAGGCCAACACACTGATCTGCTCAACGAGGGATTACGTCGTGCAGACCCGTGTATATTGACCTACTGCACCCTGACATTGGTGTGCACTTAGCGTGGAATAACTGCAAGCACAACTTGAAATATTTTGTCAAATACATTGTCTATTTACCTTAGCTTGTTCAAGGGCTTCTTCAAATCAGGTACGTTGTGGATACAATACCCAACACCTTGAAATAAAATAAAATAGGTTGATGCATGTTCATGAGGCTTGACAAATAAGGAAGTCTAAGGTGGTCCACTGCTGTGAGGTGTGTTTCCTTACTGGTAGTAGTGTGGATTGTATGTTTGATGAATTGTAAATATACGTATTTTTGTGCACATTAATTTAGTCGTTTTAATTTATTTTCGTCGTTTTTACTTATTTCTGTTCAATAAAATGCTCCTATTTTGGTAAATTTACTACTAACTTGTTTTATTTTAATTTTTTGGAAAAAATAAAAATCTGCCAAAATTGGGCAGTACGTGCCCGTGTTATTTTGATCACGCCCGTGACTAGGGCATGACAGCTCAAAATCCCGTGAAGTTGCAAATTTTTGAAGTAAAAAGCTTGACACGCCTGGCGTCACGCCCGTGTCACCTGACACGGGGCGTGACAGAAGCCCATGTCCACTCCACTCTACGAATTCAGTTCAATGATCGTCGAACCCGCGACACGCCCTGAGTCACGCCCGTGACCTAGGGCGTGACTCAAACTCAGCTCGTCGATTTCAACTCGACACTTTCCGCTAGACGATTGTCTAGTGTCGAGACCAACCGACATGCCCAGCGTCATGCCCATGACCTGGGGCGTGACCATTCCACCTGGCTCGACAAGACCTGCGCGGCGACTTTCGACGCAACCCGTGCCCAGCTCTACCTCCCCGACACACCTAGCGTCACGCCCGTGACCTAGGGCGTGACCTCTACCTAACTGACACGTGTCCAGCATGAAGTCAACTTTTCCATCAAATCGCCGGCCGCCTTCGCAAACAGTAGTGACACGCCCATCGACACGCCCGTGTCGGAGGGCGTGTACTTTGCTTTTTTTTTTTATAAATTCCCCACTTCTGTAATGACTAAGGGTTCACATTTTTGAGCCACTTTAGTGTGTTTTGTCGGCTGCATCCGTGGATTCCCTTGCTATGTAAGGTGATTTCTCCCCCCCCCCTTTTCTTTCATGTTTGTTTTTGCTTTAGCTTTAGCTTTGTAATAGCTTTGTAATAGTCTTCTTTAATCAATAAAAATGTTAGTTTTCCTCTTCTTAAATGGCTTTGGAATGAACTCATGTGCCCACTTTTCTTCTCATTTTATTCTTAGTTTCTCCTTTGTTTTTCTCTTTATGAAAAGTGTGTGTGTGTATGAGTGTTATCTTTAATTATTCATGTTTTTAACTTGTCCTCATGATTAGGTATGATAAGTTTTCCTCTTTTTCACCATGTCCTTTTCTTAAGAAACTTATGTTTTCATTCTTATGTATTAATAAAAGAGATTTTAAAAGTGATTTTGTTCCTTTTACTTCGTAGTTTTTAGGATTGTAAAACTTTTTTTGTTCTTTTCATTTTCTCTTCACCTTTTTTATCACTTTTATGAATTCTTAAGAATGAAAAAGTTATAGTTTTAATTTTTGAGCACCTTTGATTTTGACTATATTTTGGAAAACTTTTTGCTCATTCTCTTTTTATTTGTTCTTTTTATGTGTTTTGGGTAAGCTTTAGGAGTAGAAATCTTGTTATTTTAATTTATAAGAAATTTTGATTTTTCTTTATTGTTAGTGTGTGTGAGTGTATGAGCATAAATTTTCACTTTGTTCTTCTTAATTTTCATGATGTGTGTGTGAGTGTATGAGTATAACTTTTTATTGCTTTCTTCATTTATGAAGAGTGTGTGAGTGTAGGTGTTAAATTTTCATGCTTTATTTTCATGCTTTATGTTATTGCTTTCTTCAATTATGTAGAGTGCGTGTGTGTAGGAGATAAATTTTCATGCTTTATTTTATCGCTTTCTTCAATTACGTAGAGTGCGTGTGTGTAAGAGATAATTTTATTGCTTTCTTTTAATTATGTAGAGTGTGTGTGTTAGCATTTATTTCCGCCTACTCGCTAGGAGTTAAATGGCCGGATTTTGTTTACCGCCTGCTCATTTGAGTTAAATGGCTGGTCTTTTATTTTTCTGTAATTATTTTATTAGGACTTGTAATTGTATTTATTTCCACCTACTCGTTAAGAGTTAAATGGTGTGCCCTTTATTTCCCGCCTACTCGTTTGAGTAGGACTTGTAATTTTCTTTTTTTTGTAACTTAATTTCTATTTTATTTATAATTTGGAGTGTGTGTGAGTTCTTGTTTTAGCTAACTTTTCAGCTTTCTAAATGTTTGTTTTTTTATGTCCTCTTCTTATAATGATTTAGCATTTATTTTCGAACTCGCTCCTCATTAAATTATAAAGCCGTCCCCATACTGATCTGTGGCTAATCGCTATTAACCTCGGCATCGAAGAGCATTGGGACATTTAAAATGATTTGTAATAATTAAAGCTCTTTATTTTCACTTTAATTTAAGTACTTTAGGTTTACCCCGAGTTAACGACGCGTAGGACCACAAATCGATGTGTGGGCCCTATTTCCGTTATCCATACACTAGCTAGCCGAGAGGCCGTGCGTATGGATAGATCACCCCTGGGTAAAGAGAGTTGCGTGCATACCCTCGAGAGAGGACAATCGTAATTCTACTGGATTGGGTTCCCCACCCAATAGCGGGGTTCTTAGCGTAAAGCGGGTGTTAAGAGGAATCCTTCGTCGGACTAACATTCGGTCGAATAGTCTTAACGTTCAGGTGAGCGATATCCCTATATCTAGGTGAGATCACATTTGTGGAACCTCCACGGCCAAGTTGCCTTTTATTAATTTGAAAACTAAGTCCTCTAATTATTAAAAACTATTTTAGTCTTAATCTGATTCGATGCCGAGCGTTAACCCTTCATCGAATTTCTCTAAATCATTTTTTCGCTCTTTTAATTTTTCCATCTTTACTTAATTAAAATCTCCACCTTATTTTCAGTAAAATAATAGTCCTCCCGGAGGAGTAAGAATAGTCAACATGACCCCGAGAACAATACGTGTACAACCTCGGGCTCGCAAAGAGCCCTCAAGAAGTAAAAAGAGCGAGACAGGCAAAGGGTACCAAGAGGGCCCACTCGCAAGCGGCGAGATGATTGTCTCCCCAAAGGGAAAAACGCCCCGCCTAGAGGCGAGAGGGCCCCAGAAGCGAGAGGACCTCCAAAGGCGAGAGGCTCCAGCGAGACGGGCGGCAGGTCCTTCTCGCCGGCAGGCCCCTTTCCTCTCGCTAGGGGGGGGAGAGGGTTTTTTTACTCTTTCCTATCAAAGCAGGGGGTTTTTACTCTTCTACCCCGGGTATTTTTACCCTTTTACCCTTGGTGGGCTGCGTATAGCTCCTCAGAACAGCGGAGTTTGGCTGTTGGTAGACCCAGCCAAGGGTACCCCAGTAATTTCAGGCCGGAGCAGTTTTGTTATTTGCAGTTCAGATTCTGAAATCTATAAATAAGCCCATAGGGGTTCTTCAGAGGGGACCTTTTTTTCAGACTCTTGAGAGGATTCTTTCGGCACCGCCTTCTGAGGAACTCCAAGCCCAGCTTTTGGCGGAGGGAAAGCTCTCTGTGACCTTCCGGGTAAGCGGTGGGACCTCCCTGCTGCGGCTTAGGGCCAGTTTTCTAATCCTTCATGACCGGTCGGAGGTCGGAGTTCGGGCCAAGTAGGAGTCGGCTACGCCCCTATTTTGTGAACATTTGTCGGAGTCAAATTTTGGCTTCAACAGTTCTGGTGCGGTGAGCGTGGAAGTAGCCGGTTCAAGAAAATTTTGAGTTTGGTCCCATGACAGGAGGTGAAGGAGAAGGATCTGGTTCTGGAGGTTCCCCCTCCCAGGTAGAAGAGGCGACGAGGAAAATGCTGGAGGACTTCAGGCGAGAGGTCATGCAAACCATAAGCTTGGCCTTCTCGGCAAGGAGCGAGTGGGCGACACCTCAGGTCCCAATCGAGGTGGTCCCGCTTTTGGGCGAGAACACCCCTGGACAGCGCCCGGGAAAGGAGGTCCCCACAGAGGCTGACGAGAGGGACGTAGCGGCGCGAGAGCTCTTCCCAGGCCAGCGCCCCGGGAAAGAGATCCCGGCAGAAGACGACGAGAGGGAGGCAGCTGTGCGGGAGCTCTTCCCTGGGCACGGTCTCGCAGATCGGGCCAGTCAGCCGAGGCCACGAGACGTGCCCTCTCGGCAAGCAGTCGGCGAGAGCCCGTTCAGTGAACTTGTCATCTCGGCTCCGGTGCCGGAGGGGTTCCGGGAGCCCGACATGTCCTACTACTCAGGAAAGGATGATCCGGTACAGCATGTACAGTGGTTTGAGGATGTGGTTTCGATCAGACAAATGACGGATGCGTTTAAGTGTCGGCTGTTTGCCATCACCTTGAAGGAGAAGGCGCGAGATTGGTTCCACCAGTTACCGGCAAGATCGATCTATTGCTTCGAGGATCTGCGGAGGGGCTTCTTATTGAGGTTTTCAACATCAAAGAAGCGTAAGAAGGAGGCAGAGTGCTTGTTCTCAGTAAGACAGAGCCAGGATGAGACATTGGGTCACTACGTGGATCGGTTTCAGGAAGAGATCCTCCAGGTCCAGGAGGTCCCTGGGTACACGCTGATGCTCGCGTTCACCCTGGGATTGAGGCCAGGCTTCTTCAGTATGGAGTTGAAAAGGGTGCCCCCCCTCTCTTTTGAGGAGCTCATGGAGAGGGCGGCAAAGGAGACGGATTTCGAGAGGGCCAATCCGGCGTTTGCAAAGAGGTTAGCCAGGTTGGCGGAGGATGACGCGAAGGAACCAGGGAAGCAGAAGGAGCAGAGGGAGCAGAGAGAAGAAAGGAGGGAGGAACCCCGAGGCCAGGGGCACCAAGGGCAGAACCATCGGGGGGCCCGAGAGCCGAACAACCGGATAGGTTGGAGGCCTCAGGAGGGTCACCCCCAAGAGTTAGGAGGAGGCTTCCGGGGAAGAGATAACTTCCGGGAGCCAAGGAGGTTCGATCAACCGGCGTGGAGACAGGGGGTGAGGGATCGTTTTCAGCACCAGCAGGAGGCAATGGGGATCGGATGAGGAAGAGGAGCTCGAGGAGGAGGAAGAAGAGGAAGAGGAGAAGGGAGAAGGGGTGGGGTGGCGTTGCCTTTCTGTGACTTCCATCAGGAGAGAGGTCACGCTACAGCCACGTGCCCAGAATTCTTGGAGATGAGAGAGGCCAGAGGTTTGAGGAGACAGGATCCGCCGGTGAGGATCGAGGAAATGCCGCAAGGGGAAGCGGAAGACAGGTGCGAGGACAGGGTGGATGTAGGAACCCGGGGGGGTATCGGGGCCATCCATGGGGGGATTGGGATCGAGGCCACCCGGAAGGGGAGCTTCCAGACCATGTTCTGAAAGGGGGTAGCCTCAACCTCCCAGACCCCACCCCCACTAGAAAAAATTACCTTCTCTTCAGATGATATGCCGGAGTACGAGGACCCATTCTACGACGCCTTGGTGATTCAGACGGTGGTGGAAAACTTTACGGTCTCCAAGATCCTAGTGGATAACGGGAGCTCCGTAAATTTGATTTTTAAGAAGGCCTTCGATGAGATGCAGGTGGAAGCCAAGAGGGTTTTGGCCTCGGATGGACCGTTGTTCGGATTCTCCGGGGAGAGGAAAGAAGTGGAAGGGGGAGTAGGGCTGCACGTGAGGTTGGGGGGCGTATCACGGAACTGCCGGTTCGTGATTGTAGATGCCCCGAGCAGCTACAGCGCCATCTTTGGGCGACCCCTCATCAGCGCCTTTCGCTGCGTCCCCTCCTCATTCCATCAATGTCTCAAGTTTAACAATGGAGGGGTGCATGTCAGGGTCAGGGGAGATCCAAAAGTGGCGAGGCCGTGTTACGTCACGGCGGTTAACACCATATCTTGGATAGCAGAGGCGGAGGAGCTGGAAAAGGAGATGGCGGCGCAAGAAGAAGCTATCAGGGAAGAAGAGGTGAGCCCAGAGGAAGCGAGAGGAGGAGACGAAGAGGAAGTCGGGGTAGAGGAGACTAAGAAGCAGAAAGGAGGAGGTGTGCAGGAGGCGCAGGAGGATGTTGAGGTCGAGCAGCAACAGGAGAGTCCGGAGGGGGGAATGGAGATTGAGGAGGAGCACGGGGAAGAAGATGTGCAGGAAGTCAGGAGGAGCGGGGAGTCGGAGCCACGGGAAAGAATGCAGGAGAAAGCGGGAGAAGAAGGGGCAGAGGAGGAAGCCCGAAGGAAGATGAAAATTGAGCAGCAGCAGGACGAGGTGGTAGAAGTTAAGGGAGCAGGAGGGGAGGATGAGATGGAAGAAGAAACAGGGGACGGTTGGGAGCAGTCGCGGTTGGAGGTGGCCGAGGAAGTAATGGAGGTGGAGGTCCGCACCAGCCAGGGGCAGGTACGAAGGGTACGGATCAGCGGAGGCTTGAGTCCCGAAGACCAGGAGCGGATGCGGGCCTGCATCCAGAGCAACATCGACGTCTTCGCTTGGAGCGCGGCGGACATGCCGGGCATTGATGCGGACGCGGCCTGCCATCGCCTAAATCTGGACCCTCGGACGCGCCCCATACGCCAGAAAATGAGGGCCATCGCCACCAAGCTGGAGGAGCCCATTCGAGAGGAGGTCAAGAAGCTCCTGGAGGCGGGCTTCATCTCAGAGATCCAGTACCCAGGCTGGATCTCCAACGTTGTAATGGTGAAGAAGGGGGGAGGAAAATGGAGAATGTGTATCGACTTTTCGTTATTAAATAAGTCATGCCCTAAGGATTGCTACCCCCTGCCTCGAATCGACGCGCTGGTTGATTCAGCCGTTAGTTTTTCTGTTATGAGTTTTCTGGATGCTTTTTCAGGTTACCATCAGATCCGGATGCACCCTCCCGACGTCAAGGACGTCTCCTTCATCACAAGGGAGGGGTGCTTTAGTTATAACATGATGCCCTTTGGGTTAAAAAATGCGGGAGCAACATACCAACGGATGATGGATCGAGTTTTCCAGGGCCAGAGGGGTCGGAACCTAGAAGTCTACGTTGACGATCTTATGGTAAAGAGCAAGGGGGTGAACTTGCATCTCTAGGATCTGGAGGAGACGTTCGCCACCTTGAGAAAGTTCAAAATGAGGTTGAACCCCTTGAAGTGTGTTTTCGGGGCTAGTCGTGGGAAGTTTCTCGGGCACCTTTTGACCCCGGCGGGAGTAGAACCTAATCCTGATAAAGTAAAGGCCATCCTGGAGCTGGAATCACCTAGAAATGCTAAGGAGGTGCAGCGCTTGACTGGGAAGCTGGCCGGCCTTAGCAGATTCCTCTCCAGGTCAGGAGAGAAGTGCTCGCCTTTCTTTAAAGTGCTACGAGGGAATCAGAGATTTGAATGGATAGCGGAGTGCGAAGAAGCTTTTCAAGAACTGAAGGAGCAACTCTCCCGGGCTCCTCTGCTTCAAAGCCCTAAAGAGGGGGAAGACTTGACCCTGTACCTAGGAGTGGGGACAGAGGCGGTGAGCTCCGTCTTAGTCAGAGAAGAGGGAAAGAAGCAGCTGCCCATTTATTATGTTAGCAGGATCCTAAGGAAGGCGGAGCTCCGCTACCCTATCCTAGAGAAACTGGCATACGCCTTGGTTATTTCGGCCAGGAAGCTCCGGCCATATTTCCAGGCCCATTCGATCAGGGTGGTCACGGACCATCCTCTCCGAAAGATTTTTGAAGGGGTAGAGCACTCGGGTAGGCTAGCCAAGTGGTCTGTCGAGTTGAGTGAGTTCAATATTTCGTTCATACCAAGGCTCTCCATTAAGGCACAGGTGGTGGCCGACTTCTTGGCAGACTACGTCGCGGAGGATGGGGCCGAGGAGCCGCAGCGGCCAGAAGCATGGAAGATAATGGTCGACGGGGCCTCAGGAAAGCACTCCCTTGGAGCAGGGGTGGTACTGACAAGTCCTCAGGGAGTGACCATAAAACAAGCCATCGCCTTACATTTCCCCACAACCAACAACCAAGTAGAGTACGAGGCAGTGATAGCCGGCCTTCGCCTGGCCATGGAGCTCGAGATCAAGGACGTTGAGGTTTTCACAGACTCATTGGTAGTGGCGTCGCAGATATGCGGAGAGTTCGAGGCGCGGGAGCCCACCCTTGTGAAATACTTGTCCAGGGTGAGGACGATCATCGGGGCGTTCCGGACGTTCTCCATCCAACACGTCCCCAGAGAAGAGAACACTGCTGCCGATCAATTGGCCAAGTTCGGATCTTGGGAAGGGGGTGCCCTCACTGATTTATTCCACCCAGCGATTGAAGAAGGGGAGCTAATGGAGGTGGATCGGCGGCCCTCGTGGGTAGATCCTTTCGTTACCTTTTTTCTGACTGGAACCCTCCCTGAGGGGGTCAAGGAGGCAAGAATCTTCCGCCATAAGGCGGCTCATTATCTCATGCATGAAGGAGGACTTCACCGGAGGATGCTCTCGGGTCTCCTGGCTCGATGCGTAACGGAGGAGGAGACCAGACACATTCTGGAAGAGGTGCACTCCGGGGAATGTGGTAGTCATTCCGAAGGGAGGACATTGGAAGCAAGGGTGGTCAGGCAGGGGTACTTCTGGCCCACCCTGAGGAAGGACGCGACAGAGTTTGCGAGAAAGTGCCAGAAGTGCCAGCTCTACTCCCCCTCCAGCTCTTGCCGGCTAAAAGACTCTGAAGCATCACAACGCCATGACCTTTCGCCATTTGGGGAATAGATCTAGTGGGGCCTTTTCCTCCAGCTAGTGGGCAAAGAAGATTCCTCCTGGTTAAGATAGATTACTTCTCCAAGTGGCTGGAGGTTAAGGCGCTAGCAAAGGTGACCTCTCAAGTCATCAGGAACTTTGTCTGGGGGGAGATCATTTGCAGGCACGGTCTGCCCCAAGCCCTCGTCACGGATAACGGCCCCCAGTTCGCTAGCGAAGAGTTCATCAGCTTCTGCTCTCAGCAGGGCATCGACCTCAGGTTTGCCTCTGTCCACCACCCCAGGAGCAACGGTCAGGTGGAGGCGGCGAACAAGATTATCGTTAACTTACTAAAGAAGAAGGTAGAGAATCTGAGAGGGAACTGGGTAGAGCAGCTCCCCTCGGTCCTGTGGGCTCTAAGAACGACCCCGAACACGGCCACTGGTGAGACTCCTTTCAAACTCTCGCATGGTTGTGAGGCGGTACTACCAGTGGAATTCGAGGTCCGATCCCCACGAGTTGCGGCCGCGGGTGATGGAGACGAGGCATGGAGAATGGAAAATGAGGAAGGTCTGCGCCTCTCGCTAGACCTGGCAGAGGAGCTGCGGGACGTGGCAGCCATCAGACATGAGGAAATCAAGCGGCGAATGGCAAAGCACTTCGACAAGCATATCAGGATAAAACAATTCGCGGAAGGAGATCTAGTACTAAAAAAGGTTGATGCGGCAGGGAGATCCGCCCCGGTGGGAAAGCTCAACCCAAATTGGGAGGGACCTTATGTTGTAGAAAGAGTGTTGAAAGCGGGGGGTTACTATCTCCAAGATGTGGAGGGTAGGACCTTGAACCACTCCTGGAGTGGGGATGACTTAAAACGCTTCTACCCATGAAAAGGGAGAGCGGTAGATGTGTACTTAAAGCGTGGACAATATAATATATTTCTCAAAACATCTCTTGTTTTTGTTTATTATGACATCCTAAAGGCGGGATCGTGGTATCTTCATCGGCACCCCGAGCTCGGCTCGGCCCCAGGTAGACCCGCTGCGCAGGCTCCCATCTAGCTGGCAGGTCCGAAGGCTCGCCTGTGGGGGATAGGTTTTGAGTTGGTATCTTCATCGGCACCCCGAGCTCGGCTCGGCCCCAGGTAGACCCGCTGCTCAGGCTCCCATCTAGCTGGCAGGTCTGAAGGCTCGCCTGTGGGGGATAGGTTTTGAGTTGAGAACTTCATCGGCACCCCGAGCTCGGCTCGGCCCCAGGTAGACCCGCTGCGCAGGCTCCCATCTAGCTGGCAGGTCCGAAGGCTCGCCTGTGGGGGATAGGTTTTGAGTTGGTATCTTCATCGGCACCCCGAGCTCGGCTCGGCCCCAGGTAGACCCGCTGCGCAGGCTCCCATCTAGCTGGCAGGTCCGAAGGCTCGCCTGTGGGGGATAGGTTTTGAGTTGAGAACTTCATCGGCACCCCGAGCTCGGCTCGGCCCCAGGTAAACCCGCTGCGCAGGCTCCCATCTAGCTGGCAGGTCCGAAGGCTCGCCTGTGGGGGATAGGTTTTGAGTTGGTATCTTCATCGGCACCCCGAGATCGGCTCAGCCCCAGGTAGACCCGCTGCGCAGGCTCCCATCTAGCTGGCAGGTCCGAAGGCTCGCCTGTGGGGGATAGGTTTTGAGTTGGTATCTTCATCGGCACCCCGATCTCGGCTCGGCCCCAGGTAGACCCGCTGTGCAGGCTCCCATCTAGCTGGCAGGTCCGAAGGCTCGCCTGTGGGGGATAGGTTTTGAGTTGAGAACTTCATCGGCACCCCGAGATCGGCTCGGCCCCAGGTAGACCCGCTGCGCAGGCTCCCATCTAGCTGGCAGGTCCGAAGGCTCGCCTGTGGGGGATAGGTTTTGAGTTGGTATCTTCATCGGCACCCCGAGCTCGGCTCGGCCCCAGGTAGACCCACTGCGCAGGCTCCCATCTAGCTGGCAGGTCCGAAGGCTCGCCTGTGGGGGATAGGTTTTGAGTTGAGAACTTCATCGGCCCCCCGAGCTCGGCTCGGCCCCAGGTAGACCCGCTGCGCAGGCTCCCATCTAGCTGGCAGGTCCGAAGGCTCGCCTGTGGGGGATAGGTTTTGAGTTGGTATCTTCATCGGCACCCCGAGCTCGGCTCGGCCCCAGGTAGACCCGCTGCGCAGGCTCCCATCTAGCTGGCAGGTCCGAAGGCTCGCCTGTGGGGGATAGGTTTTGAGTTGAGAACTTCATCGGCACCCCGAGCTCGGCTCGGCCCCAGGTAGACCCGCTGCGCAGGCTCCCATCTAGCTGGCAGGTCCGAAGGCTCGCCTGTGGGGGATAGGTTTTGAGTTGAGAACTTCATCGGCACCCCGAGCTCGGCTCGGCCCCAGGTAGACCCGCTGCGCAGGCTCCCATCTAGCTGGCAGGTCCGAAGGCTCGCCTGTGGGGGATAGGTTTTGAGTTGAGAACTTCATCGGCACCCCGAGCTCGGCTCGGCCCCAGGTAGACCCGCTGCGCAGGCTCCCATCTAGCTGGCAGGTCCGAAGGCTCGCCTGTGGGGGATAGGTTTTGAGTTGGTATCTTCATCGGCACCCCGAGCTCGGCTCGGCCCCAGGTAGACCCGCTGCGCAGGCTCCCA
The DNA here is from genome assembly GCA_039583875.1 of Platanthera guangdongensis. Lineage (NCBI taxonomy): Eukaryota > Viridiplantae > Streptophyta > Magnoliopsida > Asparagales > Orchidaceae > Platanthera > Platanthera guangdongensis. The sequence continues at coordinate 80,004,369 of CM077163.1, forward strand.
TCTAGCTGGCAGGTCCGAAGGCTCGCCTGTGGGGGATAGGTTTTGAGTTGAGATCTTCATCGGCACCCCGAGCTCGGCTCGGCCCCAGGTAGACCCGCTGCGCAGGCTCCCATCTAGCTGGCAGGTCCGAAGGCTCGCCTGTGGGGGATAGGTTTTGAGTTGGTATCTTCATCGGCACCCCGAGCTCGGCTCGGCCCCAGGTAGACCCGCTGCGCAGGCTCCCATCTAGCTGGCAGGTCCGAAGGCTCGCCTGTGGGGGATAGGTTTTGAGTTGAGTATCTTCATCGGCACCCCGAGCTCGGCTCGGCCCCAGGTAGACCCGCTGCGCAGGCTCCCATCTAGCTGGCAGTCCGAAGGCTCCGTGGGGGAAGGAGTTGAGAACTCGCCTGTGGGGGATAGGTTTTGAGTTGGTATAGGTTTTGAGTTGGTATCTTCATCGGCACCCCGAGCTCGGCTCGGCCCCAGGTAGACCCGCTGCGCAGGCTCCCATCTAGCTGGCAGGTCCGAAGGCTCGCCTGTGGGGGATAGGTTTTGAGTTGAGAACTTCATCGGCACCCCGAGCTCGGCTCGGCCCCAGGTAGACCCGCTGCGCAGGCTCCCGGCCCCATCTAGCTCCCATCGGCAGGTCCGAAGGCTCGCCTGTGGGGGATAGGTTTTGAGTTGAGAACTTCATCGGCACCCCGAGCTCGGCTCGGCCCCAGGTAGACCCGCTGCGCAGGCTCCCATCTAGCTGGCAGGTCCGAAGGCTCGCCTGTGGGGGATAGGTTTTGAGTTGAGAACTTTATCGGCACCCCGAGCTCGGCTCGGCCCCAGGTAGACCCGCTGCGCAGGCTCCCATCTAGCTGGCAGGTCCGAAGGCTCGCCTGTGGGGGATAGGTTTTGAGTTGAGAACTTCATCGGCACCCCGAGCTCGGCTCGGCCCCAGGTAGACCCGCTGCGCAGGCTCCCATCTAGCTGGCAGGTCCGAAGGCTCGCCTGTGGGGGATAGGTTTTGAGTTGAGAACTTCATCGGCACCCCGAGCTCGGCTCGGCCCCAGGTAGACCCGCTGCGCAGGCCCCATCTAGCTGCGGTCCGAGGCTCCCTGTGGGGGATAGGTTTTGAGTTGAGAACTTCATCGCACCCCGAGCTGGCTCGGCCCCAGGTGGACCGCTGCGCAGGCTCCCATCTAGCTGCAGGTCCGAAGGCCACCTGTGGTGGATAGGTTTTGAGTTAGTATCTTCATCGGCACCACGAGCTCGGCTCGGCCCCAGGTAGACCCGCTGCCTGGCTCCTACTAGCTGGCAGGTCCGTAGGCTCGCCTGTGGGGGATAGGTTTGGTTTATGAGTGATAGGTTAGGATAGGTTAGGATATGTTAGGATAGGCTAGGTTAGGTTTGTGGAATCTTCATCGGCACCCCGAGCTCGGCTCGGCCCCAGGTAGACCCGCTGCGCAGGCTCCCATCTAGCTGGCAGGTCCGAAGGCTCACCTGTGGGGGATAGGTTTTGAGTTGAGAACTTCATTGGCGCCCCGAGCTCGGCTCGGCCCCAGGTAGACCCGCTGCGCAGGCTCCCATCTAGCTGGCAGGTCCGAAGGCTCGCCTGTGGGGGATAGGGTTTGGCCAAGCTATCTCCATCAACATCAAACTAAACAAGGCAGAATTCATTTTAGCGGGATAGGGTGAAAAGTCCCCTTGAGCGACACTACACCTTGGCATCCCAACTTAGTCCTAAGGTACAAAATAAACTAAGGAAAAAGGGGTGTGGAGTAGAGCAGGTGACAACACTCGCAGCGAACGACTCTTTGAGGATCGTCTCGCCAAGCGAAAGGACACTCACGATAGGGCACTCGTGAGGCAAGCCATTTCGCCAAATCCGCGGATGATAAGCGCGTCGAGAACCCGTCTCGCGTAGGACATAAAACAGATAAGTATATATACAGAAAGGTTGCGCGGCGAGACGAGATAGTAGCATCGTCCCGCGGGCAAAAGGCAAACCAGAAATTAACTTAACAAAAATAAGAAATGAAAAATAGACAGCAAAATGGAGCACTCGCTCGTCACTTGACAGATGCCACAAAATATACTTTAAAGTCTTTACATCAGGAGGAGGAGAGAGTGATTCTAAATCTTGGAGGCGGCGCATCAGTCCTCCTCGCCGGATGAAGAATCATCGCTCTCCTCGCTATAGAGCTCGGGGACCAAGTCGCGCGCGGTTACTGTCTCAGAATCGTCCTTCACGACCCCCCAGGTCTTTCATCATCTGTAGCACCAGCTCAGCCCCGCGGACGCCAGCGTCTCGGCATCGCTCCTCGACTTCCTCATAAGAATAATGTGGCGGGGGAGTCTGGAAGGGCTCGCGGCGAGACGACGACGCGGCAGCCGCCTGGAGGCGCGCATTCTCAGCCGTCAGCGCCTGGACCTCCTCCTCCAAGGCCGCCACGCACGAACGAAGTTGTCCCGCCGTCTCGGCATCCTGCGGGATGACCTGGCGATCAGCCAAGAATCGTGGAAAAGAAAAAACCCAAGGGAAAAAGAGAGTTGTGGCTTACCACACCGCCTTGGGCCTTCGCGAGGAGTGACTCGGCATCTGACAGCCTTCTCGCCAGACCAGCAGATTTCTCCCGTTCCGCCTCCAGGTTTTCCTCGCTGGCCTTCCATTTTGAATTAATGTTAATAAGGCGGCGAGAGGAGCGGTGTGAGAACTCCAAAGCCCGCATCTGGTGGTGGCAGGTCTTCAACACAAGGTCCTTGGTGGACTCGCTTTCAGGCAAAGAGGCGTCTAGGCCACCATAAAGGCCGTACCCGATGGCGAAGGCATGGCTGGAAGGGACCTCTTGCTCCTTCCATTATGGAAGGAGGGTAGAGATGGACACACGATTGGCGTCCCGCCCCCACAGCAGAACCGGGTCGCTGATGGCATCGTGAACCACGGGACCCAGGTTATAATTCATGTGAGAGGCGGGGGCGGGACGGCCAGAAGAGTCGCCCTCGCGAGAAGAGGTAGCAGCCACCGGCTCAGAAGCAGCAGCTCGCGGGTTGGAAGCAGCGGCAGGTTGGCCAGAAAGCACCGTCTCGCGAATAGGCGAGACGGCCTGGTGATTAGGCGAGGGAGGCGGTGGAGTTTCCCCTAAAGAGATAGGGCTCCCTTGGGGAGCCTTCTCCTTTTCCTTGGAGATAGCTACGGCTCTCTTCATTTTCTTTTTTGGAGGGCTGGAGCGAGAGGGGACGGTGTCATCTCCGGGACGCTTCGGAGGGATAACCGCAAGGGACTCTCTCGCCGCCTCTGCCGCTGCATTGGCGAGATCAAGACCCTTGGAAGGGTGAATATTGCTCTTATAAGGAGGGGATGTTGGGATAATTCGCTCACCTAAAAGCGAGCGGGCGGAGGTTAGGAAAAAGCGAGATGACGAATAACCAAGAGAGAGGAATAGAAGAATACCCTCGCCCGGGAGCACTGGGAGGAGCGAGTCGAGGCCTCGCCGCAAGAAGTTGACCTCGAAGTTCTTGCCAGCAAGGTACTCGCACAGCAGCTTCTCTGGCCCGCTGACTTGGGGGGTGGCGTAGAAGCTCTCTGGCGGAGAGACCGGCGCGAGAGGGACGCCGCCGAAGTCAGCCCGGTCTCCCCGAATGAAGACAAATCGGGTGAGCCAGTGATGATTCTTGTTAGGCGTCTCGCATACCTTGAGCCCCTGCCCAGTGAAGTACGAGACGCCATCGGCATTGGCGTGGTAGATGAAAAGCTTGCGGAAGGCCGTCATGCTGAACTCGATGCGCTCTCGGCGCATGTAGCAGGCAAACGCAATCAACACCGAGATGGCGTTGGGATTGAACTGTGCCGGGACAACGCCAAAGTACTTGAGGACCTGCTTCACCTCAGGACAGAGGGGCAGTCGCAACCCCGCCTCGAAGTGCGAGACGGGGAAGGCGAGTTACCCAGGGTAGTATGTGTTGATGCACTCGCCGACCTTAGGGGGACGCGACTCGATGCCCTCCCCCAGATACTCACGGGCAAATTTATCATGGTCCTCCCGAGGGAGCCTGCCGAGCGGGAAGTCGTGGTCAGTAAACCTCTTCCCGCAGCGGCTGCGCCCCTCGCCCTCCTCCACTTTCTTCTTACCCATCTTCTTTGGCGAGCTAGTCCTAGGCGAGACGAAGGAGTTAAGAGGCGAGAATGGGCCGGCGAGACGGAGAGGTCAGAGGGCCAAGACTTGGTTAACGGTGAAGGCGAAAAGTGTGGTATCTAGTCCAGGACTAGGCATATTTATAACGAATGCAAGGCCAATGATTAAAAGAGCGGGAAAATAAGGGGGAGAGGAAGAGTCGGCGTTTTTCTCTCTCCTATACCTCGAACGGCGCGACCCGTCACAGTCAGCAAAAATTATAATTAGATATCTAGCATAAATTAAAAAGGAGGATTAAAAAAGAAAAAGAAAATCAAGCCTTAAGAAATATATATATATGCGATCAGACATCATCCCGCAGGAGGCCAAACTCCCGGCATACTTTGGCGAGACTGCCATTATTACAAATCTTGCGAGAAGAAGGAAAAGATGAATAGTAGGGCGGACATTCGTCAGTATGGGCGCCACTCCCAGCGGCCGCCGCGTGCTCCCCCGCGAGGAGGCCTACTCCGCGAGTGGAAGGAGCGGATGGTTTGGAGGCCACGCCGCGCGAGACGGAGCTGCATATCGGTCTCATTGATGATGGCCTCAGGGTCGGTGCCGTCGACATCCAGCTCGGCATTGGCCCCAGAAGATAGACGAGCGCACTCGCCCTCCAGCGACTCGATGCGCTTCTCCGCGGCCTGTTTGTCTAAAGTCAAGGAGTGAATGAGGCGCGCGTGCTTCCGGAAGAGCTCAGCCGTCTTCCGCTTCATCTCCACTGGATCTGAGGGATCGCCCAGATAGTCTTCAATCCCGTCTGCAGGAGGAGGCGAGACGGAGAGTTGCTTTGGCTGCTCCTCAATAGGAGAGTTGGCCCGAGAATCTGCGCAAGGAGTGCAGGGGCAAGGTGGAAGAGTCACTCGTAGGAGAGAGTGAGAGTAGCGAAGGGGATTCAAAAGGGCGAGGGAAGGTCCCTTACCAGGATGGAGAGAGGTATCGGCGGCCGGGGAGGGGTCGTCCCTCCTCTCGCTGGGAGTAGTTGGAGGAGTAGATGACGGTAGCGAATCAAGTTCCTCGCAACGGACAGAAGAACCATCTCGCGGACTCTTCGGGGACGGCGGAACCACAAGAACCCCCTGAAAAAAGCGTTAGTCAGCAAAAGAGAGCCCGGTCACGGAAATAACAGTGGTAATCGCGAGTGTCCACCTCTTTTTCCGTAGACAGCGAACGGGGAGTGGGGACAGGTTTCAAAGAGCCGCGAGACGAATCTACTGCTGCAAGAGAAGGGCCCCCAGCCTTCGTCTTTTTCGAGCGAGACGACGGGGCGAGGGGACGACCCAGGGAAGAGGTGAAAGTAGCCACGTTGGCCTTATGTTGCTCTCGCACCAGGGCGAGACGTTCGCGAAAACTTTGACTGTGCGTCATTCTGCAAGAACTCGAGGACAGGGAAGAAGAAGAACATGCAGAGCGGGGCATCAGGAGCGCTGGGCAGGAGTCATATATTTATAGACCCCGGTGGGGGGGCCTCAGAAGATTCCTCATAAATACGTTTTTAAATGCACCTTGAATAACGAGCCTCGGTTGAACATTCTTTTTGAGCTTAGAGTAATCTCAAAAAGAGCGGGGATTGTGTACAACCTCGGGCTCGCAAAGAGCCCTCAAGAAGTAAAAAGAGCGAGACAGGCAAAGGGTACCAAGAGGGCCCACTCGCAAGCGGCGAGATGATGGCCTCCCCAAAGGGCAAAATGCCCCGCTTAGAGGCGAGAGGGCCCCAGAAGCGAGAGGACCTCCAAAGGCGAGAGGCTCCGGCGAGACGGGCGGCAGGTCCTTCTCGCCGGCAGGCCCCTTTCCTCTCGCCAGGGGGGGAGAGGGTTTTTTTACTCTTTCCTATCAAAGCAGGGGGTTTTTACTCTTCTACCCGGGTATTTTTACCCTTTTACCCTTGGTGGGCTGCGTATAGCTCCTCAGAACATCGGAGTTTGGCTGTTGGCAAACCCAGCCAAGGGTACCCCAGTAATTTCAGGCCGGAGCAGTTTTGTTATTTGCAGTTCAGATTCTGAAATCTATAAATAAGCCCATAGGGGTTCTTCAGAGGGGACCTTTTTTCAGACTCTTGAGAGGATTCTTTCGGCACCGCCTTCTGAGGAACTCCAAGCCCAGCTTTTGGCTTTGGAGGGGAATCTCTCTGTGACCTTCCGGGTAAGCGGTGGGAACTCCCTGCTGCGGCTTAGGGCCAGTTTTCTAATCCTTCACGACCGGTCGGAGGTCGGAGTTCGGGCCAAGTAGGAGTCGGCTACGCCCCTATTTTGTGAACATTTGTCGGAGTCAAATTTTGGCTTCAACAATACGATCTCGGTATTCCCCCGAATATCGAGTACTACTTGCAATAGGTGCACTTGCCTACTCTAGCAAGCCCGCGACGATCGACTCATCGAACCAACCACAGTAAGAGTCTGCTCGCGGGCCATCAAGTTTTTGGCGCCGTTGCCGGGGAACTATTCGAGTTGCTATTTCGAATTCCATAGTCTATTACTTTTACTTATATTCTATAAACTAAAAAAAAACTAAAAACTTTATTTTAAATAAAATACAAAAAAGTGTTTATTTTGTTTTATTTTTTTTTCCCTTTGGGTATATGACCCGTGGACAACCCTCCGAGTCTGAAGATTTTGACTTCGACCCTGAGATCGAATGCTCCCTTACGCGTATTCGATCTCAACGTCGAATTCCTTCTTTAGACCCCGAATAATCTATCGGAGAACCCTCTGTTGTAGTTATGACCGCCCCTAACCCTGCCACGGCGGCCGAGCGTACTCTATCTTATTATGCCCGACCTAACCTGGATGATACTGGGTCAAGTATTATTCGCCCTGCGGTCGCGAATAATAATTTTGAAATAAAATCGAGTGTCATTCAAATGGTCCAAAACGCTGTGCAGTTCGATGGACTGCCGGAAGAGGACCCGAATGTCCACTTGTCCAACTTTTTGGAAATATGCGACACCTTCAAGATTAATGCCGTCACTGATGATGCCATTCGCTTGCGCTTATTTCCTTTTTCCCTTAAGTACAAAGCCAAGGCGTGGTTGAATGCCCTCCCGCGAGGATGTATCACCATGTGGGCTGAGTTGACAGAGCGATTCCTAATGAAGTACTTCCGCCCGCAAAAACTGCAAAGTTGCGGGCGGACATTTCTTCGTTTGTGCAAAACGATCCTGAGTCTCTATACGAGACTTGGGAACGGTTTAAGGAATTCCTCCGCCGGTGCCCGCACCACGCGCTGCCAATGTGGTTGCAAGTACAAATTTTTTATAATGGTCTTAATTTTCAGACGCGTCAAATGATTGACGCGGCTGCCGAGGGCACACTAAACAACAAAACCCCCGAGGCCGCCCAGGCTTTATTCGAAGAGATGGCTATTAACTCCTATCAATGGAACGTTCCACGGGGACGCCCAAAGCCGGCGGCTGGTCTTTTTGAAGTGGATTCCACTGCTCTCTTAACCCTTTAAGTTGAAAGTTTAACAAAGCAGATGGCGGAGATGTTTGCTGCGTCCTCCACTCCATCTTGTTTTATTCCCCCTAACGTCTACATGGCTGAAGAGTTCGTGGATTTCATGGGAAATTCGGGTCGTCCTTCCTTCAACCCCAACAACAACCCTTATAGTAATAACAACAATCCGGGTTGGAGGAATCACCCCAATTTCTCTTGGAGCTACCCGATCAATGCTCAGCGTCCCCCTATTTCTTATGCGCCCGGATTTCTGCCGCCTCCTCCTCTTCCAAAACCCTCCCCGATGGAGGAAAAGTTTTCTAAGTATATTGCGTCCAACGAGTCAAATATTCGGAACATCACCGGATCGCTAAAAACTCTCGAACAACAGGTTGGACAACTGGCGAGGATGATGTGCGAGCGCGCGCTTGGGGCATTGCCGGGAAACACGGAGCCCAATCCGCAGGAGAACGCCAACACTATAACCCTCCGTAGCAGAAAGGAGGTGGTCGATCCAAAACGGTCCGACCCTCAGGTACATATTTCACCTCCGACCCCTCTTCCCCTTTCTTCGATTACGCCGCCTTTACCGATTTTAAAAGAAAAAATTATTTTAAACAAGGCCCTTCCATATCCGCATAAGTTAGATAACGAGCGTAAGGACGCGCAATATGAAAAATTTATTTTGTTATTAAAACAAATTCATATTAATGTTCCTTTTTGCCCGGCTATCTCGCAAATGCCCAAATATGCGAAATTTTTAAAAGAATTACTTTCTAATAAACGCAAATTAGAGGATATTTCGCATGTATCTCTCAATGTTGTTTGCTCGGCGGCCCTTACTAATAAATTGCCCACAAAACAAAACGACCCGGGACGGTTTTCCATCCCGTTCCTTTTTGGCGATATATTAGTAAAGTACGCCTTAGCCGATTTAGGAGCTAGCATTAATCTGATGTCGTTCTCGCTCTATCAATGTTTAGGTTTGGGTGCTCCTAGTCCTACGAATATGTGCATCCAATTAGCGGATGGCTCGGTTAAGTTTCCTATCGGGGTAGTGGAGGACGTCCTTGTCCGAGTAGACAAGTTTACCTTTCCGGTAGACTTCGTCATCTTAGACATCGAGGAGGACGCCGAGGTACCAATAATACTCGGTCGCCCTTTTCTCGCCACCTCCCGCACACTAATAGATGTTAGTAATGGTCGTCTTCTCCTCCGGGTAGGAGATGACCAAGTTACTTTCTCTATTAATCCCTCGATGGATAATTTGTCATCGAGCGATGATTTCTGCTATTCTTTAGATACCTTTTTTGGAGATCGTTCTTCTCCCATTTTCGAATCCGAGTTTTTAAACGACGATATTTATGCGCTCGAAAATTTTAAATGCGATGAGACATAGGCATTAAAACCTCCCAAGAAGAACCGCCCATCCTAGACCTCAAACCCTTACCCGAATCGCTCAAATACGCATTTTTGGGAAAAGACGATACGCTTCCAGTTATTATTTCTTCGGACTTCAGTGATTCGGAGACTTCCGATTTATTGGAAGTTTTATTTAAACATCGCCACGGAATTGCGTGGAAAATCTCTGATTTAAAGGGTATTAACCCCTCTTTTGCACCCATAAGATCTTTCTTAACGATAATTGCCGCAAAACGATTCAGCCGCAGCGTCGTCTTAACCCAAACATAAAAGACGTCGTTAAAGCCGAAATTATTAAGTTATTAGATGCGGGGATTATCTACCCTATTTCGGACAGTGCATGGGTTAGTCTTGTGCATGTCGTGCCCAAGAAGGGCGGTCTAACCATAGTGGCAAATGAGCATAACGAGCTCGTCCCAACTCGTACTGTTACGGGTTGGTGAGTGTGCATCGATTATAGAAAACTTAATGATGCCACCTGCAAGGACCATTTCCCTCTACCTTTTTTTGGACCAGATTTTAGAGCGTTTATCCGGTCATCCATATTATTGTTTTCTTGATGGTTTACCGGGGTTTTTCCAAATCCCCATTTCCCCCGATGATCAAGAGAAAACAATTTTTACTTGCCTGTTTGGCACCTTCGCTTATCGAAGAATGCCATTTGGACTCTGCAATGCACCGGCTACATTCCAAAGATGTATGCTAGTGATCTTAGGCGAGCTAGTAGAAGACATTATGGAAGTCTTTATGGATGAATTTTCTATTTTCGTACGCTCTTTTCCCGATTGCCTTCACAATTTAGATCGTGTCCTTCAATGGTGCGAGGACACAAGCCTTCTATTAAATTAGGAAAAATGCAACTTTATGGTTCGATGAGGTTTGGTCCCCGGCCATATGATTTCGTCTAAGGGGATGGAGGTGGATAAGTCCAAGATAGAAATCATCGAAAAACTACCGCAACCTACAAACGTAAAATCTATTAGGAGTTTTTTCGGCCATGCGGGCTTTTACCGATGCTTTATTCAAGATTTTTCAAAAATAACAAATCCGCTTACTCACCTCTTGGAAAAGGAATCACGTTTCATCTTTAGTAGCAAATGCGAGTCTGTCTTTAATTTAATAAAACAAAAACTTATTACTTCACCAATTTTAGTAGCCCCTAATTGGTCCCTTCCGTTCGAAATTATGTGCGATGCTAGTGATATTGTCTTAGGTGTCGTTCTTGGCCAATGCGTAGAAAAACATTTTCATCCAATTTATTACGCTAGCAAGACACTCACTTCCGCACAAGTAAATTACACGACAACGGAAAAGGAACTCTTAGCCGTCGTCTTCGCTTTTGATAAGTTTCGCTCGTATATAACGCTATCTAAAGTTATCGTATTTATCAATCACTCCGCGCTTAAATATTTATTAGCTAAAAATGATTCGAAGCCCCGCCTTCTTCGATGGATTCTCCTCCTACAAGAGTTTGATTTGGAGATCTGAGATAAGCGGGGAGCGATAAATCTAGCGGCAGACCACCTCTCCCGTTTAGAAAATCCGGGTGCGGAAGCGCTCATCGAATCTGAAATAAATGACAGATTCCCCGAGGAACGCCTCCTTACCATTCATCATTCTTCGCCATCATCGCCTTGGTTCGCAGATTTTGCAAATTACTTAGTAGCACGGGTGCTTCCTAAAGAGTTTTCAAGTCATCAAAAGAAGAAATTCTTTTCTGACTTGAAAAATTTCTTTTGGGAGGACCCATTTCTTTTTCGTATCTGCGCGGACCAAGCGGTCCGAAGATGCGTTGCGTGTGTGGAGTGCTTGGAAATTCTTAATCACTGCCACAAGGGTCCAGCCGATGGGCATTATCAAGCCAACCAGACTGCTCGGAAGGCGCTAGAGGCGGGCTACTTTTGGCCCACTCTCTTCAAAGATGCACATACTTTTGTGCACGCATGCGATAGCTGTCAGCGGTCGGGTAACATCTCTCGTCGCGACGAGATGCCCCAAAACATGTTTTTAGAGTGTGAAGTCTTCAATTTGTGGGGCATAGATTTTGTTGGCCCCCTACCTCCGTCTTTCAAAAATATCTATATTTTAGTGGCGGTCGACTACGTATCAAGGTGGGCGGAAGCACAAGCTCTCCCGACCAACGATGCGCGAGTCGTCGTTATATTTCTTAAAAAACTATTTTCTAGCTTCGGCACGCCTCGTACAATTGTTAGTGATAGGGGAATGCATTTCTGTAACGCTCTTATGGCTAAGACGTTAGCTAAATACGAAGTCACGCACAAGCTTGCCACCCCCTATCACCCGCAAACAATTGGCCAAGTTGAGGTAGTAAATCGAGAGATTAAACGAATTTTAGAAAAAACCATTTCACTAAATAGGAAAGATTGGTCTGTTAAACTCGACGATATGTTGTGGGCGTATCGGATGGCATACAAAACCGCAATTGGTTGTACGCCGTTCCGGTTAGTCTATGGCAAAGCGTGTCATTTACCCGTAGAATTAGAGCATCGCGCTCTTTGGGCTTTAAAACTCTTAAACCTCGACTCCAACTTAGTCGCTCAGAATAGAAAACTGCAACTAAACGAGCTTGATGAATTGCGTGCAAATGCTTACGAGAGCAATAAGTTCTATAAGGAGCGTTCTAAGTTATATCACGATCGAAAAATCAAGTCCCAAATATTATTTTCTCCGGGCAATCCTGTCGTTCTTTATAATTCCCGTCTTATGCTTTTTCTGGGTAAACTAAAATCTAGATGGTCCGGTCCCTTCCTAGTTGAAGAAGTTTTTCCATATGAGACCGTACTCGTCTCCCACCCGAAAAATGTTTCGTTTAAAGTAAACGGTCATCGGTTAAAGTCTTATATAGCAGACGATCCAGTGATCGGTTTTAACGAAACCATAACTTTCCTCCACATTATAAACTCGTCAAAATAGTCAAGCTACACGACTATAAACAAAGCGCTCCTGGGAGCCACACCTCACTTATCTTTTTCACTCTTTCCTTATTGTCTTTGCTGCTTTTTCTGATAAACACAGGGTTTCTGATCGGCCTCCCCATACACGTTTCAGGAAAGCTTCTACCCCCCTCTCTTTTATTTTCTTTGTATATATTGTCTTTCCTTTTGTTCCGCGTACTTACGTTACAACATTGGGGACAATGTTGGCGTTAAGTATGGAGGTATTTTCGTGCTTTACTTTCTGCACTTCTATTTTCTGCATTTCAATAACCCAAAATATATATATATATATATATAAACAAAAAAACAAAAAAATTCCAAAAAATTGTAAAACTAAAATCCCACAAATATTTAGTTTCTTTTTGTACATATTTTTGTAAATATCACAAAAAATTCCAAAAATCACAAAAAATTATAAAACAAAAATTCAAAAAATATTTAGTTTCACTTTGTAAATATTTTTCTTTGTAAATATTTTTATGTATATAATCTTTTTTCTCCCCCTTCCGCTTCCCTCTCATTCTTATAAATAACTTTTCTTTTTCTCCCAATCTTTGTAAATAGAATGAAAATTTTCTTAAAAAAATTCAAAAAAACTTTTTATCTATATATTAATGACATAAACTTAAAAAACTAAAAAATGATAATAGTTCAAAAAATTCAAACAAATTGAGAAAAACAAAAATACAAAAAAAGATTATAAATGAAAAACAAAAAAAAAGATGATAAAAACTATAAACATCAAAAAAATGTTTTGAAACAAATAAATCAAATATTTCATTTTTAACTTTCCTGCTATCCAAAAATTTTGTTTTGAGTTTATTTATATGTGAATTTGATTAATTCTTTGTTCACTACCTGTTTGTTAATTATTGATTGAAAAATTTAAATAGTCGGGGTTAAGTTTTAAAGAATTCATTATGCTTTGTTAAAAATAGCGAACTCATTTTAGGCACTACTTCTAATTTTTCATTGATAGTAGCGCGTGTATTATGTTAGGAAATAACGACTATAGAATTCAATTATACTTACTTTTAGCTTTCTGAAAAATTGGAACGTACAATTTATTAAGGTTGCTCTCATACATTTTTAGGATTAAAAATCTAGTTTTCTTTTCTCCCCTTACAGATCATGACCTACTTGGCATGATAAAATTTTTATCCTTAAAAGATCCTATGTTAATGGGATTAAGATTTCGTTCCGTAAATATAGGCACCTAATAATTTAAAAAGATTATATGTTATGGAGTAAGATGATAAAATTCATTACTCCTACACATATACATTGGGTTAATTTTATTCTTATGAAGTTGAAAAACAAAAAACATATTAGGAAAAAAAGATTTCATTTTCCTAATAATCCAAAAGAAAAAATAGAGGTTCGAGAAAAAATAACCTCACCTCAAAATCAAAACCCACTTCATAAACCCACTACCCCCTTATAGCCAATTACACAATTCTAGAATTAATTCAAAAATCGATTTGAGAGCATAATTACTAAATTGTATTATTTCCAGTAACACTACTATAAGCTAGAGTTCATATAATTCCAAAATATTTTCGTTAATCTAACCATTACAAATATTGCCTTCTATTTGATTACATCAAGAAGTCTTTCAGCCAAAACTTTTGCGCTATTTAAATCATCTACATAATCTTAGGACTTAACTCTTACACCCCGTATATTTATTTCGATCTCTCTTATAATTAATTAAACGGTAGTTAAACTTAGAGTTTTTTCTATTCCTTATATGTTCACCTCAAACTTTTGCTCTAGAATAACAAAAGCTTAAGTATGGGGGTATTTGATGAATTGTAAATATATGTATTTTTGTGCACATTAATTTAGTCGTTTTCATTTATTTTCGTCGTTTTTACTTATTTATGTTCAATAAAATGCTCATATTCTTGTAAATTTTAGTATAAACTTGTTTTATTCTATTTTTCAAGAAAAAATAAAAATCTGCCAAAATTGGGCAGTACACGCCTGTGTTATTTTGATCACGCCCGTGACCAGGGTGTGACAGCTCAAAATCCCGTGAAGTTGCAAATTTCTGAAGTAAAAAAGCTTGACACGCCTGGCATCACGCCCATGTCACCCGACACGGGGCGTGTAAGAAGCCTGTGTCCACTCCACTCGACGAATTCAGTTCAACGATCGTCGAACACACGACACGCCTTGAGTAACACCCGTGACCTAGGGCGTAACTCAAACTCAGCTCGACGATTTCAACTCGACACTTTTCGCTCGACGATTGTTAAGTGTCGACACCAACTGACACGCCCAGCGTCACGCCCATGACCTGAGGCGTGACTATTCGACCTGGCTCGATAAGACCCACGCGGCGACTTTCGGCGCAACCCGCGCCCAGCTCTACCTCCCCGACACGCCCAGCGTCACGCCCGTGACCTGGGGCGTGACCTCTGCGTAACCGACACATGTCCAGCCCAAAGTCAACTTTTCCATCAAATCGCCGGCCTTCTTCGCAAACAGTAGTGACACGCCCACCGACACGCCCGTCTCGAAGGGCGTGTACTTTGCTTTTTTTTCCTATAAATTCCCCACTTCTGTAATGACCAAGGGTTCACATTTTTGAGCCACTTTAGTGTGTTTTGTGGGCTGCAACCGTGGATTCCCTTGCTATGTAAGGAGATTTCTCCCCCCTTTTCTTTCATGTTTGTTTTTGCTTTAGCTTTAGCTTTGTAATAGCTTTGTAATAGACTTCTTTAATCAATAAAAATGTTAGTTTTCCTCTTCTTAAATGGCTTTGGAATGAACTCATGTGCCCACTTTTCTTCTCATTTTATCCTTAGTTTCTCCTTTGTTTTTCTCTTTATGAAAAGTGTGTGTGTGTATGAGTGTAACCTTTTATTATTCATGTTTTTAGCTTGTCCTCATGATTAGGTATGATAAGTTTCCTCTTTTTCACCATGTCCTTTTCTTAAGAGACCTATGTTTTCATTCTTATGTATTTATAAAAGAGATTTTAAAAGTGATTTTGTTTTTTTTTACTTAGTATTTTTTAGGATTGTAAAACTATTTTTTGTTCTTTTCATTTTCTCTTCACCTTTTTTTATCACTTTTATGAATTCTTAAGAATGAAAAAGTTATAGTTTTAATTTTTGAGCACCTTTGATTTTGACTTTATTTTGGAAAACTTTTTTGTCATTCCCTTTTTATTTGTTCTTTTTATGTGTTTTGGGTAAGCTTTAGGAGTAGAAATCATGTTACTTTAATTTATAAGCAACTTTGATTTTTCTTTATTGTTAGTGTGTGTGAGTGTATGAGCATAAATTTTCACTTTGTTCTTCTTAATTTTAATGATGTGTGTGTGAGTGTATGTGTATAACTTTTTATTGCTTTCTTCATTTATGAAGAGTGTGTGAGTGTAGGTGTTATATTTTCATGCTTTATGTTCTTGCTTTCTTCAATTATGTAGAGTGCGTGCGTGTAGGAGATAAATTTTCATGCTTTATTTTATCGCTTTCTTCAATTACGTAGAGTGCGTGTGTGTAGGAGATAATTTTATTGCTTTCTTTCAATTATGTAGAGTGTTTGTGTTAGCGTTTATTTCCGCTTACTCGCTAGGAGTTAAATGACCGGATTTTGTTTACCGCATGCTCATTTGAGTTAAATGGCTGGTCTTTTTTTTTCTGTAATTATTTTATTAGGACTTGTAATTATATTTATTTCCGCCTACTCGTTAAGAGTTAAATGCCGTGCCCTTTATTTCCCGCCTACTCGTTTGAGTAGGACTTGTAATTTTCCTTTTTTGTAACTTAGTTTCTATTTTATTTATAATTTGGAGTGTGCGTGAGTTCTTATTTTAGCTAACTTTTCAGCATTCTAAATGTTTGTTTTTTTATGCCCACTTCTTATAATCATTTAGCGTATATATTCGAACTCGCGCCGTATTAAATTATAAAGCCGTCCACATACCGATGTGTGGCTAATCGGTATTAGCCTCGAAATCGAAGAGCATTGGGACATTTAAAATGATTTGTAATAATTAAAGCTCTTTATTTTCACTTTAATTTAATGACTTTAGGTTTACCCCGGGTTAACGACGCGTAGGACCACAAATCGATGTGTGAGCCCTATTTCCGTTATCCATACACTAGCTAGCCGAGAGGCCGTGCGTATAGACAGATCACCCCTGGGTAAAGCGAGTTGCGTGCATACCCTCGAGAGAGGACAAGTGTAATTCTATCGGATTGGGTTCCCCACCCAATAGCGGGGTTCTTAGTGTAAAGCAGGCGTTAAGAGGAATCCTTCGTCGGACTAATGTTCGGTCGAATAGTCTTAACGTTCAGGTGAGCGATATCCCTATAGCTAGGTGAGCTCACATTTTTGGAACCTCCACGGCCAAGTTGCCTTTTATTAATTTGAAAACTAAGTCATCTAATTATTAAAAATTATTTTAGTCTTAATATGATTCGATGCCGAGCGTTAACCCTTCATCAAATTTCTCTAAATCATTTTTTCGCTCTTTTACTTTTTCCGTCTTTACTTAATTAAAATCTCCACCTTATTTTCAGTAAAATAATATTCCTCCCGGAGGACTAAGAATAGTCAACACGACCCCGAGAACAATACGACCTCGGCATTCCCCCGAATATCGAGTACTACTTGCGATAGGTGCACTTGCCTCCTGTAGCAAGCCCGCGGCGATCGACTCACCGAACCAACCACAGTAAGAGTTTGCTCGCGGGCCATCAATGTTGTATGAGGTGGTTCTCCACATGTGTTGTTGATAAACCCTTAAGTGCCTTGGGGTAGGAGATTATGAAAGTATGTAAGTGTGGGTGTTTGACCGCACTGGATTTTTAATGATGAAAAGAGACATAAGTGTACAGTTGGCCTTGGTCCTTTGGTGATTTATTCACAAAGGCACCTTTCATGCCACGATGATGTGAAACTGCATGCGGTGTGAGTCAACATGCGGTGTTGTAATCCTGTGTTAAGGATAGTGTGGCAGGTCTACAGGCTCTCCAGTCTTCACACCGATGGGAGTTTATAGATAAGCTTGCACGGTTTGTCCTTGGTCCTCAGTGCTTACTTCCCGAGGCACCGTCCGTGCTAGTGGACTGTTGGCCTTGGTCCTTTGGTGATTTGTTCGCAGAGGCACCTTCCGTGCCATAATGATAGG
This sequence comes from Platanthera guangdongensis, assembly GCA_039583875.1. Lineage (NCBI taxonomy): Eukaryota > Viridiplantae > Streptophyta > Magnoliopsida > Asparagales > Orchidaceae > Platanthera > Platanthera guangdongensis. The sequence goes on from CM077163.1 coordinate 80,021,470, forward strand.
CCAGTTTTGGCAGTGTTCTTGGTGCACATCTACCCGAGACCCCACTGAGCCGTAGTACGCATGTGAGCTCTGTTGTTGTGTTCTTAGCATTGAGGCATACAGATGCCTAGGCTTGGTAGTGTAGAAGCCCGCCTAGTAGTGGAGAAGCCCATTCCACTATCACCCCCTGGCCACGATGGTTGATGCCAAAGAGGTTAGCTACCTGCTCGAAAATTGGGAACTACAAGTCCGTGTCGACATAGCAATTGCATGTGTATGATCATGGGTGAGTCATTGTATTGCATTCATATCAATACATTACAATGCATACACAAGATCATGATCGTATAAGTTTGTATGGGCACTCTTATACGATGAGTTACTTTACTACTGAGCAGATTCTCAACTTATATGTCTGTATGGGCATTCATATAAGCTGAGTTACTTTCGGTTATAAGTTCTAAATTTTATACTATTGTATATGGTAGAACTCATAGAGTAGTCTGTTTACTCACTTGTTGTTTTACTGACATGCTTTGATATTGTTCACTCTTATACCACTTGTTTGTACTACTGCTCATTTATATATATATAATACTTTTCCTTTCTCTGCCCGGTGTCGAGGAGTCGCCGTGGGAGCGGATGTGATAGCCAGTTAGTCTTATGACTAACGGTTTCCATGACTTCCTTTTTAGGAAGAAACCACACAGATAGAGCAGCAGCAGGTTACACAGGAGGATAGCCAAGCCAGGACAACAGGGCCTGAGGTGATGGTACTGTCGATGCCGTCAGTTACTGATGTGAGTGTTTTGTAGAGAGACACTTTTATAGCCCCTTTGGGCATGTACTCTGATATTTAGAAGCCTTGGTTGCTTCTTATTTCTTTTGTACTCATGGACTTATATACTAGTGTGTATTTTGACTTCTATTTATATATTCTTTATGATGGGTTGGCATGGATGATATGATTAGCCTGCAAGATAGGAGTATTGTAGTACAGGTTAGCCCGTGCATTAGTGTTACCGCAAGGTGGCTGTTCTGGGCATAAGAATTCCCTTGTGTAGTGTCTTGTGTTTCGGGAGGGGGGGTCTTACAAATGGTATCAGCTTGCTACGATCCTGAACTAAAGAAGTCATTGAACAATGCCACCACCCCCGTTTGATTAGTCAGTTTGGGGACAAACTGACTTAGCAGAAGCACTGGTATGCCCATATATAATTCACATTATGTATGTCCAATTTTGACCTTACGATTAGCCAACCTAACCCTAGGTTTGTACCTTACGTGTAGATCCCAGTGCACATTGAGCCAGTGGGGGGCACTCCTGCCCCTCCCGTACCCACTCAGTTTCAGCCATCAGAGTTAGGACTGATGCTCAAAGCTATTTTGGATGCCTTTATGTCTCAACAGGCCCCAGTGCAACAACAAGCTCCGGGCTCAAACTAGTTGAGCACTTTTCGGTCTCTCTTCCCTCTTGGATACCTCGAGACAGAGTCGGCCATGCATATGGAAGAATGGCTCGACACAGTGCAGGAGCTGTTGGCAGGAATCTGTTGCCCAGCCAACATGGATGTGACGTTAGCAGTGTCTATCCTGGAACTACACGCCAAGAGATGGTGGAAGTCCCTGATGGGTTCCACCTTCCACGATCGAGTTTATACGGAGGTCAATTGGACGGAGTTCTCTGGAGCCTTTTTTGAACATTTCATCCCGTCGACCGCCAAAGATGAACTTGAGGAAATATTCCTGCAGCTGAAGTAGGGATCCAAGTCGGTTACAGAATAACAGTGGGAGTTTCATGATTTGGCAAGGTTTGCTGACTCTTACGTGTTAGATGATTGAGGCTATGTTAAATGATTCTACAAAGGCTTGCGGGATCCCCTGAGGCAAGCCCTTTTGTTTATAGCAGACTCGAGTCTAGCTAAGAGCATCGACATGGCAAAAATGTTGGAGGCAGATCATTTAGGGAGTAATAAGATACCTGCTCATGGTATAAGGGAGGCTGGCCCCATTTATAGAAGGATGCATGATAACCGGGGAAGAGGAAACAATAGAGGCGGAGGTCGCTTCCATCAAAACTTCAGAATGGAGCGCCCGACACCGCATCCATCACTACCTCCACCATAACCACAATACATATAGCCTAGGGAGCAACACGAGCGAGTCTGCTTACTATACAACCAACTGGGACACATTCGACATCACTGCCTGCAGCTAGGTGGGAATGTTTTCCCTACCCTTCCTCTGACAACTTCACGAGGTCGGGGGAATGTGCGCTGACGAGGGTGAGGACCATGAGGAAGGAACCCTGGGCCTGCTCGGGAGTTGGTGTTTTCACTAGACATGGAGCACGAGAGTAATCCCCAGGAGGTGATTGCAGGTATGTCGTGATCCGATTAATATGTTATAAGCATTTATTTTTGGTTATCAACAATATGTTAGGAGTCAAGCTTTGAGTCTCTGTAATTGATACATAGGCCCCGTGATCGTTGGTGGGAAACCAGCTTACACGTTATTCGACACCGGTGCCACATACCCGTTTGTGTCGGCAGACTTCATTAGAGGCTTGGAAGGAGTGCAATACTTCACTGGTATTGCCCGGAGAGTATGCCTCCAAGACAGCTCGGAGATGACTGCAAGCGCCAAGTGCGAATTGGAGATACTTCTTGGGGGAAGGACTTTTGAAACCCCGGCCACAATTTTCAGAATGCCAGAATTCGACCTCATTCTGGGCATGGCGTGGTTGGATTGGCACCACACCAAAATTGATTGTGTGGAGAAACGAATTTACTTGAGACATGGAGACACTGAAGTCATTTTTCAAGGTATAAGATTCACACCACATTTGTTATTTTCTTCAATTCAGGCCTTGATAGCCCACATGAAAGGGGATGAAGTTTATATGATATGTTTTGAATTGAAAGAGATGACAATAGATATGAAGGATGTGCGACTGGTGCGAGATTTTCCAGAGGTATTTCCCGAGAAGCTGCCGGAATTACCCCAGCATCGAGAAGTGGACTTCCAACTTAAGCTAGTACCGGGTGCCAAGCCCATCTCCAGGACCCCTTATCAAATGGCCCCGAAGGAACTCGCAGAGTTTAGAGTTCAGTTGCATGAACTGGTAGAATCAGGATTCGTTCACCCCAGCTCATCCCCTTCGGGAGCCCCTATTCTATTCGTTAAGAAGAAGGATGGAACCTTACGATTATGCATAGATTACCGGGAACTCAACCGTTTAACGATGCAGAACACATACCCTCTACCCCGAATAGATGAGTTATTTGATCAACTAGTGGGGGCGCACTAGTTTTCCAAGTTAGATCTACGCTCAGGCTATTACCAATTGAGGATACAAGATGAAGATATCCAGAAAATGACGTTTAGCTCAAGGTATGGGCTATATGAGTTCACTGTGATGCCTTTTGTACTCACTAACGCCCCTTTAGCATTTATGAGTCTGATGACAAAAGTGTTTGGGTCATACCTAGATGTCTTCATCGATGACATTTTAGTCTATTCAAAGACAGAAGAGGATCATGTGGAACACTTGACCTTGGTGCTGAAAAGGTTAAATGAGCATACCTTGTTTGCCAAGTTCCGCAAGTGTGAATTTTGGCTCTGAGAAGTTGCCTTTCTAGGCTGCGTGATTAGTGGTGCTGGGTTAGCTGTGGACCCGGCCAAGGTGCGTGCCATGAAGGAATCATCGCCTCTGAAGTTAGCAGCCGATGTGCGGGGTTTCCTTAGACTTGCTGGATATTATGGCAAGTTTGTGAAAGGATTCTTAAAGATAGCCATCCCCCTCACTGCCCTGATTAAGAAAGGTGTTCCATACGAGTGGACACCCCAATACGAAGCCGCATTCCAAGAGTTGAAGGACAGACTCACCTCCGCGCCCATCATATCCCTTCCATTTGGGAAGGAAGGATTTCAAGTTTACACTGATTCTTCATACTAGGGGATGGTTGATGTAGGCCTCTACCGTAGACACAATATGGGCTATGGGAATAAAGCAGATGCCTCTCTAATTCCACTAAAACACTCGCAAAAATTTTAACCGCGGTGCACTCGCAAGCGAATTATCACAGTTCACCAACGTACGGTAGCTACACCGCTGAAAGGTCGAACGAACGGCTATTGGCCGATGTTCTCCCAAGCAAAAGGACCCACCCAGTCCGGACAAGCGAGGTTGTACCAAAAGAGGTCTACCCAAAATGCGATCGAAAAATGGTAGATCTCTCCCAACAAAAATTATGGGGCTCGCCAAACCATTTCGAAAATAACGCGTTTAAGATTGATGCAAATCAAAAGGAAAACCACGAAGAATCTAACGATTCAAATCCAATGCAAAAATCTTTCTGACCACTAGACTATCAAGAGAGAATCACACGTGAGTGGAGAGGATCGTTACCCAAGTCGGAATAGATGATTCTGACTACCTTTGAAGGATCGCTCTTCCACGGTTCCTCCAGAGTTGCGCCGAATGGAGAGATGTATCGTCTGCCTTGGCTGCTTCACACCGATATCCAGATTCCTCGTCGTAAAAGGAGGCCTTTCTCGGATAAAACTCCAAGTGAAGATGGGCGGCCGGTTTTCTTCAAAGGGGTGCTCAGGTGGTGGAGGTTGGTGGTCGGCCGCCAATGGATAGAGGTGGTCGGGTTGATGATGGTGGAGAGGAGTTGGCGGCTAAGGAAGAGGAAGGAGAGGGGCGTCCGGATTTGGGGAAGAAGAGGAAGCTGGGTGGCGGCTTGGAAGAGGAAGATGAGGGAGAGGGGCTGGCCGAATGCTTTAGAGAGAGAGAAAGAGGAGAGTGGCGGCTAGGAGAGGAAGAAAGATAGAGGGAGATTAGCAAGTAAGGAAAGTTTTAGGGTTTCTTTTCATTTCAACTAAAATTAAACAAAACCATATATGTATATATATAGACTTAACACCAAGTCTTGGCTATATGTAGCCAAAATAAAAATAAAACACTCAATGGCTACATGCAGCCCAAATAAAATAACATACTCCAAATGTGTAAATAAAGCATACAAAAAATATGAATGCTCTTAAGCTAATAATAAAATAAGTTCAACTAGTTATTTGTCTTGCGCCGAGGGCGGAGATTGTAGCGCCGCTCCATATGAACACCATTGCAACGCGAGTCCTTTGTTGGAGACGAAGGACGGTCTTCTATTAGCGTGCCATCATCAACAACTTGGGGGCCGTTGTCTCCACCAATGGTGGCAATGTTGATGCATCATAGGCATGTGATCTCTTATACTTCGAGGCAACTAAAGAAGAATTAAGCTAGTTACCAAGTTCATGATCTGGAGTTGGGGGAAGTGATGATTGCTTTGCTAACAAGTAATAACTCAATGCGATTTCATTCTACATTCTAGTATAACTATGTAGATGGGCATAAGCTAGATTGAATTAACATTCAGGTAAGTACACCTATCAATCATAGTATAGGAGAAATCTACATCTCGTGTCATATTCCATAGGGCCATTTCAAGTATTCGTACTCATCCTCACTCTATTATCGTACCTATAAGTGAAATTGATTTCTAACCGAAATTAACATAATTATGACTATTGGATAAATCAGCAATGGAAGATTTAACATGATAACAACCCGAACGCTTATGAGCAATTACATGAAAATATTCATTCATTCACTCAATTCTATTTAATCATGAAAGCATAAGACTATCAAATTTGTTGAATTGTAAAGGGTAAATATTTATCAAATTCTCTCTCAAGCAATTCAATTCCTATCTAAGTTAGTAAATTTTCTCTCGAACAATTTACAATACTCAAATTTTCATTGAATAAAACACCCTATCTATTACATAAACCCACGAAATCCTATCTCTAAAATATCAGGAATTCATTTATTCGTATTCCCATTATACAAATAACATATCTCTCAATCATGAGATTCGAATTATAAAGAGATCTCACACCAAACTATGAACATGTAATTTTCATCACAAACATCTAATTTCTCAATCTAGAGATTTGCAATTCATGTAAGACAAATAAGAAATTCATAATTATGATTACGATCTTTGTTTGTAAACCCTCATATGAATAAAATACTACAAATTTGATATAAACCATGCGAGACATGATTAACAAATTGTTCAAATATAAATTCATGCAAATTAAAACAATAAACAAAGTTGAATCACCAAGAGAAAGGAAAGATTAAAAGGGATTAATGAATAGATAAAAATACGTACAAAATACCCTTCAATCCTCCTTCTCTTGAATGCTCCACTTCGGGCTTTAGCAGTTCTCCAATCCCAGAAATGATCCAAAAGTTCCTCACTAATTTTTCTACAGGAAATATATTGTCCCTTTGCAAACAGGTCGGACACGGGTACCAACACGACCGTGTGTCAGGCCGTGTGGACGGTTCCTAGGCAGTTCCCCACGAGCAGGCAAGTCTTGTAGTGGGCCGTGTCAGATGGCACAGGCACGGACACGGCCGTGTGTCCGGCCGTGTTCTTCAGACACGGGTTGGTTGGCAGTCGTGTTTAAATATGACACGGGTAGGCACACGGGCGTGTGTCCTACCCGTGTGAGTCTCTGTCTCCTGCATCCAATTTCTTCAGCTCCAGGGTGCATAGGACACGGGTAGGCACACGACCATGTGTCCACCCATATGCGCCAAATTTTTGTCCTGTCATCAGCCATGTTGACTCCGTGAATTCCTCTGTTTGCTCCAAGACTTTTAGTTCCACTGGTTAACGCTACCTGCATATAAAAGTGAAGTAATAAATTAGATAACTCAATATAAGGAGTAACAAAGATCCTAACTATGCTCTCCTAATCATGATAAAATAATTCTTTGACTTTTCTCGCGAAATTACTATAAAATGAGGCAGGAATAGCAGACATGATTACAATTATGATAGTAAAAAACCTATCATAATCGCACTCATCAAATACCCTCAGACTTAGATGTTTGCTTGTCCCTAAGCAAACTAATTCAAACACTTGAGTTACCATTAAATAATTTTGCCTCCGCACACTGGTTGCGATGAATTTAAGAGAACTTTGATGATGTAATCGCATAGGAAATAGTTTAGCATACTTTTCTAAATATAACATAGTCTTAAAATTCTTCCAATTTATCTGTTAACTATCTCTCACTCGTTTTTAGAGATAAGAGTATAGTCATCTCTAACAAATATGAGGAGAAAATAACAATCTCTATAAGATACGTATTAGTATTTCAAAACTTATAAGTACTCATATTAACGGTCACGATCTTACCTTTTTTACGTCCTCTCCACGACACTTAGTTAGACTCATTAAGGTCGGATCCTTAGGACTTTTATGATGGTGTAGCCTTTTTGGCTTAGGATATACGATTATAGGCGAGGTAATCAAAGGTAAATGCGATGGATTTTCCACACCTAAATCACGATTGAGCCTTTTGTTGGTATATACCTTAACATACATCAGTGTTATAAAAGCACCACCAGAATTTGCGATTAGCCTACTTCCCATATTTTTTTTGAAAGATATTGCAAACTTTTATTTTACTTAACCAAGGGACCATAGTAGGGATCATTCCGAGTGGGTGCAAGTATACACACACTCAGGCCACATATCACTATGTCTTCTTTTTTTCTTTTAGGCATTGGGTTTATAGTAGGGATCATTCCAAGTGGGTGCAAGTGTACACACACTCAGGCCACATATCACTATGAATAAACTCATTCCAAGAAGGTCTCAATGATAGGTGTGCTAATAGGTAAGGATTTGGCCTTGGTGAATTTTGGTGGTAGAGCATCAAAAGGATGGGGATTAGGTTTAAATTGGATGTGCAAGGGTATTATGTTAAAGGTTTTGGGTTAACAAGGCTCAAGCTATCCAATAGGGGGGCCTAAGTCATTTCTGCCCTTACTAATTAACCTAAGTAATGTTTTGAGGATCGCTAGAGGATAAGTTCTGGACATCAATAGAGAGTATTTTTTATTTTGATTCCCTAATACCAGATTATAAAAATGGTTACACTCATCGACTCACATTATTATAGATAAGTATATTTTATAAAATAGAGTGATTGATAGTTAATAATATAGAGGACTATTCTTAAAGGTAAATTATATAGAGAAAATTAAGCTAATGAATTTCTATGCTTAATTACTAATCAACAAAGTTGAATACTCTATGAGTCTACATCAATTCATTTTAATCAGCGTGCGAAGTTAAATTAGATAGTTATAATCCCAAATTAATTAATAAATGAGAGCTTAAAGTATCAAACAAAAATTTTTAAGGAGGGTATAACAAACTTGAGTATTATGATAAGCAAATTAGAATCAATTGTAACCACGTGAACAGCCATTCCACCCCCAGACTTAAAATTTGCAATGTCCTCAATGCAATATAAAGAGCGGACAGAGAGTAATTTCATGAAGAAATAAGAAAAAGAAAAAAAAGACTGTTATCATAAAAAGTAGAAGATCACAGTAATGAAACAGGAGTTGTAATGAAATGCACTGATATACAATAGGTAAAAGAACTAAATACACTGATATAAGAAATAGTACAAGACACAATACATAAATACACTGATATAGAGACACATCAGAAGTATGCGGGGTGGTTGGTCGCATCGTCAGGGACGGAAGGCGGGGCTGGAGCTGGTGGCTGGCGAGGAGCGATCCCTAGGTGGTCTCTGATCTGGATGAGGAGGGCCTCAGTCCGCTGCTGTGACTCCTCAATATGCTGTAGGCGCGGCGAGATCTCTGTGTAGAAGAACTGTCGAAACTCCCGCGAGTACCGTGAATGAGGTGGAGGGGGTGCAGTAGAAGACTCTCCATGAGCGTAAGTAGAATGGGGTGGACGTACCAACGGCACATCGAGGTCAGGATCCACCTCGTCATCACTGTCGTCCTGCACTTGCGGCCCACGCCTCGCAATAACATATGTGACGCCTCCCCGACCCTGACCGGCAGTGACGAGATGGAGAGAGCAAAGACTGGCCATCGCAATGGGCACGGTCTTCACGACCACTGTCATATGGGGGAGGGCTAAGAATATGCCCATGTTCTTCACCAGGCGAGTGATGTAGGGTACTACACAAATAGACCATATGCGTGGGGTGTCGGCCTGGTGGAGAATAAACTAGGCCAGAAGGAAACTGAGGTGCAGAGGGTAACGTGAAGACATGCTGAAGAGGTACAGTAGGTCCTGTTGACTGACAACACCGTAGCTTTCGCCCCGGCCGCTCAATGTGTGTCTAAGGAGATGGTGAATGTAATGGAGGGCGGGTTAAACCAACTTAGAGGACTTAGATTGCTTGGCCTCATAGGCACTAGTGTCAAAAGAAATCTGGCGCCAGATATCGCCGGCAATATCGCGATTGGGGAGGTCGAAATGGAGCTCGGGGTTGGCAGCACTAAAGAGGAATGAATCCTCATACACCCCTAAATACTGGGTGAACTGGAGAATGGTAAGTGTATAAAAGGTGCCGCCCACTACAAACGAAATTACCCCCTCGGGCGTGTGTGGCGTATCAATGAAGTTAGGTCGAAAGTTGAAATAAAACGAGGATAGGAACTCTAGCGTGTGTTCTTTAAAACCTAACTCCTCTATCACAAAGAATTGCTCCCAACCCGTTACAGATATTAATGCCCTTACATCCCCAGTTAAATTTATTTCTCCAAGCACGCTCCAATCAATCATGCGAATATTTTGAAATTTATTTGATTGTAGGCAGTTGAAGCGGGCGGTGTGCGCTGGGTCGGCGAATACTAGCGGAGCAGCGGCATCACGCCTCTCTGTTGACACTTGCAGCTCCGATCGGCGACGGTGACCGCCTTGGCTTCTTTCGGACGACATGTTTAAAAAGAAAGAATGTGAGTAAAGGGGTGCGAGAGTTCGAGAAGATGGCGCCCTTGAGTTCAGGCCACAAAGAGAACTGGTGCTGGGAGAAGATTTGAAATGAGCAGAAAAAATATCACACGGCTCCCTATTTATAGCAGACAAACACGGGTGCGTACACGGGCGTGTGCGTACCCGTGTTGTGGAATATTGGCCTCGTGAAACACGGGCTGTGGGGGGCCGTGCGGTCAAACACGGGTACGCACACGGGCGTGTGCGTACACGTGTTGAGGAATCTTAGCCTCGTGAAACACGGGTTTTGGGGGGCCGTGCGGTCAAACTGACAGGGGACAATGCGGAAGGTGGACACGGGCCACGACACGGCCGTGTGTCGACCCGTGTCTGAGCTGGCACGCGTATTAATAATACACGGGTTGGTAGGAGACACGACCGTGTGTTAGGTGACACAGGCGTGTTGGATGTCTCGACACAGCGGTCTCGACGATCGTCGAGTTTAGAGACACAGCTAGCCACATGGGTTGGTGTGAACCCGTGTTGTTCTCGGGAAGAAATCACCCTTTCTCGGAATTAATTCACACGGCTGGGTCTGAGGCTGTGTCGAGTACACGGCTACCCATACGTGCGTGTGGTGACCCGTGTGCTCCCCCAAATTTGCATTCCTCCTAAAAACTTTTTATAGAAATTTTTTTTCATTAAAAAAAATTATTTTTCATTAAATTTTGCTAGACTTATACTAAAAAATTTTATAAATAAGAAATACTTTATATAGTTATTACTTTAACATAAACCTAATCTAGACAGAGGCAGGTCTCTAGACGAGTGAAGTCTCCAGGAAGCTCACCAAAATAAGGCTTAAGTGGGTGTCCATTAACCTTAAAATCTCCCTTTTCAGGGTGAGTTAGCTCGACTGTGCCGTAGGGAAAGACTTCTTTAACCTTAAAGGGTCCGAACCACTTAGACCTTAATTTCTCAGGGAATAAACGCAGCCTGGAATTAAAAAGGTGGACTTGGTCACCTTTTTGGAATGTCTTGGGTTTGCGAAGGTGATGGTCATGAAATAGCTTGGTCTTCTCCTTATAAATCCTGGAGTTCTCATAGGCCATAGTTCTCCACTCATCTAATTCATTAAGTTGAAGCTTTCGTTTCTCCACTATAGAACTAGTGTCAAAATTCAAAGAACGTATTGCCCAATACGACTTATGCTCTAATTCTATAGGTAGGTGACAAGATTTATCATAGACTAATCTAAAGGGGGTGGTCCCTATAGGTGTTTTGAAGGCGGTCCTATAAGCCCACAAACAATCATTAAGTTTCCTAAACCACTGCTTCCTATTCCCTTCTACAGATTTTTCTAGGATCCTCTTAAGTTCCCTATTGGAAACTTCAACTTGACCACTAGTTTGTGGATGATAAGGAGTGGCTATCCTATGTGTAACTTCATATTTTTCTAATACTCTATTTAGCTGTAAATTACAGAAATGTGAACCCCTATCGCTAATAAGTGCACGTGGTGTGCCAAATCGTGCAAATAAGGATTTTAAAAATCGGATTACTACCATACTATCATTAGTAGGCAAAGCTTGTGCTTCAACCCACTTCGATACATAATCTATAGCTACTAAAATATATTTATTCCCAAAGGAAACTGGAAATGGACCCATAAAATCAATACCCCACACATCAAATACTTCACATTTAAGAATAAATTTTTGTGGCATTTCATGTAATATAGAAATATTACCTGCTTTTTGACAAGAATCACATGAAAGCACGTACCTTTGGACATCCCTGAATAGAAGGGGCCAATAAAAACCGGAATCAAGAACCTTTTTCGTAGAGCGATTCGCTCCATAGTGACCACCAGCAGGGCCTGAATGACACTGCCCCAAAATCTTCCAACCCTCCTCTGCTGATACACACCTTTGTATAACAGAATTTGCACATATCCGAAAAAGAAAGGGGTCCTCCCAAAAGTAATATTTCAAATCAGAGAAAAATTTCTTTTTCTGCTGATATGAAAAGTCTTTTGGAAGGACCTTAGCCACAAGGTAGTTTGCATAATCTGCAAACCATGGATAATCAAGATGTATATTTGTAGATATGGCTAATAGTGATCCCTCAGGAAATGTATCAGAAATTTTAGATTCATCTAACATTGATCGTAGTGGATTTTCTAAACGTGAAAGATGATTTGCCGCTAAGTTTTCCACTCCTCTTTTATCCCTAATTTCTAAATTAAATTCTTGCAAAAGAAGAACCCAACGGATTAAACGAGGCTTTGCTTCCGCTTTGGCTAGCAAATATCTAAGGGCAGAGTGATCCGTGTAAACTACCACTTTGGACAATGTTAAATATGGTCTAAATTTATCAAAAGCGAATACCACTACTCGGAGTTCTTTTTCGGTAGTTGTATAATTCTCCTGTGCATTATTAAGTGTTTTTCTAGCATAATATATTGGGTGAAAATGTTTGTTTCGGCGTTGTCCTAAAACAGTCCCTACCGCAAAACTACTAGCGTCACACATGATCTCAAATGGTTGACTAAACTCGGGTGTGATCATAATAGGAGAATTAATTAATTTCTCTTTTAAGAACTCAAAGGCATGTAGACACTCTTGTTCAAAAATAAAAGGTGTGTCTTTTTCTAAAAACCTTGTAAGTGGTTTAGCTATTTTAGAGAATTCTTTAATAAACCGGTGGTAAAATCCCACGTGTCCTAAGAAACTTCTCACTGCCTTAACGGAGGTTGGTGGTGGTAATTTCTCTATGGTATCTATTTTTGCTCTATCAACTTGGATTCCTTGGCTTGCGATTTTATGGCCAAGTACTAACCCTTCTTGTACCATGAAATGACACTTCTCCCAACTAAGCGCTAGATTCATCTCTTCACACCTCCTAAGAACTTTCTCTAAATTATTCAAACATAGATCAAATGAGTCGCCAAAAACAAAAAAATCATCCATGAGCACTTCCATGATATCTTCAACATACTCGTTAAAGATGGCTAGCATGCACCTTTGAAACGTGGCGGGTGCATTACATAACCCGAAAGGCATACGTGTATATGCAAAAGTACCGAATGGGCAAGTAAATGTTGTTTTCTCTTGGTCTTCTAGTGCTATAGGAGTTTGGAAGTATCCAGAAAGTCCATCTAGAAAACAATAATAAGAATGTCCTGATAAGCGTTCTAGTATCTGGTCAATGAAAGGGAGAGGGAAATGGTCTTTCCTAGTGGCATCATTTAATTTCCTATAGTCTATACAGACACGCCAACCTGTTACCGTTCGCGTTGGAATTAATTCATTTCTATCATTTGCTACCACTATCAGGCCACCCTTCTTAGGAAGTACTTGGACAGGACTAACCCATGAACTATCCGAAATTGGATATATAATACCAGCATCTAATAACTTAACAATCTCAGCCTTAACTACCTCTTTCATATTAGGATTTAGCCTACGTTGCGGTTGAATAGAAGACTTATAGTTTTCGTCCAAAAGGATTTTATGAGTGCAAAAACTAGGATTAATACCTTTTATATCAGATATTTGCCACGCTATTGCACCTTTACATTTCGTCAATACAGTTATTAATTTAGTTTTTTCAATGTTGGAAAGATTAGAGGATATAATAACTGGGTAAGAAGAATTAATTCCTAAGAAAGCATACTCAAGATGATCCGGTAATTTTTTAAGGTCTACTATTGGTGGATTCTTGGTATTATTCTTAAGACTTTCATAATCTCCTTGAGTAATCAAACTATATTCAGTCGTTCTATTCATTATAACACTGTTATCTAGAAAAAATAAATGTTCAGTAATGTCTTTATTTTGTTCTTCTTCTAGAAAACAATTAGTAATACAAATTTCTAAAGAATCTCTATAATAAAAATTAGAATTTATGGAAGTCATAAAGTCATCAACACCATGAGAAAAATAGCAATAATCATCATTATCTAAAGATTGTTTCATAGTATTGCCAATTTGAAAAGTGACTTCATCTTCCCCTACTCGCAAGACTAATTTACCATCAAAAACATCAATAAGTGCTCTAGATCTTGCTAAAAATCGACGACCTAGTATAAGTGGTACTTCGATATTTTCATCCATATCTAGAATAATAAAATCAGCAAGAAATATAAACGTATCTACCTTAACCAATACATCATCTACTATTCCTCTAGGATACTTAACCGATCGATCCGCTAATTGAATACTCATTCTAGTTGGGCTAAGTTCTCCTAGGCCTAGTTTCAGATATAGTTTATAAGGCATTAAATTTATACTTGCTCCTAAATCTGCTAAAGCTTTATTGACTTGTAAATCTCCGATTAAGCATGGAATTGAAAATGAGCTGAGATCCTTAAGTTTTTGTGGTAATTTATTTTGCAAAATAGCGGAACATTCTACACTAAGTGTTACTAACGATAATTCCTCTATTTTATTTTTATTAGAAATTAAATCCTCAAGAAATTTAGCATACTTAGGAATTTGAATAATTTCAAAAAAAGGTAAATTGACATGTAATTGCTTAAACATAGATAAAAATTTACCATACTGCGCATCCATGCGCTCCTTGTTAAGCTTTGTTGGGTATGGTATTGCTGGTTGGTAGTCCATCGGTTGCATATTCATCTCGCTTGATCCTTCACTGCTAGACTCCATTTGGGGTGCTTTCTTTGCAGGCCTTGGGTCTTGTAACTCCTTTCCGCTCCTCAATTGAACGGCTTTTGCATGCTCCCTTGGATTTATCTCAGTGTTCCCTGGAAGTGTTCCTTGCTGCCTTTCAGAAACCATCCTTGCAAGCTGACCAATCTGATTCTCCAAGTTCCGAATTGAACCCTCTTGATTCCAGAAGGCTACATCGGTAGTTTGCATGAACTTGGTAAGCACATCTTCCAATGTAGGCTTCCTTGGTTCTGGCTGTGGTTGTTGTCCAAACATGGGTTGCTTCCCTTGATTTCCTTGTCCTCCCCAAGATAAATTGGGGTGGTTTCTCCATCCAGGATTATTTGTAGAACTATATGGGTTGTTGGCTTGATTGAAAGGAGGTCTAATATTGTTGCCCATATAGTCAACATGCTCTTGAACTTGAGGTTCACAACCAGGCATTCCACTGCATGAAGGGACCCATTATTGCGGTGTCATGGAGGGTGATGCTAAGGCAAGGTTATCCATCTTTTGGGAAGCTTCTCCACTTGAATAGCTAAGGCGGTGACAGTATCTACTTCATAAATTCCTGCGGGCTTGCTAGACTTTTGTCTTGTGGTGGTCCATTGGTAATTATTCATAGCCATATCTTCAATCAACTGCTGAGCCACTTCAGGTGTCTTGTTGTTCAAAGTGCCTACACTAGCCGCATCAATCATCTGTTTAGTGGACGGATTTAGACCATTATAGAAGGTCTGAATCTGAAGCCGTGAAGGTAGAGCATGGTGGGGACATCTCCTCAAAAGGTCTTTGAATCATTCTCATGTGTCGTACAACGATTCAGATTCCATTTGAATAAACGTAGAAATGTCATTCCTTAACTTCACAGTCTTTGCAGATGGGAAGTACTTCATCAGAAACTTTTCAACCATCATGTCCCAAGTAGTAATCGACCCTCTAGGTAGTGAGTTCAACCACTTCTTCGCCTTATGCCTTAAAGAAAATGGAAATAATCTCAATTGAATGGCATCGTTGGAAACACCATTGATCTTAAATGTATCACATATCTCCAGGAATCCGGCAAAGTGGGTGTTAGGATCCTCATCTTGCAAGCCATCATACTGGACATACTGTTGAACCATTTGTATCACACTAGGCTTCAATTCAAAGTTATTGGTAGCTATCAGTGGTTGAACGATGCTCGACCGGTTCCTTGGAGATTAGGTCGAACAAACTCAGACATGGTTTGCTCATTTTGGTTGGCCATGGTGTCTAGCTTTTCCAGATGATTCTCTCCTTGGTTAACTGTCTCCTCTTCTGATAGTTCGTTTGAAATGTCTGTGGTATTACTTCCCACATCCCTTAGGTTAGTGTTATTGATAAGTCATTCTGGGTCAGGATGAAATGGTGCTAGCCCAGAATTTCTGCCCCTGCTCATAGACTAACAGACTACAAAACAGAGATTAAGCGATATAATTATTCAAATACTAATTTACAACTATTTATTACTAAACAAAAACTGGTAGATTAATAAAATTTGGACTTTCGAAATATTGAAAACATCCCCGACAACGGCATCAAAAACTTGATGATTGCTTTGCTAACAAGTAATAACTCAATGCGATTTCATTCTACATTCTAGTATAACTATGTAGATGGGCATAAGCTAGATTGAATTAACATTCAGGCAAGTGCACCTATCAATCATAGTATAGGAGAAATCTACATCTCGTGTCGTATTCCACAGGGCCATTTCAAGTATTCGTACTCATCCTCACTCTATTATCGTACCTATAAGTAAAATTGATTTCTAACCTAATTATGATTATTGGATAAATCAACATTGGAATACTTAACATGATAACAACCCGAATGCTTATGAGCAATTACATGAAAATATTCATTCATTCACTCAATTCTATTTAATCATGAAAGCATAAGACTATCAAATTTGTTGAATTGTAAAGGGTAAATATTTATCAAATTCTCTCTCGAGTAATTCAATTCCTAAATCTAAGTTAGTAAATTTTCTCTCGAACAATTTACAATACTCAAATTTGCATTGAATAAAACACCCTATCTTTTACATAAACCCACGAAATCCTATCTCTAAAATATCATGAATTCATTTATTCGTATTCCCATTATCCAAGTAACATATCTCTCGATCATGAGATTCGAATTATAAAGAGATCTCACACCAAACTATTAACATGTCAATTTCATCACAAACATCTAATTTCTCAATCTAGAGATTTGCAATTCATGTAAGACAAATAAGAAATTCATAATTAGGATTAAGATCTTTCTTTGTAAACACTCATACGAATAAAATACTACAAATTTGATATAAATCATGCGAGACATGATTAACAAATTGTTCAAATATAAATTCATGCGAATTAAAACAATAAACAAAGTTGAATCACCAAGAGAAAAGGAAAGATTAAAAGGGATTAATGAATAGATAAAAATACATACAAAATACACTTCAATCCTCCTTCTCTTGGATGCTCCACTTCGGGCTTCAGCAGTTCTCCAATCCCAGAAATGATCCAAAAGTTCCTCACAAATTTTTCTCCAGGAAATATATAGTCCCTTTGCAAACAGGTCGGACACGGGTTCCAACACGGCCGTGTGTCAGGCCGTGTGGATTGTTCCTAGGCGGTTCCCCACGAGCAGGCGTGTCTGGTAGTGGGCCGTGTCAGATGGCACGGGCACAGACACGGCCGTGTGTCCGGCCGTGTTCTTCAGTCACGGGTTGGTCGGCAGTCGTGTTCAAATATGACATGGGTAGGCACACGGGCGTGTGTCCTACCAATGTGAGTCTCTGTCTCCTGCGTCCAATTTCTTCAGCTCCTAGGTGCATAGGATACGGGTAGGCACACGACCGTGTGTCCACCCGTGTGTGCCAAATTTTTGTCCTGTCATCAGCCATGTTGACTCTGTGAAATCCTCTGTTTGCTCCAAGACTTTTAGTTCCACTAGTTAACGCTACCTGCATATAAAAGTGAAGTAATAAATTAGATAACTCAATATAAGGAGTAACAAAGATCCTAACTGTGCTCTCCTAATCATGATAAAATAATTCTTTGAATTTTCTCGCGAAATTACTACAAAATGAGGCAGGAATAGCAGACATGATTACAATTATGATAGTAAAAAGCCTATCATAATCGCACTCATCAGGAAGTGGTGTTCGCCATGAAAGTTTGGAGACATTATTTATACGGCATCCACTGTAAGATATTTTCGAATCATAAGAATTTAAAATACATTCATACTCAAAAGGAACTGAACCTGAGACAGCGACGGTGGCTACAATTTTTATGTGACTATGAATTTACCTTGCACTACCACCCTGGAAAAGCAAACTCTTTAGTCGATGCCTTGAGCAGGAAGGTACCAGAAATGAGCCCTGAGTCCCGATTGGTGAGTTTGAAATTAGATCATATGCTTGAAGAGATGGAGATTAACCTGTGTATAAAGACCATTTTGAAAGGTATACAGAGTAACTAACCTCTATGACCATAGTTTGTGAGATTCAGAATCGAATTCAGGCAGCGCA
This sequence comes from Platanthera guangdongensis, assembly GCA_039583875.1. Classification (NCBI taxonomy): domain Eukaryota; kingdom Viridiplantae; phylum Streptophyta; class Magnoliopsida; order Asparagales; family Orchidaceae; genus Platanthera; species Platanthera guangdongensis. The sequence continues at coordinate 80,039,515 of CM077163.1, forward strand.
AGGAAAGGATACTGCTCTGGCCCTAGTGTTTAAGTCAATTGAAGATGGGTCTACTGACAAATATTCCCTAAAAGGCGGCCTCGTTCATTTCCATGGCCGGCTTTACATTCCCAAAGGCGGAAAGATTTGGGAAGATATCTTTAGAGAGGTTCATTGCACTCAGTATTCAGTGCATCCTGGGATTGCCAAATTGTACGCTGACTTGTGGAAGACCATGTGTTTGCCAGGAAAGACAAGAGATGTCAGATATTTTTTTTACGCACTGTGAGTCCTGTCAAAAGGGTGAAGGCAGAAGGTAAGAGCCCAGGATGATTATTACAATCGTTGCCCATCCGCGAGTGGATGTTCGAGGATATCTCCATTGACTTCATTCACGGTTTGCCTCGCTCTCGCTCAGGGAATGATTTGGTTCGGGTGATCGTGGATCACCTGACAAAGGTAACCAGGTTTATTCTTATGAAGAAAGAGGCACATGTGGACGTTTTGGTGCGCCTCTTTATGGAGCAGTTTGTACGGTACCATGGCGTGCCAAAGAAAATTGTTTCTGACTGGGATGGTCGTTTTCCCTCTAGAGAATGGAAGGCGGTATAAGCATATTTGGGCTCACGTCTTACCTTCAGCACAATGTTTCATCCTCAGAAGAATGGGCAGTCTGAGAGGACCATCAGAACCTTGGAAGATTTATTAAGATTGTGCGTGCTGGATAGAGGAGAGTAGTGGGAAAGGCTTTTGCCTCTGGTAGAATTTTCATATTACAATAGCCAGCAGGCTTGTATCGGGATGAAACCCCATAAAGCCATTTATGGAAGAAGGTGTAGAACCCCCTTGTCATGGGTGAAGGATGAAGATCCGAAAGTGTTGGGAATGGAGTATATTGACGATACTGATGTTGTTGTTAGGTTGATACGGGACTGTATGCTTGAGGCTTAAAGTCGGCAGTATAAGTATTATAATGCGAAGCACAAAATGGTGAAATTTTAAGTGGGTGACAAGGTGTTCCTGAAGAGCCGACCGACGCATGGAGTATCATGTGTACGTGGTGTGAAGAAGCTCAACCTAAGATACATTGGGCCTTATGCTATATTGGAGAAGATTGGCCCTTTGTCCTATCAGTTGGAGCTACCACCATATCTAGAGAATCTACATGACGTATTCCATGTGTCGTCACTTCGAAAGGCATTGTTGCGACCTGATCAATATGTGCTCACCACAGATGGAGTAGTGGAAAATGATAGATCTGTTCGACGAGAGCCGATGCGGATTATGGACTCCGAAACAAGGAGCTTGAGGCGAAAAAGTGTCCCGTTGGTCAAATCATGGGAAGGAGTATACTTCGGAACCGGTGGAACTTATGGAAAAGCGCTACCCAGAGTTGTTTCCCCAGGGTAACTTTAAAAGCATATTTAATTTAATTTCATGCTTTTCTTCCCCATAGCCTTAGCCTGATTTCGTGGATAAAATCTTTTATTATGTTTATAGGATTTGTAACGTTTCGTTTTGCTCTAGGCCCCTCGCGCGCGTTCTGAGTAAGAAACTTGACTCAGGCTCAGGGTATACTTGCAAAAGTGCCGAGTGCATTGGATGAATGGTTGGGTAGAGTGTTACCCAATGAATTGAAGGGAATGGTCTAGAGAGAATGACCAAGGTAAATTCATCGGATATCGTTAGGGATATTCGATGAATTCGTCGAATATAGTGTAGAATTCGACGAGATTGAAGTTGGAAATTTGGCCAAGGAGCATTCGTCGATTATCACTAATCGATTCGTAAAGTATAGCCGTTATTCATCGAGTATCGCCGACTGATACTCAACGCACTCAACGCCATTGGACTTGGAGGATTTCTAGAAACTGCTGGCGTCGAGTGCATTGAGTGCACTCGAGTCCATTCATCGATTTAGTCTGTGGCATTGAGTGGACTCGACGCCACTAAACTCCATTTGACTTAGAAACATTTTTGGGATGATTGGTGTCGAGTGCATTGAGTGCACTCGACACCATTAGTTGAAAGGCGTTGAGTGCACTCGACACAACTCAACACTTTTACTTGGGATTATTCTGAGAATGGTGGCGTCGAGTGCGTTGAGTGCACTCGACGCCACTCGACAATTCGTCGAGTAAGAATATTATACTCAACGATTTGAACTTGGGAAGTGCTGGACTATGTATGTCTTTGAGTTTACTCGACGAATCACGATGATTCGTCGAGTAAGGATATAATACTCGACGATTCGTCGAGTAAGAGCTACTTGCTCGATGATATTGGACTTAGCAGATTTTCGGCCTCCTTTTCCTAATTCCTGTACATGGTATGAACCGAATTTTCGGGAATTGCGCCAAATCATTATATTGGACGCGTCTTTTCATATTTAAAGCTATAAATGGGCGGTCCACTAATACGTCGACACGTGGTAAGTGAGTTAAACCTAATACCTTGATTATAAAAGGAAGAAGCCGAAACCCTAGCCATCTCTTATCATTCTTGCCAAGCCGTCATTGTACGAAACCGTCAGAGAGGAAGAGATCGTCGAAGTCATCCGTTTCCATGAAAAACGCCGCAAATAGAGAGAAGAACCATGCCACCGGGGATGACAACATCCATGGCTGGAAACCTCGGATCTGCTGGAAATGAGGTGAGCTTCCAGCCCCCTCCCTTGGTGCTAGATCTATAGTTATCCATACGAGAGATATCCACTCAAAGGAGTCTTGATTCATGAGAATACGCTTCCTAGGAGAAGGACATGCTAGGACTTGTGTCCTAGAGATAAGATGTCTTCGACCACTCCTCCTTTCTATGTGAAGATGAGGACTTGGTTTGGTGAAGAAAGTTGGCCTTTTGAGGGTGAATAAGGGAGGAGGAATTCTAGATGTGATTTGGGAATTTTGGTTAGAGGAGGAAGATGAACAAAGGACGTTCATTTTGCTTTAGGATGAGCGTAGAAATCTGCTCTCTGCGTACAGCAATCTTCAAGGCTATTTTCGGACATGGTGCGTCCAGATGTGATTTTTCTGCTAAACATGAAAGTCATTGCCCTTGGAAATACCTTTTCAATGGGTTGTTACACGTCTTCATGCGATGTCTATAGCCACATTAAAGTCTGATCGAACTTGCTGGCTATAAACGTACAGAAAACTATTTTCTGAACGCAACAGACTTCGAGTCTGATTTCAAGTATGTTAAGTTCTGATCTGGGTTGCGTGCTGAATACAAAAGTTGTAGTCCTCGGAAATAACTTTCCATCGGATGGTTACACACCTTCATACGAGTTCCGTAGACTCAGGATGGATGAACAAATTGGTTGTACAGCCAAGTCCTTGTAATTGTTACTCTCAGGCTAGTATAGTATTGAGGTTGGTTCGAGTAATTAAATGGAAGATTAATTGTTTGGGTTTGAACGAATTTGGCCCTATGATAATGTGATAAATAAATGGTTGGGAAACATTATTGGGTGGATTGTAACTTGTGTAATGGTACGGGTTTGGAAGAAGAAGTGACACTTTGTAAATGAACTATCTTTGTGCGGATATAATTACCATGATGAAAGCAAAATTGTTGGTGGATGCTTGATCCTTGAAAGAAATCGGAAGAGGTTGATGCATGGTCATGAGGCTTGATAAATAAGGAAGTCTAATGTGATCCACTACTGCAAGGTGTGTTTCCTTACGGGTAGCAGTGTAGATTGTATGTTGTATGAGGTGGTTCGCCACCTGTGTTTATGATGAACCCTTAAGTGCCTTGGTGCCTGAGATTATGAAAGGGTGTAAGTGCGGGTGTTTGACCGCACTGGATTGGTAATGATGAAAAGAGACATAAGTGGACGGTTGTCTTTGGTCCTTTGGTGATTTGTTCACAGAGGCACCTTCCGTGGAACGATGATGTGAAACTACATGCGGTGTGAGTCGACATGCAGTGTCGTAATCTTGGGTTAAGGATAGTGTGGTAGGTCTACGGGCTCGGTAGTCGTCACACCGATGGGAGTTGACAGATAGACTTGCACAGTTGGGCCTTGTTCCTCGGTGCTTACGTCCCGAGGCACCCTCCATGCTAGTGGACGGTTGGCTTTGGTCCTTTGGTGATTTATTCACCGAGGCACCTTCCGTGCCACGATGATCGACCAATTGCTGTTGTGTTGTTGGTGCACATCTACCCAAGACCCCTCTGAGCCTTACTATTCTTGTGAGCTCCACTATTGTGTTCTTAGTGTTGAGGCGTACGGAGGCCTAGGCTTGGTAGTGTGGATTCCTGCCTAGTAGTGGATAAGCCCGCTCCACTGTCATCGCCTGGCCATGACGGTTGACGCTTGAGAGGTTAGCTACCTGCTCGAAAAGTGGGAACGACAAGTCTGTGTTGACATGGTAATTGCTTGTGCGTGATCATGGGTGGGTCATTGCATTGCATTCATATCAACGCATTACATTGCATACACAAGATCCTTATCGTATAAGTTTGTATGGGTATTCTTATACAATGAGTTACTTTACTGCTAAGCTGATCCTCAACTTATATGTCTGTATGGGCATTCATATAAGTTGAGTAACTTTCTATTGTAAGTTCTAAATTTTATACTGTTGTAGATGGTAGAACTGCTAGAGTAGTTTGTTTACTCACGCTTTGTTTTACTGACATACTCTGGTATTGTTCACTCCTATACCACCTATTTGTACTACTGCTTATATATATATACATATATATATATATATATATATATATATATATATATATATATATATATACATATATATATATTATACTTGTCCTTTCTCTGCCCGGTGCCGAGGAGTCGCCGGGGGAGTGGATGTGAAAGTCACTTAGTCTTATGACTAACGGTTGCTACGTCTTCCTTTTTAGGAGCAAACCCCGTAGATAGAGCAGCAACAGGTTACGCAGGAGGACAGACAGGCCAGGATGACAGGGCCTGAGGTGACGGTACTGTTGATGCCGTCAGAAACTGATGTGAGTGTTTTGTAGAGAGGCTCTTTTGTAGCCCCTTTCGGCATGTACTCTTATATTTAGAAGCCTTGGTTGCTTCATATTTCTTTTTGTACTCATGGACTTATATACTAGTGTGTATTTTGACTTTTGTTTATATATTCTTTATGATGGGTTGGTATGGATGATATGATTAGCAGGAAAGATAGGCATCTTGTAGTACAGGTTAGCCTTTGTGCTAAAGTTACCACAAGGCTACTGTTCTGGGCATAAGACTTCCCTCGTGTCGTGTCTTGTGTTCCGGGAGGGGAGTCTTACATAATTAACGTCGACTAATCTTATTTAGTTACTCTGACATGTACTCGAACTTACTCTGCCTTGTACTAATAGTTATTTTGACTTGTTCTCGAAGTAGCATCTATTTCTAATTGATGCATGTTCACATTTCATCACTTTCCTCTTAAATTTAGCAAGCCTTTCTCATATCCTTTATACCAACAACCTCCTAAGACTTCTAAGACCATATTTCCCTTTCTATATATCATGGGTAATGAACTTAGAATGTAAAATCACACAAAGTAATTTGTTAATGTAAATCAAGAGGGTTTTTCCCAACAATCTCAGCCTATTTAGCTTAAACATTTTTACAAATTTCAAAGGTAATTTTATAAAGACAAATCAGTAGGATTACAAAATTTTGACATTCATACAACATATAATGAACACAAATTAAATTAAAAAAGGATAGAAACATGAGTTGCAACAAAATATATGAGGCTTTAAAGTGAACTTTATAAACTGCAAACATAGTTCTCAAGTGTTCCTTCAAAATATTTTTGTTCTAAGAATGAGCTTTTCTTTTCCTAGAGAACATCATATACATACCATTTTCCTTTTTATGTATTGGATGCTCTTCTGCAAGCAAGTCTCGATACTCCCCTTGAACTGACACAACATCATCAATAACTTCTTTGGCTATTATGAGAATATCAACTAAATTACTTTGTTTTGCCTCCCCTGGACTGATGCATTAGGTTTTTTAGAAACTTGAATATTATTCTGTTTTGTCTCCCTCCGAACAACTTGATTTTTAGTTTTAGAAATATGGCCTGTTTTTTCATTTGCATCTCTGCTAAATAGAACTATTTGAAATTCTCTAAGAAGAGCCTTATCCTCTTCTAATGGTTCCATGAACTGATCTTACTCAGACATCTCCCCCTTCTGAACCTCATAAGATAAGGAGGTTAAGAAAGACTTAATCACCTTTTTGGAAGTCAGTTTATCTTGAATTTTTCTTATAGAATATTGAACTTCACAAATTTGATTTAGCATATTTCCAACTGAAGATCTACAATATAGAGCATGCTCATCTATATGGGTGGTTAATGAAATAGTAGTTTGTTGCACTACTTGTAATATAACTTTATTAATATCAAATAAAGCGGATGAAGATATATCAACTTGACTATTATAATCAACAGATTCTGAGGGTTGGTCATTGTTATTTTGTCTGCCTGTAGCATGGAAGTAAATATCCATAGTATGTGAAAGACTTGGTTCTTGAACAAAAAATTGTGATGGAGATAAATGTGTATCTGCTGGTAAAATTCATTCACGAGGAACATCAGGTAATGTTGTTTCTGCTTGTAAAACTGACACAGTTAGTAATGGTGAGGATGAGGGTGAAAGATCTTTCTTTGAACCAGGCTTAAGTATTTGTCTGCTTTTCTTTAGAAAAAACGCTATGGTGAGTCTTTTTCCAGTAGGTATGTGTACTCTTTTAGATTTGCATAAAGTAGGGTATTGCTGTTTCAGTATCTGACTCATAAAGGTTGAAAGTATCTAGTGTCAACATAAATCACCTAGAGGGGGGTGAATATGTGAGTTCTACGTATTTTTGAGGAATAAAAATTACTAGAAAGTAAACAAACAAAAACACAGAGATTTATACTTGTTCCCCAAGTTGGGTACGTCCACTGTCCCGCCTCGCCTATCTATCACGAAGGGCAAGATTCGGATACTTCACCTTTATCTCAAATTCTTCAAATCTTACACCTCGGAGCCTCAACTCCTACAAGTCGAAGACAATGCTCCTACAACTCAAAGAACAACCTCTCCTACAACTCGGAGAACAACCACTCCTACAACTCAATTCACAAAGAAGGATCTACAACTCAATCCTAAAATAAGGATCTACAACTCGATCCTAAAATAAGGATATATATATCGAATGCAAAACCTCTTATAATATCATAAAATGATTAAAAACAATATATTAAAACTAATCTACTTCAGATTTGCAAACTTCAGTATTCCTTTCCTCATAAAAGTTAAACTTGAAAATCTTGAGCAGAATGGAAATCTGAAATCGTTGAAGACTTGATGTGAACAAAGGATCCACTAGATCTGAATGGAGCTTGAACCTTTTGAGAATAGAGATCTAGTCAAAACTTTTTGAAGAAGATTAGATCGTGCGTCACGTTGATCTTGGCCGAGAGAGTCGCGAAGATCGAATGATAGCCGACTGGTTCTTTCTTGGAAAGTTTTGATTTGAGCGTATATGGACGATTAGGGTTGAATGAAATCCACCCTAATTATTTATAAGAATCCTTCTTCTTCAATGGCTAGATATCCCTTCCAAATAAAGAAATTGCGAAACACTATACATGGCAGTCGGGCTTGAGCAGTTATGGAATTTGAAAATAGAATTCACCTAAGTCATATTTGTCGAGTATCGTCGAGTATGTACGAGTATACTCGTTGAATAGCTTCGATATTCAACTGAAAAGACATGACAAATAACAACGCTTTCCTGAAGAGAAACTCGACGAATTCGATAAGTATCGGCTAGTTCACTCGACGAATTAGACAAGTATCGGCTAGCTAACTAATTGCATTCAATGCCTAGGCCAAGTGATATTCGACAAATATTACTTGGATAAATCCATAGAAGTAAATTCGAGAAGTCTCGACAAATTTGTTGTGTATCGACATATATATTTGACAAATTTGACGAGTATCGATAAATACACTCGATGAATTCGACAAGTATACATGAAGATACTCGACGATTTTTACTTAACTATTTTTCACGAACCCAGAGATTATTCCCTAAGTAAATATGATGAATTCGACGATTGCTAGTAAGTATACACAACAAATTTGACTAGTGTTCATGACTATACTCGATAAATTCGACGAATATTCACTACTATACTTGACGAATTTTACTTAGAGAAAACTTCTTTTCTTCTGAAAGCATCAACTTGTCCTTCCTTGAATCTCCTAGTGTACTTGAATCAGAAGTACACCCCAATAGTGAGATTATACATGAGTCAACACATTGGCCTACACAACGGAGCATTAAATTATATAGTGGCGTGTTTCATGACCTTTTGTAACCTGACATTCAGATGTACTTAGAAATATAGTCCTGCAAGCACATGACTATAGGAGCAACATCAAATACACTCAATTCATCTTAGTTCAATGGACACTTCTTCAAATCATTGTCATTGTGGATACAATACCCAACATTCTCCCCCTATTTGAATAAGTCAATAACATACAAACTAAGGTGAATTGTACACACAATAATCTTCAATCAAGTAAAGAGCGTGAAAATATAGAAATAATAAACTGCAGTCAAAACAATAATATATATAAATAAGTTCTATCGGGGCAAACAACATTTACACAAACATCAAAAAAAGAAAGAACATCCAAGCTTGTTTCCCCTGGCTCTTCTAGTATTGTGTGTCAAAATACGCCTTTGGCTTCAGATAGTACTTTGGTGGAGCTGGAGGAGCATCTGGATTATCATATCTGTATTTCCTGAAATGTTATCTTCTTTTACCACATGCTACCTCATACGTTTTCCATTCTTCTCTGCCATAATATTCCCATATGTTCTCATCGGCTAAGTCGACTAGTTTGAAATTGTCTATAATGATGCTTTTGGAAATAGGACTCCATACTTCAGCCATTTCTCTATTTGGCTCAGACCTAACAACAAATGGGGCTTTACCATATCTTCTTCTTTTATGAGTTGGTGGAGGTGAGTCTTCAACTATCTAAATCTCTGGTTCAGCAGCAGCATATTGATCTGGAGATTCTGGCTAATACTGAGTGTGCTCCTGAGCGGGCTGAACAAAGTCATGAATAGGATCTAGTATCACCTGTTCTGGCATTCTAACTTCAGTAGACCCTTGAAATAGCTCTTTATGTAGCCAATTGAAGTTATTATAGCAGTAGGTGTTTGCAGCCTTGAATTGATCTTTCATTGAAGCTTTAAGTGCATCTACCTTAGTCTTTAATTCAGCCCCACCTTTTTGACTTCTTTAAGTACCTCTGAAGCAACAATATTACTATAGTAGACCATTTGCTCATCAAAATAATTCATACCTGCATTTTGAGCCTCTATGATTGTTTTGACATTTGCATCAACATTTTGGAGAACAGTTAGTTTGCTCTTCAGACCAGCCATAGTTAGATTTATATATTGTCCTCCTTTAACAAACCAGCTGTCCAAGTATGATTCCATCTTATCAAAATGCACCTTGACTTCAGCAAGATCGTTGTTTATATCTTGTTCTGTCTCTTTTACTCGCTTCAAAACTATCTTCTGAACTTTCTTCAAAGATCTATCAAAACGAGCTTATTTCTTCGCCATCATGGCTTCTATAGACTTTAGGAGAGAACTTTCTGAACTAGTACTTGGAATATCTGCAATAGGAATACTGGGGTGAGAAGGGAGATTTGCACTGGCCTTTGAGTCACTAGAAGACTCTACCATAGGAGAAATATCAGCTTTAGACAGCAGTCCAATATTTGGAGCCTCTAGGACAGGAAGATGCACCTATACATCTCCTTCCTCATTAGAAATGTCAGCAACCTCTGCTTCCTCCACCGGAGGTACACCGAGAGTCTTTGTAATTCTTCTTTGAAGATTTGGCACAAATTTGTCCAATTCTCTTTGAATTGAGATTGAGGGTTGAATCTCCCCCTCCCACCCCCCCCCCCCCCCCCCCCCCCCCCCCCCCCCCCCCCCCCCGCCCTCCCCTCACAACCTGCATTTTTCACCGCCAGTAAAGGTGCATCAGAGTAAGGGAAAAATGTGCGGCATGATGCCACGTCAGTAGGGGATAACTGCGGATGCTCATGCAAACACCTACTCAATCTTTAAAAAAGATTGTTGAAGTTATTTAAAGATAAAATCAGTTTAAGTGTGGTATTTAGCCATATCCATCGGCTTGGTGGTTCATCTAGTCCACGAGAAAAGTAGTTATACGCTACGGAAATTACTTTTTTAAAAAAATTAGACGCCCTACATGAGTTTAGAGGTTCCCTGGGGACACCTCAATGTATGAAAGTTCTAAATTTATAATAGCAATAAAAGTAGATTTTTACGGTCGTGAAATATAGTGAGTTAGAATTATAAAATTTTCAATGCATTAAGTAATAATAGTAGTTATACTTGAAAATATCTAACATGCATTCCTAGCATAAAACATCCCAGAGAGCAAGTAGTATACACAGAAGAAAAACTAGCAAGTAGCAAGTATCCAAAAATCAACAATCATGTGGGCGTCAACAACTGACATGAACCCACAAAAGACACAGTATGTCTGCACTAGTAAAGAAAAACCAAACAATAAACTACCTCACTACAACGAGGCCAAAACCACAGCCAAGACAGCTACCCAGGGACTCCAAGGACAGTACGGCTATCAGCTATAACTCCGAACCTGAGGCATTCCAAAGACAGAACACCTCAGCAAGAAAGTACAAGAGATGACAGAAAGTAAGCCAAAAGTAAACAAGGTCAAGGGGTAACAACCCAAGACCAAAGAAAGATACTTGCATACAGTACATCATTCAGGTACAAGCTAAATAGAGAACACTTATGGGAAATGTCACGTATAACACCAGCACCCCAAATACACAAGATTATAAGTGTAAAAGTTCAATATTAAACCATCAGGAGAGAAACAAACCCTTATTAGCCACCTGTGGTCAACTCCACCAAAAAACCAAAATGGGCGGGGTAGCCAACCCCGAAGACAATTTATCCGTCTAATTGCGGGGGATACTGAATACTTCACCATTCATCGCAAATGCCCGAACACCCGGCAGAGCCCCACAAATTACTAATAGGGAGAACAATTGTTGCAGTGGTGGTTTCGTCCATAAATAACACCCACAACAAAGGAAAACTGGAAAGAAAACCCCATAACAACCTGGGTTTAGAGATCAGAGGCCCACCACAACCCTTCATGGTCTGGAGGAGTGTCTCGCCCCATGGCATCACCATGAAGGAAACCATGATATAAATCTCAAGACAACAATGACACATCGGATTCTACTGGATAATTCTAGATTTGACATGGTTGATAAACCTTTAGGAAGAATTTACAATCCTATACGAACTCTAACACACCCCACTTAAATGTTGAGGAATGGTTAAAAGAGTAAGATCCCACCACACGTAATAATAACAAGATTAAGTAACAAAATCAAGAACATGGTGATTATAAACGAACTAGACAAGAGATCTAAACCGCACTAAAATTCAACAAGTTAATTAATAATCATGACCACCCAAGTTAGAAATTTCTATAAATCGGGATAAAGAAATGAAGAGAAGGAGGAAACCATCACTTGCCTTGATTTTGCTGGAGAAAGATGACAAAATCGCACCACGGCATAGATCAGAGCTAAAGAATACGAGGGAGGTCGAAATCTAACAAGAATGGCCAAAAATAGGAGTTAGGGCCGAAAACCTTAGCGAGAAAAACTCAAGGAACTGGGAAAAATTTACCACGATGACGAAGCTCTCGCTGAGAGCTTTTAGGATCTGTACTCGGTTGAGGATTTCGAGCACCAGCGCACCGTCAGCGGCCACCGGAAGGATAGGGGAAAAACTCCTCACACACGTTTACGCCGCTCTGGTTCGGGAGATAGACAAAAAAATTCGGTCGGCTAAAAGAGGAATAAGAAGAAGTAGGTATATATATGAGTGTTGTATTAGAATAACCATACCTATGAAATGGACCGGGTCCTGCTGACCCAGGTTTTCCAAATGAAGAGAGAATTTCTCGTGTGGAAGAAAAATTACTCGAGTAGAAGAAAACATCACTCGGGAACAGGCAAAGGTTACCCGAGAAGGAGGTATACAGTACTCGAGTACTGAAGAAAGATTACTCGAGAACCAAAGAAAAATTCCCGGGAACTAGAACGGATACTCAAGAACAATAAAGTCCTTCTCAAAAAATAGGGTAGTTCTCGAGAACAAGGTAGACAGTTCTCGAGAACAAGAAGCCAGTTCTTGAGAAGAAAAAGCCAGTTCTCCAGAACCAGATGCCAGTTCTCGAGAACAAGAAGCCAGTTCTCGGGAACAAGATACCAGTTCTCGAGAACAAGAGGCCAGTTCTCGAGAACAAGATGCCAGTTCTCGAGAATAGGAAGTTCATCTCGAGAACAACTAGGCAGACCACAAGAATCAGGAATCACTTCTCGAGTACAAAAAAAGGCAGTTCTCGAGAACGAGAAGGCTTTCTCGAGAACAAGGCTGCAAATTCCCGAGAACAGAGTACATCTCAAGAACAAGAAGCTAGTTCTCGAGAGCAATAAGAAATATTCTCGAGAACAAACAAGCAACACCACTCGGAACAAGAATAGCATTTCTCGGGAACGAAGAACAGTTCTCAAGTACCATAATAGCATAACTCAGGAGCAGATGGACTACTCGAAATCAAGGAAGAAAAATCCTGTTCGTCGAACTCAATTCGAAAATCGTCGAATGCCAAGGAACAAACATTCCGTTCGATGAACTGCGCATGGAAATCGTCGAACTCAAAACCTAGAACCGGTCGATGTTTGTCGAGCTCAGCTCGACGTTTGTCGAGCTCAGCTCAACGTTTATCGAGCTCCAATCGATGCTCGTCGACCTCCATACATTGTACAAAATTTGCGTGAAACTATGAGTATATAATAATTATATATATATATACTTAGGAGGGCTTCTAGAGAATCAAAAACAAGCCTAAGGCTTTAATATAGTAATTATCATACTCAAATAGTTGAACATGGAAATATGAATTCAAAACAGAGGCCCAAATGTGCCAAATTAAAGGAATTCAACAACGACGACAACCCTATAATCCGACGTACCATTCTTGAGACTGAACATCAAATGCTCTCAAGAGAGAGAAAAAAAGATCACCATAAGGGTCTAAACACACGCCGAGACTCCAAAATGCTCGCAACGCAACAGAACTGGACAAGCCCAAGTTCTCAAAACCTCAACCTTAATATCAAGGAAAACATTCCAACCGATCAGAATCCCAAAATCTGGGTTAACAAGCTCAACGGACGCGAAAACGCACAAATGGTGCAGTACCGTCAACAAAATGAAAAAGGGTAACGCCCTGACGTCAAAATTATGACGTCGACAAACCAAATAATGACATCAGAAAAATCAGAGGCACTACAGTCATACCCCCTAACAATAAGTTTCATCCCGAAACATAACACAACCTTAAAACCAAACCCGAAACAAAACTCAATTTATTACCAAAAAAACCTGAAACATACCTGAACTTGGGAAGAGGTGCAGATGAGATTCTCTCATCGCCGATTCCAATTCCCTCGTCGCGCTCTCGACGTCTTGATTTTGCCAGAGAACTTTAACCATGACGATGGTCTTTCTCCACAACACTTGATCTTGGGAATCCAAAATATGAACAGGTTCTTCCACGGATGTAAGGTTGTGCTGAATCTGGGGCACCGAGTCAAGGAATTGACAATCACTACGGATACACTTCCACAAATGGCTCACGTGGAACATATCATGGACACCAGGGAAGGTATCAGGCAACTCCAGCTTATAAGCTGACACTATGATTCACTCAAGAATCTGAAAAGGTCCCACATATCGGGGGTCTAACTTTTGGTTCCTTCCAAACCTTTTAACACCTGACATAAGAGAAACTTTCAAAAAAACCAACTCCCCAACGGCGAACTCCAGATCAACCCTTTGCTGATTAAAATATTTCTTATATCGCTCTTGTGCCACACAGAGCTTTACCCGAATATGAGTCATGACAAAATTCATCTCATCAGGGGCTTCCGGACCTAGCAACGGTCTTTCACCAACTTCAGCCCAAAACAAAGGAGTCCTACAATGCCTCCCATATAGGGCCTCAAACGGGGCCATATGCAGACTCTCTTGGTAAATATTAATATACGTTAACTCCATGAGTCTGAGGTATTCATCCCAAGCACCACAGTGATGCAAAATATAATACCTGATCATGTCTTCTACGATCTAATTAACTCTTTCCATGTGACCATTCGTCTGCTGATGATAGGCGGTGGAATACATCAAGTCGGTAACCAACCCCTCCTGTAAACTCTTCCAAAAATGAGACGTAAATCTAGAGTCCTGATCTGATATGATACTGACAAGCACACCATGTAATCTGATAACCTCATCAAGGTACAATTCAGTTATCTTCTTCATAGAATATTCATTCTTAAAAGGTAAAAATGAGCACTTTTAGTCAATCTATCAACTATCACCCATACAGAGTCGTGCCAACGGGGAGATTTCGGTAAGCCAGTGATGAAATCCATCGAAATACTCTCTCACTTCCAACTTAGAATATAAAGCGGTGTCAAATTACCACCAGGCCTCCTATGGTCGGCCTTAACACGCTGACACGTATAACATTCCGCCACAAAATTTACTATATCGTTCTTCATCCTCGACCACCAAACTATCTGCTTTAGATCTTTATACATTTTAGTGGAACTAGGATGGTAGGAAACACTGGAACCATGAGCTTCAGTACAGATTTTAGTCTGAATGTCACCAAAAGCGGGAATGCAAAATCTACCCTGACACTTTAAGGTATCCAACTCATCCAAGGAGAAATCAGGTAGCTCTCCCTTCTCAGTTCTATTCCGGAGATGCAATAAATCCGGATCATCCTTCTTGTGTGCTCTAGTAAGGGAAATCCAAGAGGGTTATTTTGCTTCCAAATCAGCAGGCACAACACTATTCCCAACTTCAATGTCTGAAAGTAAGGGTTATATCTGAAATACTCTAGAGGGGGGGGGATGAATAGAGTATTTAGGGTTTATAAAATTTTTGCTAATTAATTCAATCTATTACTAGTGCTGCAGGAATTAAATTAAATACACAAATACAATAACTAGTTATCACAGCAACATCAAGAACAAAAGAAAAGAGCAACCCAAACAACACAAGAATTTTATAGTGGTTCCCCAACCTTGGTACATTCACTCTTCTACCACCCTGGTAGGAATCCACTCAAGTTTTTGATCAGGTGACTGCCACAAATGAGATTTTGATCAGGTGCTCAAAAACCAATCCTCAATTCTTTTGATCAGGCGACTTGCAACCAAGAATAACTTTTGAAGGGAGTTAAGAACCCTTTTTACAGTGGGGGATGAGAGAGTGATTTTGTATTCTCTTTATCAGATACAACTGAGAAGACTCTAGTGGAAATATGTTGTTAGCAAAGGCTCCCCCTGAGATATAGAATGGTTCAGAAAGTTGAAGCCTTGCTGTAGGGTGATAGCTCTTCAAACTTTTGCTTTGACCAGAAGAACTCCGGGAACTTCTTGACAGATAGAATGTTTGTTGTCCTTTGAAGAATCCTGGAATGAACATAAAAGAAGACTCTTGATTTAAATAGTTGTTCTTCTTCTTCTTCTTCAGCTTGATGTTCTTTCTCCGGTCTACGGCTTGTTTCTGTATATCACTGTGTTCAGTATTCTCTGTAAGTATCTCTCTCTTATTACTCAGTGTGCTATCGAGAGGGAGAAGAAGATGCTTATTCACTATATTTTTCTGACTTGTGCTCTACAGGAGGGGAAATGAAAATCCCTTTTATATTTTCCATATAAATTTCCTTTTGAAATTTGAATTCCTTTCTGCATTGATTTCTTATGGCCTGGGGAATATTTGCATTGATTGGTTTCCCCAACTGTCCCATGGAAAAACAGCAAGCAATAACCCTGATGAAGACCGTAATCAATGCTTGCTTCTATCGGTAATATTCAGAGAATATTTAAGTATTGATTACTCAGAAATTATTGCAATGGAATAGGACAGAAGGAGGGAAATTTCTAAGTCTGAAACTTCACAGAAATCGTTGAGCAGAATTCGTCGATTTGTGTCCAGAGTTCGTCGAGCAGAGAAGTGGAGTTCGTCGAACAGAGAAGTCAAGTTCGTCGACCAGAAAATGGTTGTTCATCGAGCTGAGTTCCAAGATCGTCGACCTAATAACAAATAATTACTTTCTCTGGAACCTTGCCAACTCTGTGCATCAAGATCGTCGAGCTGAGAGTGTAACTTCGTCGACTGGAGTTCAGAATTCCATGTTTCTTGGACTTAAGAATGTTGAAGTAACATGTCCAGAAATCGTCGACCTTAGAACTGGGTTCGTTGACCTGAGAACTAGTTTCATCAAGCTGAGAGCTTCTAACTACTACTTGATAAATTTTGCCAAGACTGTGGTCTATGTTCGTCGAGCTGATAAGTTGTGTTCGTCGACTGGAGAGTGATCCTGAACTTAGATGTTTCTGGAATAAGATGTTGAAGTAGAATACCCAACAATCCTCGACAAGGGATATCTATTCTTAACGGTCACCTTATTCAATTCTCTATAATCGATGCAATGCCTCATCGATCCATCCTTCTTCTTTACAAACAATACTGGAGCACCCCACGGAGAAGAACTTGGTCTAATAAATCCACACTGCAGCAATTCATCAAGCTGAGTATAGAACTCATCCAACTCACGTGGAGCCATGCAGTACGGTGCTTTGGCAATAGGACAAGTACCTGGCTCGAGGTATATCACAAACTTTATTTCCCTCACCGAAGGAAGTCCTGGAAGACAAATAGGAAAAACCATCTGGAAACTCTCGCACTATCGAGAGATCCTCAAGATGTGGTGTAAAAAAGCAGTTCCCAAAGCAGAAATAGAAACCAAAAATGCCTCACAACCATACTCTAAAGCACGACCTGCATGTACCGCAGAAATGATAGGAGAAACTTTGTCCTAAAAACCATAGACACTCATAGGTTGGCCATTGTCCATCCTAAAATCCCGTCGCTTTGCCTTGCACAGGATGATCGCATCATACTTGGACAACCAGTCCATGCCCAAGATCACATCAAAGTCCGCCAGATCCAACACCATCATATCCGCAAAAGCTTGGAAATCGCCTAGATAAATAAGGCATCTCAGAACTCCTTGATTAGATATTACTGATTCATCGAAGGGAAGCTTGACGTTGAAGTAGTATCCTAATTGATCCACGTTCAAATGATGTTTACCTACGAACTTCCGGGCCACAAAGGAATGGGTGGCACCTGAATCAAAAAGAAAGCACGCCAACCTATTCTGCACCTTAAACTCCCCTAAAATTGTAGCATACATAACTAAATGAACGAAAAATAGGGCAACTAAAGAGAATAAAATTAAACTACTGTCTAACCTGAAATCACTTGAGCTGAGGTATGAGCTTCCTCTCTGGTCACAACATTTAGCTTCCCTTTCCCTTTGTCCTAGTTTGGCGGTGGCGACAGAGCCCGAAGCGGGGCAGACTACAGTACAGTTTAAGCCTGGGGGCAAGAAGACTTCAGGTGCCACTTCTGCCCATAATGGAAGCAAGTCTTATCCTTCGACCAGTAACGACTGATGTCATGACCCTTCTTTACACAGATCAGGCACACCAGATCACCTTTTGGTGCACCTTGGATGGCAAGCACCTACTGCTGCTTCAGGGTGGCAGTCCTCTTGAAACAGCTTTCGAAGGGGTGGCCACGTCGACCACAAAGCTACATACTTCCTTACTTTTCTTCTTTGAAGAAGGGCCATGTTGAAACCAAAACTTGGTCTCACGTGGAGTTCGGAGTCCCAAACGAGGGGTGACCACGCACCTACTACCCTCAGGCGAACGATCTAGGCGCAAGATTAGGAACACGAGGGACAGACCCAAGGTCTCAGCGTGGAGGACCCACCGCGTACCCGGAAGACTAACAAACTCTTCCCCTCCCAAGCCAAAGACTGAGCTAAGACACCTTCGGAAGGCACTTGGCCAACCGGAACATATAAGGGGGATCTCAAGACTAACTCCCTCCTATCCAGATGTATCTCCTTGGGTCTACACAAAAGGCTTATCACCCGCCCTACTGATGGCGCAAACTCGTCGACCAATTCCACGACACACTGCCCGAACTGGGCTACAAACAACATAATTCCGTCATTCTAACAGGCTGACAACAGGCCATTAGGGGCTCCCCGGCAACTATACCTCGGGGCCCCCACTAGGGGAGCAGTTCACGAACACACCGCTCGCCCGAGACGGGAGAAGTAAACTACATATACCTAGAGAATCACAGATATTAAAAAATATTACAAGAATATGAATTCCATACTTCGGCACGCAGGCCGGCAATATAAGCAAAAATAAGCCTTCGAGGGCCGGCACCAGCTTGGGCTTAAGCCCGCTACTCCCCGCTTGGTACTGCAACACCTGTACGTCAACGTCTCGACAAGCGGCGGTAAGCTAAATGCCAGTCGGCTAACTCAAGCTGGCCAAACATATCGCACACACCCTTTTTTCTGGGGGTTATGGCACGCATTCCCTGCAAATGGATAATATACAACTTCCTCGGAGTCTTCTCCGGGAACCCCAGAACATCACCAATCCGGCTCACACGTCCGGATGGGCTTCACACAGCATGCCTAAACCCGTACTCACGCTTCCTGGTGCTAATGCAGTTAATTGCAGGGAGGCACACGTCAACCCGTCGGAGAGCACCCTTCACCCACCCGTTGGTGGAGATGGGCTTCCATGCCAATATGTAAACTAAGGGCTTCACCTGCCCAAGTGGAAATTTCGTTACCCTTGATGCGTGTTTTGACGGAGGTGCCGGGAGAGGAGCCCCTAGTCGATCTTGCTCCAGGCAGCCGCGGCGGTGAAGGAGAGCTAGGGCTCGGCCAACCTTGCTCTAGGCGGTTATGCCCTGGTAGGATTCATTTGTGATGACTTTTACTGCGAACTCTTTTCCATCATTCAACTTTCCATAATAAACAATGTCAAATCCTCCTGATCAACTTTCTCCTGAAACTTGCCTGTGGCTTCTTCAATTTCAGACAACGAAAACTTATGTGCAGATTCTGTGACAACTTTGCTAAAATAAGTGCTCAACTTCTTGGTCGATTGGGTCGTGACAGCATCTCCTTTTTGAGGGATCTTACTTCTTTTTTGTTTGAACAATATATATATGTCATAAGAGAAGCAAGTAAACAAAGCCCAAGTACAGCAGAAATGATGATGATTATAGTGTGATTAACTCCATGCTTTTGAATATGAAGACCTGCGTTTCCTTCAGTGTTTCATACTATCTCCCGACGGTGAAGAAATTGTTAGGGCTCGGCCAACCTCTGCTCCGGAAGGATCTTGCTCTTGGCGGTGCCGGTGGCCGATCTTGCTCTAGTCGGCCCTTGCTTGGCCGGCGACGGGAGAAGAGATCGGGAGAGAGAGAGAGAGAGAGAGAGCCGAGCTCGGGCGGCCCCTAGTGGCCGGCGACGATAGAGGGGGAGTAGAGCTCGGCCTTGCCCTGCTTAGGCGGCAGCGGGGAAGAGATCAGGAGGCAGGGAGCTCGGGTTGTGCTTGTCGGTGCAGACCAAATCGGGGGAGAGGGGGCGGGGCTCGGGCTGCCTTGCTTGGGCGGCGGCGGAGGAGGAGGGAGGGGGAGCGGGGAGGCGTCGGCCATGCTCCTGCCGAACCCTAGCGGGGAAGCCGAACAAGAAATAAAAACCCGCTCCTTCCCAACTCTTCTCTGCTCCCCTTTTTTCCCTGTATATTATGTATAATATAATATATCTTTTTCCCTCTATCATAAACCCACATATATCTATATATCTGCATAAACCTACATATATATATATATATATATATATATATATATATATATATATATATATATATATATATATATATATATATATATATCAATATAAATGTATATATATTTATATAGGCCTACGCATATAAAACCTCCGCACGCACGCACAAGGTTGCACATCTTCGAACGGGACTGCACCAAAATGCCGCCCATATCACGCCTCTGGCCCGCTAATTGGGGAGGGACCCACTTGGCCGGATACTGGGTTGTACACAATCCCCGCTCTTTTCGAGGTTGTCACAAGCTCGGAAAGAAATGTCCAACCCCAAGTATCCGGCGAGTGGGAGCCGACCCGAAGAAAAAATTTTGGGAGAAACTGAAAACTGCACTTAAAAAACTAATCTCTCCATGCCCCTTTTGATCTTTTTGAACCACTCGATACCTGAAAACGCTCCCTGCTGTTGAATTGCCCTATATCATTACTTACAATAAGTACAAAATTTCCCAAAATATTATGAAACAACAAAGCCATATATTTGTAATGTGTTGAACACACGGAGCAAATCCTTTCCCCCTAGGTATGCCTATCGTCCTGCCCAGCTAATGAAAGCCTGAGCAGCGAGTCTACCCGGGGCCGAGCAGCTCTCGGGGTCCATTACCCCCATAGGCGAGCCTGTGGACCAGCCGGCTAGATGGGAGCCTGGTCAGCGGGTCCGCTCGGGGTCTCCTTTCCAAAACACCTCCAACCATCTAGTGAGCCTACAACCCTTCCAGCTAGATGGGAGCCTGGTCTGCGGGTCTGCTCGGGGTCTCCCCTCGAAAACACCTCCAACCACCGATTGAGCCTACAGCCCTGCCAGCTAGATGGGAGCCTGGTCAGCAGGTCTGCTCGGGGTCTCCTCTCCAAAACACCTCCAACCACCAAGTGAGCCTACAGCCCTGCCAGCTAGATGAGAGCCTAGTCAGCGGGTCTGCTTGGGGTCTCCTCTCCAAAATACCTCCAACCACTGAGTGAGCCTACAACCCTGCCAGCTAGATGAGAGCCTGGCCAGCGGGTCTGCTCGGGGTCTCCTCTCCAAAACACCTCCAACCACCGAGTGAGCCTACAGCCCTGCCTGCTAGGTGGGAGCCTGGTCAGCGGGTCTGCTCGGGGTCTCCTCTCCAAAACACCTCCAACCACCGAGTGAGCCTACAACCCTGCCAGTTAGATGGGAGCCTGGTCAGCGGGTCTGCTCGGGGTCTCCTCTCCAAAACACCTCCAACCACCGAGTGAGCCTACAGCCCTGCCAGCTAGATGGGAGCCTGGTCAGCGCGTCTGCTCGGGGTCTCCTCTCCAAAACACCTCCAACCACCGAGTGAGCCTATAACCTTGCCAGCTAGATGAGAGCCTGGTCAGCGGGTCTGCTCGGGGTCTCCTCTCCAAAACACCTCCAACCACCGAGTGAGCCTACAGCCCTGCCAGCTAGATGGTAGCCTGGTCAGCGCGTCTGCTCGGGGTCTCCTCTCCAAAACACCTCCAACCACCGAGTGAGCCTATAACCCTGCCAGCTAGATGATAGCCTGGTCAGCGTGTCTGCTCGGGGTCTCCTCTCCAAAACACCTCCAACCACCGAGTGAGCCTACAGCCCTGCCAGCTAGATGGGGGCCTGGTCAGCGGGTCTGCTCGGGGTCTCCTCTCCAAAACACCTCCAACCACCGAGTGAGCCTATAGCCCTGCCAGCTAGATGGGAGCCTGGTCAGTGGGTCTGCTCGGGGTCTCCTCTCCAAAACTCCTCCAACCACCGAGTGAGCCTACAACCCTGCCAGCTAGATGAGATCCTGGTCACCGGGTCTGCTCGGGGTCTCCTCTCCAAAACACCTCCAACCACCGAGTGAGCCTACAGCCCAGCCAGCTAGATGGGAGCCTGGTCAGCGGGTCTACTCGGGGTCTCCTCTCCAAAACACCTCCAACCACCGAGTGAGCATACAGACCTGCCAGCTAGATGGGAGCCTGGTCAGCGGGTCTGTTCGGGGTCTCCTTTCCAAAACACCTCCAACCACCGAATGAGCCTACAACCCTGCCAGCTAGATGGGAGCCTGGTCAGCAGGTCTGCTCGGGGTCTCCCGTCCAAAACACCTCCAACCACCGAGTGAGCCTACAGCCCTGTCAGCTAGATGGGAGCCTGGTCAGCGGGTCTGCTCGAGGTCTCCTCTCCAAAACACCTCCAACCACCGAGTGAGCCTACAGCCCTGCCAGCTAGATGGGAGCCTGGTCAGCGGGTCTGCTCGGGGTATCCTCTCCAAAACATCTATAAAGCAAACGTAAAGGTAAACAAATAACTCAAAAGAACTAATAACCCGGTCAATCAAGTCAGAGTCCGACACGAGGCACCTCTACCCACTGCGTCCACCCTCCTGAGAATCAGGGTCGATCATATAATATCCTCCCTAAAGCACGTTTTGATCTCCAGGATAGAACACCCTATGTGATTTACATGTATTTTTCTTGTTTTACTATTCTAAATCATAATTCAAAATTCCAGTTCTCATATCTCATCCCATTTGGTATTTTTTGATAGAATAAAATCTTATAACTTTATTGATGTATTGGGCTCTCATGGCTATACTTGCAATTAGAGATTTATGAATAATATACTAACAACCAACCTCAAGTAGGATTTCAATTAAGAGAAACACGGTAAATAATCTTTACTTGGTTCATTATACACATCACTTTACCCGTCATGCGTTACGTGGTAATACAGTAAGTATTCTTCGCTTCATATTCATAAATATGCTTGTCATGGGAGGGTAAACGATTGAGCCTTTAGTAGTTAGTTATCTGCTCATTTTTCCTATATAAATCTAAAAACCGAAATTATGCTTCTATTTTACTTATAGCAAACATCTCTTTGCTTAACCATGACAAATGTTCAGAGGAGTTATAAGCAGATGCAGTGGTAGTTGGTAGGGGTATTGGTGGGTTATGCTATGCTGGACTTCTAGCAAAATACAATCAGGATGTTATTGTGCTGGAAAGTCATGATGTATCTGGTGATGCTGCACATTCATCTGAAATTAACGGCTACAAGTTTAATTCTGGTCCACCTTCGTTCTCCGAATTTCGTTCTACAGTTTCGCAAGCAAACCCCCTAGCATAGATGAATTAGTTATTGGTCGTGAATGTCGTGATACTCTTTGGTTTTACTGTTCTTTTTACTCCCACCTCTCCCATCCTAAAACACATATTTGAGAATAATTGTTAATATATGTTTTCTGAAACTTAGATGACTCGCATAAGTCTGAACCCAGTATGCTAGTACTAACACTTCAACCTTTTGACTGTGCACTTCCCAACCTTAAAATTTTAGCTAGTGGAAAATAATTTTAAGTGCTACCTCTCAACTATGAGAGTTTATACTTCGGCATTTGAGAAACAAAAGAGGAGTGGGAGGGGACTTCTTTCATCACATGACCTTGGTCGTCACTTGATTCCTCTTCTATAGCCATGACGTTCGACTGAGTTTTTCTGTGCTGGTCACTCTCCACGCTCACCGCACCAAAAATATTGAAACCAAAACTTGGTGTCTCGCGGAGTTCGGAGTCCCAAAAGAGGGGTGACCGCGCACCTACTACCCTCAGGCGAACGATCTAGGCGCAAGATTAGGAACACAAGGGACAGAACCAAGGTCTCAGCGTGGAGGACCCACCGCGTACCCGGAAGACTAACAAACTCTTCCCCTCCCAAGCCAAAGACTGAGCTAAGACACCTTCGGAAGGCACTTGGCTGACCGGAACATCTAAGGGGGATCTCAAGACTAACTCCCTCCTATCCAGATATATCTCCTTCGGTCTACACAAAAGGCTTATCACCGTCCCTACTGATGGCGCAAACTCGTCGAGCAATTCCACGACACACTGCCCGAACTGGGCTACGAACAACATAATTCTGTCATTCTAACAGGCTGACAACAGGCCATTAGGGGCTCCCCGACAACTATACCTCGGGGCCCCCACAGGGGGAGCAGTTCACGAACACACCGCTCGCCCGAGACAGGAGAAGTAAACTACACATACCTAGAGCATCACAGATATTAAAAAATATTACAGGAATATGAATTCCATACTTCGGCATGAAGGCCGGCAATATAAGCAAAAAATAAGCCTTCGAGGGTCGGCACCAGCTTGGGCTTAAGCCCGCTACTCCCCGCTTGGTACTGCAACACCTATACGTCAATGTCTCGACAAGCGGCGGTCAGCTAAACGCCAGTCAGCTAACTCAAGCTGGCCAAACATATCGCACACACCCTTTTTTCTGAGGGTTGTGGCGCGTATTCCCTGCAAATGGATAATATACAACTTCCTCGGACTCTTCTCTGGGAACCCCAGAACATCACCAATCCGGCTCACACGTCCGGATGGGCTTCACACAGTATGCCTAAACCCGTACTCACGCTTCCGGGTGCTAATGCAGTTAATTGCAGGGACGCACACGTCAACCCATCGGAGAGCACCCTTCGCCCACCCGTTTGTGGAGAGGGGCTTCCATGCAAATATGTAAACTAAGGGCTTCACCTGCCCAAGTAGAAATATTGTTACCCTTGACGCGTGTTTTGACGGCGGTGCCCGGAGAGGCGCCCCTAGCCGATCTTGCTCCAGGCGGCCGCGGTGGTGAAGGAGAGCTAGGGCTCGGCCAACCTTGCTCTAGGCGGTTATGCCCTGGTAGGATTCCTTTGTGAGGACTTTTACTGCGAACTATTTTCCATCATTCAACTTTCCATAATAAACAATGTCAAATTCTCCTGATCAACTTTCGCCTGAAACTTGCATGTGGCTTCTTCAATTTCAGACAACGAAAACTTATGTGCGGATTCTGTGGCAACTTCGCTAAAATAAGTGCTCAACTTCTTGGTCGATTGGGTCGTGACAGCATCTCCTTTTTGAGGGATCTTACTTCTTTTTTGTTTGAACAATATATATATGTCATAAGAGAAGCAGGTAGACAAAGTCCAAGTACAACAGAAATGATGATGATTATAGTGTGATTAACTCCATGCTTTTGAATATGAAGACCTGCGTTTCCTTCAGTGTTTCACACCATCTCCCGACGGTGAAGAAATGGCTAGGGCTCGGTCAACCTCTGCTCCGGAAGGATCTTGGTCTTGGCGGTGCCGGTGGCCGATCTTGCTTTACTCGGCCCTTGCTGGGCCGGCGACGGGAGAAGAGATCGGGAGAGAGAGAGAGAGCCGAGCTCGGGCGGCCCCTAGTGCCCGGCGATGATAGAGGGGGAGTAGAGCTCGGCCTTGCCCTGCTTAGGCGGCAGCGGGGAAGAGATCAGGAGGCGGGGAGCTCGGGTTGTGCTTGCCGGCGCAGACCAAATCGGGGGAGAGGGGGCGAGGCTCGGGCTGCCTTGCTTGGGCGGCGGCGGCGGAGGAGAGAGGGGGAGCGGGGCGTCGTCGGCCATGCTCCTGCCGAACCCTAGCGGGAAAGCCGAACAAGAAATAAAAACCCGCTCCTTCCCAACTCTTCTCTGCTCCCCTTTTTTCCCTGTATATTATGTATAATATAATATATCTTTTTCCCTCTATCATAAACCCACATATATCTATATATCTGCATAAACCTACATATATATATATATATCAATATAAATGTATATATATTTATATAGGCCTACGCATATAAAACCACCGCACGCACGCACAAGGTTGCACGTATTCGAACGGGACTGTACCAAAATGTCGCCCATATCACGCCTCTGGCCCGCTAATTGGGGAGGGACCCACTTGGTCGGATACGGGGTTGTACAGGCCAGATGCCCTAGAGCTTGCATCCTCATAACCTTTCCTCTTCTCTTTCCTTACCAGAACACCTCGATACTTGGCATTTTCAATGGCCTCATCCTTCATAGCGGCTTCCACTCCCTCAACATAACTTTCAGCTCTATAAGCGCATGCCAATTGTTGGACATCACTTCTTAGTCCTCCAAGAAAGCGCTTCACTGTCCCTGCCTCTGAAGTTACCATATTAGGAGCAAATCTGCTCAATTTACTGAGCTCGATCTCATATTCGCTCACCGAGAGCTGTCTTTGCTTCAAATGTAGAAAATTATTCATTAAACGGTCCTGCTCGACCGATGGTAAGAACTTCTTAAGCAGCATCCTCTTGAAGGACTCCCATGAGCATCCTTCCTTCAAACCTTCCTTTTCTCGAATCCACCAAGTTTTTGCCAGGCCTTTCAGCCGGTAGGTCGCAATCATTACCTTTTGGGCTTGAGCAATCCCCAAACATGTGAACATCTCATCCATAGTGATGATCCAATCATCCAAAACCATAAAGTCGGCACACCCGTCATAAGTGGGAGGTATCAATCGCTGAAAATGTGATATAAGGTTCATCTCCGATGGTAGTATCACCAGGGTACCAAAGGAGCAGGAATAGCAGGTACGGCTTGAACCGCGGCAGAATCTTGCGCTAGAGGTTGATGCGCGGGAGCGGGAGACAACATGGTCTGAATCAGCGACTGCATCACAACTAACTACCTTGACAGAGCCTCATTACTCTGACGCAAACTCTCGATCAACTCATCACTCTGCGCACCTGATGACTCACCCTCTGACTGGGGAGTCGACCTCGTCGCAGGAAGCTTTTGCGGCATTTCTAAAAAAAGTAACGAACGACTCATAAAAATTCCTAGATTTCAACTAGGCCATACAACTAGTTCGGATCATACTTAAGACACTTTCTTACGCTGCAACTTGCTCTGGGATTTTATAATGATGCTATGTCCTACTTAGGATGATATCCTCTCATCCTATTTACTCGTGTGCTTATGATATGAATGCATGAATTCTTTATTCTTCTTTAAAACCATGTGTGTACATGTATCATCATGTAAACCTTAACTTATCACGTGTGCATATGTGATGGTATGCTATGTATGCAGTGCAATGCATTCAAAAAAAGGCCTTAATGCATGCATGAGCGGCATATACATGAAATGTTATGCATTCCATACTACATAACATTGCATGCAACACAAAAGAAAACGTTCTAATGGGCACCCATGTGATGATGGTTATGCATCCCATACTACATAACCGTCATATGTTACCTCCTATGGTGGATCCATATACAAATACATATTATGCATCTCATACTACATAATATGCTCGGTATACTTCTTATCATTCTATGAGTGTTGTGATTATGCTTCGGTTAAGATGTACTTGTGACACATCGGTGTGTGTATGCAAATGAATGACGGGAGACAAACTAAACGAGATTGGCTGGTTCGACCAACTTGTCAAACTAAACTCCCTCTGATGCAAACTGTCAAAACCTACATTTTTAACTGCTAATAAAGGTGCATCAGAGTAAGGGAAACATGCGCGTCATGATGCCACGTCAGCAGGGGATAACTATGGATGCTCTGGAAAACACTTACTTAATCATGAAAAAAGATTCTTGAAGTTATTTAAAGATAAAATCAGTTTAAGTGTGGTAGTTAGTCGTATCCCTCGGCTTGGTGGATCATCTAGTCCACGAGAAAAGTAGTTATACGCTGCAAAAATTACTTATTTTAAAAAATTAGACGCCCTACATAAGTTTAGTGGTTCTCATGGGACACCTCCAATTATGCAAGTTCTAAATTTATAATAACAATAAAAGTAGATTTTTACGGTCGTGAAATATAGTGAATTAGAGTTTTTAAATTTGTAATGCATGAAGTAATAATAGTAGATTTTATACTTGAAAATACCTAACATGCATTCCTAGCATAAAACATCCAAGAGAGCAAGTAATCATATACATAGAAGGAAAACTAGCAGCTAGCAAGAATCCAAAAATCAACAATCTTGTGGGCGTCAACAACTGACACGAACCCATAAAAGACTAAGTATGTCTGCACTAGCAAAGAAAAACCATCTGATCCCGAGTTACGCTCTTCTGGTACTCGAGAACTGTTCTTCATTCCCGAGAAATGCTATTCTTGTTCCTGAGTGGTGTTGCTTGTTTGTTCTCGAGAATGTTTCTTCTTGTTCTGGAACTAGCTTCTTGTTCTTGAGATGTACTCTGTTCTCGGGAATTTGCAGCCTTGTTCTCGAGAAAGACTTCTCGTTCTTGAGAACTGCCTTTTTTGTACTCGAGAAGTGCTTCCTGATTCTTGTGGTCTGCCTGGTTGTTCTTGAGATGAACTTCCTATTCTCGAGAATTGGCATCTTGTTCTCGAGAACTGGCTTCTTATTCTCGAGAACTGGCATATTGTTCTCCAGAACTGGCTTCTTGTTCTCGAGAACTGGTATCTGGTTCTCGAGAACTGACTTTTTGTTCTCGAGAATTGGCTACCTTGTTCTCGAGAACTACCCTCGGTTCTCGAGAAGGACTTTCTTGTTCTCGAGTATCTGTTCTAGTTCCCGAGAAGTTTTCCTCTGTTCTCAAGTAATCTTTCTTCAGTACTCGAGTACTATATACCTCCTTCTCGGGTAACCTTTACCTGTTCCCGAGTGATGTTTTCTTCTACTTGAGTAATTTTTCTTCCACTCGAGAAATTCTCTCTTTATTTTGAAAGCCTATTTCAGCAGGACCTAGTCCATTTCTTAGGTATGGTTATCCTAATAAAACACTCATATATACCTACTCCTTCTTCCTCCTCTTTTAGCCGGCCGAATTTTTCTGTCTATCTACCGAACCAGAGCGACGTAAACATGTGTGAGGAGTTTTTCACCTATCCTTCCGGTGGCCGCCGACGGTGCTCCGGTGCTCGAAATCCTCAACCAAGTATCGATCTGGAAAGCTCTCAACGAGAGCTTCGTCATCGCGGTAAATGTTTCCCCGTTCCTTGAGTTTTTCTCGCTAGGGTTTTCGGCCCTAACTCCTATTTTGACCATTCTTGTTAGATTTCGAACCCCTCATCTTCTTTAGCTTTGATCTACGCCGTAGTGCAATTTGGACATCTTCCTCTGGCAAAACCAAGGCAAGTGATGGTTTCCTCCTTCTCTTCCTTTCTTTACCCCGATTTATAGAAATTTCTAACTTGTGTTTCCATGATTATTAATTAACTTGCTGAATTTTAGTGCGGTTTAGATCTCTTGTCTTGTTCATTTATCATCACCACGTTCTTGATTTTGTTGCTTAATTTTGTTAATATTACGTGTGGTGGGATCTTACTCTTTTAACCATTCTTCAACGTTTAAGTGAGACGTGTTAGAGTTCGTATAGGATTGTAAATTCTTTCTAAAGATTGATCAACCATGTGAAATCTAGAATTGTCCAGTAGAATCTGATGTGTCATTGTTATCTTGAGATTTATATCATGGTTTCCTTCATGGCAACGCCGTGGGGTGAGACACGCCTCCAGACCATGAAGGGTTGTGGTGGGCCTCTGAGCTCTAAACCCGGGTCGTTACAGGGTTTTCTTTCCAGTTTTCCTTGGTTACATGTGTTATTTGTGACGAAACCACTACCGCAACGTTTGTTCTCCCTATTAGTACTTTGTGGTGCTCTATCGGGTGTTTGGGCATTTGCGGTGAATGGTGGAGTATTCAGTCTCCCCCGCAATTAGATGGATAAATTATCTTCGGGGTTGGCCACCCCGGCCATTTTGGTTTTTTGGTGGAGTTGACCACATGTGGCTAATAGGGGATTGTTTCTCTCATGATAGTTTAATCTTGACCTTTTACCCTTATAGTCTTGTGCATTTGGGTTGTTGTGGTTATACGTGATGCTTCACATTAGTGTTCTCTTTTTACCTTGTACCTGACTGCTGTACTTAATGTAAGTATCTTTCTTTGGTCTTGGGTTGCTACCCCTTGACCTTGTTTACTTTTGGCTTACATTCTGTCATCTCTTGTACTTTCTTGCTGAGGTGTTCTGTCTTTGGAATGCCTCAGGTTCGGAGTTATAGCTAATAGCCGTGCTGGCCTTGGATTCCCTGGGCAGCTGTCTTGGCTGCGGTTTTGACCTCGCCATAGTGAGGTAGTCTGTTGTTTGGTTTTTCTTTGCTAGTGCAGACATACTTTGTCCTAGAGTATATACTTAGGAGGGCTTGTCTAGTTCTGTTGCATTCCGAGCATTTGGAGTCTTGGCGCGTGTTTGGACCCTTATGGTGATCTTTTTTCTCTCTTGTGAGAGCATTTGATGTTATGGCTCAAGAATGGTACGTCGGATTCGAGGGTTGTCGTTGTTGTTGAATTCGTTTAATTCGGCAGTATGGGCCTCTGTTTTGAATTCATATTTCCATGTTCAACTATCCGAGTATGATAATTACTATATTAAATCCTTGGGCTTCTTTTTAATCCTCGGGAAGCCCTCCTAAGGATATACTCTTCCTAAGTACCACAATAGCATTTCTCGGGAACGAAGGCGAGATCGGCCGACTCCAACATTAGGATGACATTTCTGAATTCATCAGTGGCCGTAGCGAAACTAGTTCGAACAAGTTCTACCCGTATGAGCAAACCACTTATACCACAAGGAGTCATGAAGCAGTGCGAAATAAGGAGGAACGAATCACACGGGTTCAGCAAGAGCTACTGTTGCGGAAACTCTGATGTGGCAAGGAAGACGAATAAGTCGGAGCCAGCTACTAGTCAACTATGAGGAACTATAGTCATAGAATTCAAATCAGTGGAGAAGATGGTGGGTGCTGTCGTGGAATTTGAATCGACAGAGAAAAGCACAATGGAGTCTTGGACTTATCTTGGACGAAATGTCACGCATTTTACCGCGATAGACCTATTTTTAAATATTTATAGTTTTGAAGAGAAAAAATAGGCGCATACCTTTAAACTGAGCGACTCTTCGTATCCAATACGAAATGTTCCAAGTACATTTCATCGAAACCACACGGAAGCCAAGTCAAATTTGTCGAATATCGCTGATATTCGTTGAGAAGAATTGATGGATTCATCGAATATAACTGTATTTTCCACTAGTGATTCTCGATGAATTTTACTTAGATAATTTGACTTCTTCGAGATATGCTTCACCGAGAGAAATTTTGATTCCTTATCCATCTTTATGACTCCTTGTTGAGCATGACCAGTTCCATTTTGAAGAATGGGAACTTGGCCTCTTCTAGTGACTGCGTGAATATGTCTGTGACTTGCTTATCCATCGCGACATATGTAACGACCCAAAACTCGTATATGTATGGGTAGTGTTTTTGAGAGCTTTGGCGCCTTTATGGTTTCACACGACTTGTGACACTGGTGTGTCCAGAGCCGTATCCTTTTCTGGAATTGGCAGAGTTTTGTAGAGTGTTGAACACGGCCTGGGACACGGGCACGTCCGGGTCGGACATGGGCGTATCTAGGGCAGACACGGGCATGTCCAAAGCCATGTCCTACTCTGTATTTGTCAGGCTGTGTCGAGTGAGCAACACGCCCTGGGTCACGGGCATGTCTAGGTCGTACACAGGAATGTACATGTCGGACACGGGCATGTCCAAAGCCATGTCCTATTCGGGCGTGACGGATTCTGTGTCGATTGAGGCACACGGCCTGTGACACAGGTGTGTCCAGCTTTGACACAGGCGTGTCTAAGGTTTATATGGGCTTGTTAGAGACCATGTCCTGATTCAAAGATCGACGAATTCTTATATGAAAGTGAGACACGGCCTGTGATACGGGCGTGTCACAAACCATGTGCGCCCCCATGTAGAAAATTTTAAAGGTCAGTCTAGGCCGTTCGTTTCATTTTAGAGGGATCCGACGGCCCAGGATCCCTGTTGTTGGTATATAGTCAGGAAATGAGGGTTTAGGCCTCATTCCATTTGGCCATTTCTCTTTCTAAGAGCTAGAGAGGGGAGAGCAAAGGGAGAAGAAGAAGGAGGATTTCGGCCATTGTTTGAGCTTCAGAGATCCGAGTCGCGAGCCGAGTCCAGATCCGCGGAGGTGAGTCTGTTACGGTACCTTTCTTCCGGCTAGTTTTCCATGGTGCCGAACCGAACCTCTAGGGTAACGATTCTCTACTTGGACAAGTGAAGTCCTCTTTATTTTTGCATAGGAAACTCTCTCTCGTGAGTGGGCGGTGAGTGTGAGGTATTCCTTCGTGTAGATATGGTTTATCCCCATAATCTTCCATATAGAGTCCAGAATCAAAGTACCGGCATAAACATGGTGTGTGAAGCATATCTGACATGTTGGTCTGGACCAGTGATGTTTTCATTATGCTTGTATTGTCGGGGAAAACTCTATGAAATTTTGTTTTTCGGGTTTCTATGTGGTAGATTGCAGCAGGGAGCCTTGGGGACTAACTCCACCGTCGGACACTCTGTTGCTGTGAGGCCTGTCTCTTTGAGACCCGGGGGCCAGTGTTGTGAGGCTGTGTGCTCTAGGAGCCTAGTTTGTTTGGCCTGCAAGCCACCTTTGTGCATAACCAGGTTATGTACTATTGTATGATCGATTTGGGACTCGGGGAAGCTTGAGCCGCGCCTATGGCTTAAATTGACGTGGCAGTGTGAGCAACGGGTTGAGTGGAACTGTACCCACTCTGTGCGGTTCGTTTAAAGAGACCTAAGGTATGTGGCACTTACTGTTGGCATAGAGGGCGAGACTTAGGCTTTGACCGGAAAGACTAAAATGGTCACGATGTTTGCCGTCGTGGGAGCGGTGGTGGACCGGGTTCACCGAGAATGTGCCCTGAGAGCACGGGTTGTGTGGCCTTAGTGCCTACGCCTGTGGTGAAGTGTGATTAAATTGTACTTTCACTATCATGTTTGATTATACTAATGAAATGCAGGGAAGGAGCATCGCCGCCCCGGTTAAGGGGTGGGGTCGTTATAATTTGATCAACTTTAGCTGAATGTTGCCTTGTTTTGCCACCATGTGGTTGATTGTTCTTAAGCAGGAACAAGTGAGCTAGTGGCAAGTAGCGGGCTGAAGCCCTTGATGTTGTGCTGGCTCTTGAAGGCCAAAGCAAAATGTTTACTTTATTATGTTCATGTGTGGCCGGCCTGCGAGCCGAAGTTTGTAAGACACATTTATTGATTAAACTATTGTAAGGCCATAAGGCCAAAGTATTGGTGTATGTTATTTCATTCCTATTGTGGTTGTAGTGGGCATTCATGTGTTGTATGTGTTCTTATAACAGTTTTAAAAGCTTCCACTAGAATGCTCTGAGTTAGGAAGTGTATTCATATGCTATTGATCCAGAATTCTTATGTAACTCCACTAACTGTCTGTGGAAAATGGCGTGGGGCCCCGGTCGGACCTTCTGTTATATTCCATGTCAATGATGGGGGTGTTACAATTCCCCCCCCCCCCCCCTTAAAAGAATTTCGTCCCAAAATTACAGAATGGAAAAGTACACAATGTTAAATGGTACTTAAGTAGAAAAACTCGGGATACTCCTCAAGCATGGTCTGCTCTCGCTCCCACGAAAGCTCCTCATGACCACAATTGTCCCATCGGACCTTGACCATCCTTATAGCTTTGTTCTGCACTTGTTTGACCTTCGTATCCTCGATCTGAATGGTTCTAACTTTCATTGTTAGCCCACTATCGACTGATATTTGATCTACAACAACCACCCGCACTGGTTCTTTCACGGCTTTGCGTAGGACCGAAATGTGAAATGCATCATGCAATCCTATTAGTTCTACCAAAAGAGCCAACCGATAGGCAGCTTCACCAACTCGGTCCAAAGATCTCAAAAACACTACCCATACATATACCAGTTTTGGGGCGTTACATCATACCAAGCTCGAGGAGCTTATTTCAAGCTGTATAGATCTTTATTAAGAAAATATATATAATCAGAGAAAGTTGAGTTGACAAAACCTGGGGGTTGTGCGACATATACTTCCTCTTTAGGATCTCCATTGAGGAATGCTGACTTAACATTCATTTGATAGACCTTGAAGAATTTGTGAGCTGCATACGCAAGAAACAATCTGATCACTTTGAGTCTGGCCACTGAAGAAAAGGTCTAATTTAAGTTGATCTCGTCTTCTTGTCTATACCATTGAGCTACATGCCTGGCATTATTCTTTATAATCACTCCATTTTCATCCAACTTGTTTCTGAATATCCATTCAATACTGAACATGTTCTGTCCTTTGGGCCTGGGCACCAACTACCAAACTTGTCACCTTTCAAATTTGATGAGCTCCTCTTGCATAGCAATAATCCAAGAGGAATCCTTATTTGCTTCTTCAAATTTCTTTGGCTCAACCAGAGACAAAAAAACTAAGATGTAGATCTTCGTTAACAGTACCTCTTCTGGTTTTTACATTATCGTCTGGCTCTCTAATGATCAGATCAACTGGGTGATCTCTTAGGTGTCTGAATACTAGATCTTCCTCTCCCACCAGCAGTTATGCCACATTTATTGCATCTCCTGTAGGTTGAAGTAATTCTTCATCTATTAGTTCTTCATCCACCACATTTAGACCGACGACCATGACTGAGCTGGCGCATTTTCCTTGACCACTTCTTCCAAGCTTTGTTTTTTTTAAACTAGTACCTGCATATGTACCAACAACACTAGACGAGCTGCTATGAAGCTTGCCTGTCTCATTAAATACAATATTTATAGACTCTTCTTGTAACAACCCAAATTTGAGAAACGGAAAAAGATTGGTAGATTTGCTAGATTGAAATGATTATGATATGGCAATGCATACAGGGAAGGAACCACTGCCCCGAGAAAGGGGTAGGGTCGTTATAAGTGGTCAGCTAAAGTTGACTGTTACTTTGTTTGCCGCACTCGGATAGATAATGAATTGCAGGTATTGATGATTACATTGAATTGCTTGAGAGGAATAGAGGCTTGCTGCTAAAGGCCCTTGAAGACCGTGCGAAGAAACGTGGTTGGATTTCATGTGTGGCCGCATGCGTGCTGATGTACGAAAATGTATTTGTGAAAAGAGAAACTTGTAAGGCCTTAAGGCAAGTGTGTGTGAGTTGTATACATTCCTTGTTTTGATATATACATGTGGAGTTTTTATAGTAGTGGACATTCTCTGGGTTGAGTTCATGTTAACGTAAAATGCTACGCTAGAATGGATTGAGTTAGGATGCGAGTCGATTTTGATTTCCACAAGTAATTCCACCACTTGACTGTGACATATGGCGTGGGGCCCCAGCCGGACCGACCGTTATATGCCATGTGACGAGTGGGGGCTTCACACTTCTACCACCAGGGTTTTCTTGTTAAAAATCCTATAAGCCCTACTATGGTTACTATAGCCTACAAAAATACCTGCAAAATACTTTTCACTAAATTTCGTGTGATAATATTTCTCATTGTTAAGTACGAAGCATTTACTGTCAATGATCTTAAAGTAGGACACAGTCGGTTTTTTGGCTTTCAACAGTTCATAGGGAGTCTTATGATGGCGTTTGTTGATTAATGCTCTGCTTTGCACGTAGCAAGATGTGTTGACTGCTTCGGCCTAAAAGTACTATGGTAGTGAAGCATAATTCAACATAGTTGTACATACTTTAATGAGGGTTCTATTCCTTCTCTCAGGGACTCCATTTTGTTGTGGAGTATGTAGAGATGAAAACTCATGAAAGATACCAGGACTTCCACAGAATTCTATCATGACACGAGAATCAAATTCTATTCTATGATCACTTCTGATTTTGACCACTAAGCAGTTTAATGTTAAAAATTTGTGAAGTGGAAGTGGGTGATGGGCAGGCTGGGCGGATTGTGCCGCCTGACCGGTCTGAGTCCGCGGCCTGGCGGATTGCTGGTTACGGCCTGGGTGACCCTGGCTGTCTTGGTGGCTTGGCTGTTCTTGAGGAGCGACCTGTACGGCCTGGTATGCATCCTTGGGCGGGCTGTTGTACAGCCTGGTTGGCCTTTGGCCAAGGAAGACGGGCTTCTAGTGAAGCAGACTGAGCGGACTGCAGTTTACGGGCTGTTGGGAGTGCTTAGTTGATCTAAGGACTTATAGATTTGCAAACTTGTGTTAACCGACGGATTGGGAGTTCTATCCGCGGGAGGCTTTGCAGACTGGTTGAGTCTGTGGTGTTCACTGTTGCGGACTAGCCTTGGAGTTCGGCTGTGACCTTTGTCGTGCTCTGGTGGTGCAGCGGGTGTTAGCTGCTGTGGAGGACTGCACGGACTGGTGTCGATGACTGGCAATTGGCTGTTGTCTTGACAGCTATGAGAGTAGAGCCTGCGGGCTCTATCTTCTGGTGGAA
Organism: Platanthera guangdongensis; assembly: GCA_039583875.1. Classification (NCBI taxonomy): domain Eukaryota; kingdom Viridiplantae; phylum Streptophyta; class Magnoliopsida; order Asparagales; family Orchidaceae; genus Platanthera; species Platanthera guangdongensis. The sequence goes on from CM077163.1 coordinate 80,075,536, forward strand.
TGATTGGCGATCTTCCTTGGGGATAGACGGACTGGGCCTTGTCCGCCGAGCATGCATTTGTTCTTGGAGGTTTTCTGGACTAGGTCACATTCAGTGACAAGTACAGTGTGTCTGCGGTATTCGCCGAGTCCACTGTTGATCTGGCGGACTGCCTGTTGGTCGTGGACTCGTGGCGGATGGTGGCTTTGTTCTCGAGCTATGCAGACTGCCTCCTTGTCCGAATATTATGTGCATACTGTCGTAGTAAAGTTAGATGTCCTTGTGTGGTGTTTGTGGGCTATGTGGGCTGACCCCTTGTCCGCATAGTGTGGGCGGACAGGTGTGGGTTCGCCTAATGGTGAACATCTTCGTTATTGCTCCTGGCGGTTTTTTTCTTGGAATCTGTCCAAGTCCATGCGGACTCAGCGGACGGGTATTTTCTAGTGTGTGAGCTGGGGTGGTGACTCTATTCACTAAGGTGGTGACCACACTCCTCACCTTACCTTTAAATAGACCCCCGGGACGTCTACAGTAACTGAGTGAACAGAAAGTAGGGCTTGGTGAATTGTTGCGGCCTGGATTTTCCTGTCCGCGCGGGTTGAGCAGAGTTAACGGTTTGCTGTGTGCAGGTCGCGCGACTAGCTTCAAGGAGCCAGGAGTTTGGCTGTGACTTCGGTCAAGTTCTGTGAAGGGTGCGGTCTCTGAGGCCTCAGCAGGTTGCTTCTGCGGCTTGTCAGTTCTCTGCTTCAGCATTTCCAAGTTCCAATAACCTGTCCGCCGGTCTCATGCAGGTAGGCGGCCTGTTCTTCAGTTCATCAACAGTCAACGAATAACGGTGTGTCAGCGCGAGCTCGCGGTGTCGGCGGACTCTGTGCTATATTCGGCGTGTAGCAGCAGCTCGGGCGGCTTCGGCGGACTGGGTGGTCTCGGCGGTCTCCAGTGTTGTCCGCCCGGCTTGTTTTGTGCTTTCTGTTTTTAGCTTGTGTACTGGAGAAATCATGTCTTGCTATGTATACCACGCCGTGTAAAGAAGTGTTAATAAATATAAGATCGGCTTGTGCTTCCATTTGCATGTGGTGTTGAGCTTGCTCCTTGTGTTTCCGCATGATCAAGATGTTAACTGGATAGTTCTGAGAATATTCATTTGGATTTATGCTATCTTGCTGATCACTTTGAGAAAATTCAACATGGTATTAGAGCAAGGTTCAGTTGCTTGAGCTGTGATCAACGTGTGTTGTTGCTCTATTGTTGCTCTGTGATTCTGGAAGCTTAACCAAAGGTTGTTGCAATGGAAGTAAGCTACGCAAGATGTCTTGGTATTGAACTCTTAACGCCGACTAACTTTAAGAAGTGGAAGTTGTGCATGAAAAGTTACCTTCTGGACGAGGAGCTATGGAGGGTCATCGGTGGTGACGACAGACAGGAAGTAACTACTTCTTTTGGTACTGCTGAGCAAGTGAGGCACTGGAGAAAAACAAATGCAAAGGCGGAGTTTGTTCTCAAGAGGGTTGTTTCCCCAGACATATTTAATCACATCATTGGATGTAAGTCTACTGCTTATATTTGGATAACTATTGATGAGTTGTTCAATCGATAGAATGTAGCAAGGCTTCAGTTTCTGGAGAATGAGTTGGCTAGGACAACTCAAGAAGACATGACCATCTCAAAATTCTTTCTGAAGATGAAGAGCTTGTGTGCTGAGCTTTCAACACTTGATCCTGATGAGGCAATCTCAGAGACTAAGATGAAAAGGCACATAATCCGCGTCTTACAGAAGGAGTATGTTGCCTTTGTGACATCTGTTCAAGGCTGGGCTACTCAGCTATCCCTGCTTTAGCTTGAGAACCTGCTTGCTTCGCAGGAAAGTTTGGCAAGGCAGATGGCTGGAGTTACTGTCACAGACGAAAGCAGTGAAGCTCTCTTCTCAGGCAAGAAGAAGAAGGGATGGGAAGGGAAGAAGAAGAAGACGGATGCTGAAAATGAGCCTTCAACTTCTTATCAACCAGATAGCAGCGCTGCTCCAAAGAAGGATTAGAAGAAGAACTTGAAGTGCTACAGGTGTCATCAGCGGGGACACTTCAAGCGTGACTGCAAGGTCAAACAGCAGCCTGGGCATGCTGCTGGCAAGGAGGAAGCTTGCTCTAAGAGTGAGGAAGCTTGATGGGGCGGAGCTTTCATGACGGGCACTTGTGTCCTTGCTTTGTCCGCTGTCGACTTCAACGACGAGTGGATCGTGGACTCTGAGTGTTGTCATCACATCATCGGAGACAAGTCGAAGTTCTCTTCCTTGCAAGCTTACTCAGGTAACGAAGCTATCATAACTACTGATAATACTGTTTATGCAGTAGAGAAAGAGGGGGTTGTGTCTTTGGGTAGTGATAAGGGGCCACTCACGTTAAGGTGTATGTATCACGTGCCGGGCATGAAGAAGACCTCTTCTCTATGACCAATGCGGTCGACGCGGGTTATCACGTTCTGTTTGGGCCAACAGAAGTGAAGTTCCTTCACAACATATCAACAGTAAATGCTGATGTTGCTCATGTTGGGAGGAGAGTTAAGAACTTGTTTGTTCTTGCAACAAACTCTTATGTTGATCGGATGAGAACAAACGATAGCGTTGCTATATGTCATGAAAGGATAGGGCATGTAGGAATGGATAAGTTGAAGGCTATGACGAACAAAAGCCTTGTAAGAGGCTTGCCTAAGCTATCTTCATTTGGCGATGGTCACGTTTGCTCGGAATGTCAGTACGGCAAGGCTCATCACCTTCCGTTTGATAAATCACAAACGAGGAGCAAGAGACCATTGGAGTGCATCCATGGAGACTTGATGGGACCAACTGTCACTGCAAGCTTTGGTAGAAGCTGATACATGCTCGTTCTGATTGATGACTACTCAAGATACACTTGGGTATATTTCTTGAAGGAGAAGTCTGAAGCCTTGCATTTGTTTGTGGAGTTCAAGGAGTTGGTGGAGGGTCGGCTTGGCTTGCGGATCAAGAAGCTTAAAACAGACAACAGTTGTGAGTTTGTCTCCTCCGAGTTTTCTAACTTCTGCAGGAAGCATGAAATCCAAAGAGAGCTTACTTGTTCTCACACTCCACTACAAAATTGAGTAGCAGAGTGGAAGATCCGTCATCTGACGGAGACTTGCAAATGCTGGCTTCATGCGAAAGACATTCCTAGGTCCTTCTGGACGGAGGGGCTGTCTTGTTCTTCTTACGTCATCAATCGGATGCCGCTCAGCCCGATCAACATGAAGACTTCTTTTGAGATGTTGCTGAAGGTGAAGCCCAGTGTGGAATACCTTGGGTTGTTCAGATCAAATTGTTATGTGCATGTCCCGGATGCTTCAAGGACCAAGCTGGATGCAAAGGCAAGGAAACTTATCTTTGTTGGCTATGATGAGCGGAAGAAGGGATGGAAATGCATGGATCCTGCGACGAAGAAGTTTTTTGTATCAAGAGATGTTGTCTTTGACGAACTGACGTCGTATGGAGGTGGCTTGGTTGAGTTAACTGAGAGTAAGGTTGATGAAGAGAAGAAGGTGGCTGATGAAGTTCTGGAAGCGGAGCTTGCTGTATCACAAGCAGCTCCTATTTCTTCAAGTTCTGGTGTTCAGGCTTCTGGCTCAGGAATCAGGGGGAGCATTGCTCAAAGCTTTCCTGAAGGTGAAGTTGAGCCTGAAGAAGCAACGGAGGTAGTTAGCAAGGAAAAGCCTCTTCGGAGATCAAAGAGGGTTGTGAAGCCACCTACTCGGTACTGTGATGGGAATGCAGCGAGTTTTGTCTCCTACTTCTTTGCAGGTCCTCTAGATGAGCGAGAGCCTGCAAACTTCAATAAGGCCACTGGTGTCAAGGAGTGGGATGATGCCATGAAGGAAGAGATTGATGCTCTCAGGAAGAATGAAACCTGGGACAATGTGCCCAAGGTTGATGACATTACTCCGGTGACTTGCAAGTGGGTGTTTAAGTTGAAGAAGAATGCAGATGGCAGCATTGATAGATACAAGGTTAGCCTGGTTTCTCGATGATTCTCAAAGCAGTATGGAGAAGACTATGAGGAGACATTTAGTCCAGTTGCAAAGATGACTTCGGTTCGGGTGGTGATCGCCTTGGCTGCTTGCAAGGGATGGAGGATGTGGCAGCTTGATGTGAAGAACGCTTTTCTTTACAGAGAGATTTACAAGGACATCTTCATGGATCAGCCACTTGGATTTGTTTCTGAAGTTCATTCATACTATGTTTGTAAGCTCAGGAAGGATCTCTACGGGTTGAAGCAAGCTCCTAGAGCTTGGTATGGAAGGATAAAAGAGTATCTTCAATTCTGCGGTTATCTTTCTTCCAACTCAGATTCTAGCTTGTTCGTCAAGAAGAAGGGAGAGCGTCAAGTCTTGGTCCTACTGTAAATGGATGATATGATCATCACAGGGAATTCGAAGGAGGAAGTAGGTAGGCACAGGGCTGATCTTGCTATACGCTTCGAGATGAAAGACTTGGGAGAGACTCATCACTTTCTCGGTCTTGAAGTGGAGAGGACGTAAAGCGGGATACTCATTTTCCAAAAGAGTTATGCGGATCATTGATGCTAAAGATCACGACAGTGAACCAGTCTCACAAGTAATATAAAATAGGCGAGTTTTCCTAAGTATCGATCTCTCAAGGAACACAGTAAGGTGGAGTTAATTTCGAGGAGGACATGAGATTGAAGTCCTCAAGGTCGGAGGTAATGATGGGGGTTTTGATATTTACGGAAACAGAAAATAAAACTCTACCAACTACTCCTATGCAATGCCGCTATGCGATGCTTCACCAGGAGGTATGGAAGACTAGTCGGGCCACTATGTATCGAATCGCTAGGCGGATGGACGAGTAGGCTTGCGGATGAGGTGTTGAGAATGTCGGAATGAGGGTCGTGAGCACCTCTTCGCTGCGTACACCACTAGCAATTGCTCGTGCGGCAAGGGAAGATGGATGATGGATGAAATATGGCGCAACTCGAGCAACTTAAGCAGTAAAATGACATAGGAATCACATAGACATGAAACACATAACATATACAACCAAAGTGCACTTCATCAATATAAATAGATTTAAACACACAAATACAACCATAAAGGAAGAACAAGTCAAGAGATCGACCGAATCTGAAGTCTTACTTAGGATTCACGGTTTGAATCGTCGGGTTGTCAATCCGCGTCCAAGCTCGGTCCTCAACTGTGTCTGGGGTAGAGAATGGATGTCACCACCTTCTAATGGCCCGTCTTCTTCGTGTCACGATAGCGGACGAAAGTTGAAAGCTTCCCTTTGCTTGTTGGCGATGGAGTCAAACCCTACTTGACGCTCACGGATGAAGTAGAAGGCCGAGAGGAAGCTCCGGCTTGGATTTGACGGTGAAAGTTTGCCTGGAGCACCTCCCTAGGGTGGAAGATGAAGGGGAACGGCGAAAAGGAGGAAAATGGCGGAGAAATGTCGAGTGACCCCAGCTCTCCTCTATTAGGGCGAGACCTGTGTTATTTATACAAAGCAGAGATGAACAATGCGCATGATCACGGGCGCACGACCAGTGGTCGTGCGCACTATGTCCAGTGATCGTGCGCACTGGCATGGCAGATTATGAAGAAGAACTGGGATAACGCGCATGAGCAGTGGCGCACGACCAGTGGTCGTGCGCACTAAGTTCAATGGTCGTGCGATTACCCTATACAGGACTCCAGAAAAGAGGAATCAATGCACATGATCAGTGGCGCACGACCGGTGGTCGTGCGCACTAGGTCCAGTGGTCGTGCGATTACCCCAGGCTAATTCTGGAAAACGAAGAGTAGTGCGCACGATCAGGGGCTCATGACTAGTGGTCATGCGCATTAGATCAGATGATCGTGCGCAGTATTCCTGTTTCACAACCATCCCTGAACACACACACGACCTCTGTACCGATAGGAAAAACAAATCACTAATCTATGCAGACATTCCAGGCAATCACAAAAAGGAGTACAATCAATAAAAGTAACAAAAGACATAACCACGAGCATAAATGTGCACTTACTCATAAAAAGGACATAATAACAAATATGAACAAATAAAGCTCTAAAGTGAAGTGCATCAACGAGAAAACAAGCCCAGATGTGTCCGAAAATAGGTATATAAAATGGACTCATCACACCCCCAGATTTAACTGTTTGCTCGTCCCGAGCAAACAAAATCTAAGCAGATAGGGAAAAATACTAGTTAACAAAGAAATTGCGATACGGAGTACCATGCGAAGTCGCATGCTCACACGCATAAAAATATAATAGAAGAAATTCCTAAGTATGCAGAATAGTTTATATTTTTCACAATGCGTATCAACATTTTATTATTACTCAAAAATGGAATCACGGTGAATCATCCGGTCACGCGTAGGGAGAAAGTAGACTAATCGCTAGGCGAGCATTGCCAAAGATCAGGGCTCAGGATAACCTCCAAAGGAATCCACCAATGTCGGTGACCATATGCCTGCCCTTTCGCATTCTCTCCACGGCACTGGTTTAGTTCACACACGAATCAGTAGGACTTTAGGTGAAGGGATGGGGCTTGGGTTTCGGTGAGGTAAACCAAGATAAACAGGAAGGCTATGCACCTAACCCAAATGAGCTATCAAAGAAAGAATCCATCAGCTAACCAAAATATATGCGGGTACATCACACCCCCAGACTTAACTTTTAACATATTGGTGTGTGCACCGCCTACTCCAAAAATACTCACATCTTAAATAATATTTTCAATTTTACTTTTACTATTCACTTTTTCACAATTAACATCATTTTTTTAAACTTTTCTTTTTCTTTTTCAAATTGCTTCTCTTTTAACAATTTCAGCAAATATAAGCTTTGGAGCACATCCACATATTCACATGTAAAAGCACCACATCAACACCCCAACATGAAAAATGTAAAACTCTAAAGCTCGACTTGGGAGTGCGACTAGGATCGGCTTTGAAGTTTTGGTGAAATAAAGGTGGAGCTGAATCAAAAGAAGTGGTAGGCACAACGGGGCTAGAAAGAACAAGACGTTAGGAATAGTACAAAGCTCAACTGGGCCAAAATGATGGCCTACATCACACTCATGCATGACTAACCTATACCCATGCTTCAAGAATAGCTTGGGGCAAGTTCTTAGCCAACGAGAAAGACTATCCATTCTCCCGACTCGAGCAATATGAACCTAACGGCCGTCTACACACATCCCTAAGCTACCGTCAGATTCACACCGGATTCAGCAATTTTTGAGTAGAATAAAAAGTATTTACGCAATTAGAAAAATATAAAACTAAAAGCATACAGAAAAATTAAATCTACTCTAATTTCTACACGAGACGAGAGCACTCGACTAGGAGCACAGCAGGGTCAACATTTTACTCCGTCTCACAATCCTATGTCAGCACCATAATTTTCCCAAATCATACAAAAGAAACGAGTTTAACTCGCAGCATGCAAAAAGCTAAGCACGCGCTCATGTGGGTGCAGTGGTGTGTGATGCAATGAACTAATCAAAATATAAAAATAAAAGCTTCTATTATGCACAAGAAATGTGCACGTGCAAAAGGTAACAAAACTGGCTCTCCCCCAGACTTAAACTAAGCAACACAGTATATGATGGAGGAATTAAAATCATAAAGAGCTAAGGGAAGAGGTTACCTAATGTTCAGCCAGTGAGCATACCAGAAGACGCGTGGAAACCTGAAGCAGGCCCGCCATATGAAGAATCACAACCCCGCCAATGTAATTTGTCATGAATACCTGCAGGGGTGAGCTCCGCAAAAACAAAACAAAAATATACAAACTACAAAGAAATACTAAAACTAAATAAACATGAAAAACTAAATGTAGAAAATGAAAGATAAGTACTTGGGTTATTGTCATCCCAGCATGACTTATTCGGCTACGAAAAGGTTCTAGCTAACGGGCCTATGAAAAGAAAAATGCATAGGTAACTGTCCTAATATCCATTTAGGTAACGGGTACCGATATGGCAATAGAACAGTTACCCCTCTACCTAAATTGTAATACCTGCCCAACACAGGTAGAGGAAATAGGAAGTAAGAAGAGAAGGAGTGCTGGTCCTCACTCTTCTCACCACAAAACAAATCCATGCCTAGCAAGGTTTCAGCCACCACAATCTCGCTGGGGGCAAAGGTGACGGTAGGGGCTTCCACTGTGAAGGAGGTAGGAACCTCCTCACACAAGAGGATGCACTCATCGACAGCCTGAGAGCAAGGCTCAATGTCAACCCAACTTACCCGTGGAGATTCAACCTGCACAGGCTCAGATAAAGAAAGTGGGTCAAGAAATAAAAGAGACGAAGGACATAAAGAAATAATCGGGGGAGTGATCCCGGTTTCACTCCCCAAAGGATAAGGTAGAAAAATATCATCAGCAATGTAGACAATGCTACAAGTTTCGTTCGGATCCATAGAGGCCTCCAAGAAGACTTGGACTTCCTCCTTTGGTATCAAGGGAGAATCCTCGACACCAGGAAGGTTGTACTCCTCCATGGGAGTGGAAACAACCCATGTATCACAAGCCTCAACTTATGTTGCATCATCGAAAATGTCGTCAGAGACGACTGAAGTAGAATGCACAAAAGGCGGAAGAACTTTGCTTGGATAAAAGTCAAGCGCAGGTTCCTCACAAAGAATCAGATCCACGCTTGGAAATGTATGCACATGAGAGATGGGGTCAGCCACATCAAAGCCTAGATCAGCCACACATCTGGCGGTTGTGTCCACATCATTCCGTTCAACAAATGAAGGTGATAGGGATACATAACCAGATGATGAAGGTGTGCCACCAAGGGTAGGAGTCGGGATGATCCGGATGTCCGGCTCGTCATCCTCTTCCATAACACGGTGGTACTCGGCACAATCCTTTAGGACATGATCTATTCTACGACAATACAAACACTTTCTCCCATTACTCTGCGGTCCTTGTGGGGCCAGAGAGGAACAAGAGAATGGTGTATGTGGCGAGGATGATTGACCATAAGCTCGGGGCACAGTGTTTGAAGGGCAGTACGAATACATCATCTCATGCATTGTGCGCTGAGGCTTATGCTCAATATCTCTCATAGGGCATTCATGACTAGCATGGGAAGCCTTTCCACACCAACGACATTGGGCATACGAATATCCCCACATGGTGTCAAAACAGCAGATTCAAAATAAATTGTGCAAATTACTAAATCCAACAATATATTACTACAATTGCCTAAACAAACAAGAAAAAGGCAGGCAAAACAGAAATAGAACAAAACAAAAGCGATTTACAAAGGAAAAGGAAAGCAATCTCACGCCTCCTTTTCCAGAAACTCACACGACTGTGTTCCCCGGCAACGGTGCAAAAAAATTGATGCTAAAGATCACATCAGTGAACTGGTCGCACAAGTAATATAAAATGGGCGAGTTTTCCCAAGTATCGATCTCTCAAGGAACACAGTAAGTTGGAGTTAATTTCGAGGAGGACTTGAGATTGAAGTCCTTAAGGTCGGCGGTAATGATGGGGGATTTGATATTTGTGGAAACAGAAAATAAAACTCTATCAACTGCTCCTATGCAACGCCGCTATACAATGCTTCGCCAGGCGGGATGGAAGACTAGTCGGGCCGCTATGCACCGAATTGCTAAACGGATGGACGAGTAGGCTTGCGGATGAGGTGATGAGAATGGCGGAATGAGGGTCGTGAGCACCTCTTCGCTACGCATGCCGCTAGCAATTGCTAGTGCGGCAAGGGCAGATGGATGGTGGATGAAATATGGCGCAACTCGAGCAACTTAAGCAGTAAAATAAAATAGGAATCACATAGACATGAAACACATAACATATACAACCAAAGTGCACTTCATCAATATAAATAGATTTAAACACATATATACAACAATAAAGGAAGAACAAGTCAAGAGATCGACCGAATCCGAAGTCTTGCTGAGGATTCACGGTTGGAATCATCGGGTTGCCAATCCGCGTCCAAGCTCGGTCCTCAACTGCGTCCAGGGTAGAGAAGGGCTGTCACCACCTTCCAATTGCCCTTCTTCTTCATGTCACTATAGCGGATGAAAGTTGCAAGCTTCTCTTTGCTTGTTGGCGGTGAAGTCAAACTCTACTTGAAGCTCACGGATGAAGGAGAAGGCCGAGAGGAAGCTCCGGCTTGGATTTGGCGGTGAAAGCTTGCCTGGAGCACCTCCCTAGGGTGGAAGATGAGGTGGAATGGCGAAAACGGCGGAAAACGGCGGAGAAATGTCGAGTGATCCTAACTCTCCTCAATTAGGGCGAGACATGTGATATTTATACAAAGCAGATATGAACAATGCGCACGATCACGGGCGCACGACCAGTGGTCGTGCTCACTATGTCCAGTGATCGTGCGCACTGGCATGACAGATTAGGAAGAAGAGCTGGGATAACGCGCACGAGCAGTGGCGCACGACCAGTGGTCGTGTGCACTAAGTTCAATGGTTGTACGATTACCCTAGACAAGACTCTAGTAAAGAGGAATCAATGCACACGATCAGTGGCTGTTGGGTATTGTATCCACAACGTACCTGATTTGAAGAAGCCCCTAAACAAGCTAAGGTAAATAGGCAATGTTTTTGACAAAATATTTCAAGTTGTGCTTGCAGTTATTCCACGCTAAGTGCACACCAATGTCAGGGTGTAGTAGGTCAATATACACGGGTCTGCACGACGTAATCCCTCGTTGAGCAGATCAGTGTGTTGGCCTACGTGTACTCTCTCTATTGGAGTGCACTTACTTTCAAGTACAGGGCTGTGTTTATGCAAGAGCAGACAAGGAGCAAGGATGAGTCAAAGAGCGGCTCAGAGGCGTAAGACGAAAAATCATCTAAGTAAGAATCGACGAGAATCACCAAGTGATTCTCGCCGAATCGTCGAGAATCACTGGCTGATTCTCGCCAGCTAAATCAGAGTGCAATCAAGTCAAATTCGACTAGAATCACTTTGTGATTCTCGACGAATCGTCGAGAATCACTTTGTGATTCTCGCCGAATCGTCGAGAATCACCCTTGATTCTCGACGATTCGATGAGAATCACAGGTGATTCTCGCCGAGTTTTACTTGGGCAATTTTCGGGAAAAAGCTGGACCGGATTCTGCCGCTGGCACTATTTTGAACCGGATTTAGGGTTTCTTCTTGTGGGACCCACAACGGTCATTAAGGTGTTTACTTGTGTATATATATACGGGTATTTTTGAACAGTAAAGATACACAGAGAAAAAGACGAAAAATGAGCAGCCGACCTTGACCTAGAATAGCGAAACAGCTCCGCCGCCGTCGCCGCTCGTGCAAGTCGATCGCCGGTCGTTTGATCGTGGTTTCCTCTAGATCTCCCGGCGATAAAAGCATAGCCATGCATAGAGTCTCACGCGTCTAACCAGAGATCTCTTGTCTTTTGATTTGTTGATCGGGAAAACCTTCCCCGTCCGAATCAATCGAGACGACCGATCCTAGTGTGACCGTTGGAATACCTAGCTAGCTTTGCTACGAAGTTTTGAATCTCAAAGTACTGCAGCCGCACAACGTTGTCGCCGCCGATCCCGAGAACCAAGCCGCCGCCCATCTTGCCACCGCCGATTCCGGGGAGATTCTCTCCAAGAGAGATCTAGGGTTGTGGACTCTTCGTGGACTTCAAGAACACGTCGTCAACGAGGAGGGACACCTTAGTCTCCAAAAGTATTTTGTATTTCTTGTACATTCTAGTTTATTTTTTGTTGTAACGGAACGTTGGTTCCTAGTTGTAAGGGTTGGGTGCAACCCGTGTTGTGGGAGTGTTGTCTCCTACGTGTGGAAGGGTTCCTTCCGATAGTGCAAGGATTGGATTTCAATCCTGTTGGTGAAGAGACCGAGTCGTCCCGTGTTGGGAGATAGGTCGAAGGGGGAAAGTGGATGTCCCAAATCGGGGAACCACTATAAATAGCTTGTGTACTTTGTTTGATGTGCTGTTTTATTTTTGTGTGCAGGTACAATTTTAATTCCTCAAAAACGCTGCACGTCACCTATTCCCCCCCCCCCCCATAGGTGAAGCTAGTTGACACTAGGTGGACTTTCAAGTGGTATCAGAGGGAGGTTCCTCATCAAAAAGGTTAACACCTTGAGTTGAATCCTGCCACTAGTGTCAAGAAGAAGGCAAACATCTACTATGGATGGGCTCAAGTTCACAGGCAAGATCCAGTGTGCACAAGGCTCAACTTTCCTATCTGGAAGGAAAGGATCAGGTTCTACATGGAAGCAGTTGATCCTCGACTCTTCATGATCGTGGAGGAGGGACCTTATGTTCCCACTAAGGCCTCCACCATTGATCCTACCCAGAATGTGCCAAAGAAAATTTCTGAAATGGACAAGGACGAGATGGTGCTGGTGGGACTCGACAAGAAGGCACAGAACATTCTGGTCAGCGCGGTCGATGACTCAATGATGTAGAACTTCGGCAACTGCAGGATAGCAAAGGAGATCTGGCACTGCCTGATTATCCTAATGGAGGGCACTGATGAAGTGAGGGATGATCGTAGATCCCTCCTGAACCAGAAATATGAGGCCTTCAGACAAGGGCCTAAGGAAGAGATCGGAGCCACCTTCGAGAACTTCCTCAAGATTGTCAATGCCCTCAAAGGATACGGAAGAGTGTTCACTAATATTGAACTCAATGATAAATTCCTTAGGTCCCTTACTAAGGAATGGGACACAAAGATCTGCGCCATCCGAGAGTTTGGCAGACTAGCTGAAACAGACCCGCAAATTCTGTTTGGGAAGCTGATGTCCTATGAGCTTCAACTGAACACCAGGAAAGCAGAAGAAGAAGAAGCAGAGAAGGCTGCAGCCAAAGAAAAGACTGTGGCTCTAAAAGCCATTCACTCCAGAAAAGGCAAGGGTGCGGTTTCATACCGTGCCAGGAAAAAGGATGAGGAGGAGGAGGACTCCGAGCCATGCTCCTCCAGCTCAGAGCTGTCTGAGGAGGATTTCTCCCTCATCACCCGAGAATTCAAGAAGTTCCTCAAGATGAGGAATCAAAGAAAGAAAGACGGCTCCTCCTCCAGGCATCAGAAGAAAAATTATTCTTTTGACAGGTATGCTTCTAAACGAAACAAACATCGCTCCTCTAACATTATTCGCTTTGGATGCAATAAGCCAGGATACGTCGTGGTCGACTGCTATTAAGGAAAGGGAGAAAAAAGGAAAGGAGAGGAGCACAAATCCTCTAGAGATTAGAAGAAAGAGCGGAGCTACATCGCCAAAAGGCCAAAGACACTGAGTGAGTCTGATTCCACAGACTCCAGTAATGATGAGGAAGCCTACTTCGGGCTGGTGGGTCACTCCGACTCAGAAGGAGAATGCCCCCCATTTACTGGGAAGGTAAAAGCTCACACCCCTCTCTCCAACTCCGACTCTGATCCTGAGTCTCAGGATGATGACCCTGAGGATAGCCTTTCGGCCCGTGAAGCGGAGCTCCTCGAGAAGTATGAGCTTCTGCACAACACTTTCGAGGAGTGTCGTAAGAGATTGAAGGCTGAGAAAAAGGAAGTGAAATTCCTTAAGGGTGAGAGTGTCTCCCTAAGGGAAGAGATCACCAGTTTGATTTCTCTCTGACAGGAGCACCTTGACCTGATGTCAAAGCATTCAGAGTCTCTTAAGCTCCTTGATCTTAAGCAGGAGCAAGTCGACAAGTTGGAAGAACAACTTGCGGCAGAAAGGAAGATCGTCAAGAGCTTCTTTATGCCAAAAACTGTTCTTCCAGTAGTTGATACCTTCTCTGCTCAGGCCAAAGGAGCTGGCTTGGGGCATGTTGGGGTATCTGGTTCCTCATCCAGGAGAAAGAGGAACCAGAGGAAGAATAAGGCCGCCAAGAAGGCCTCTACTGTTGAAAAGGGAAAGGCTCCACTCAGTCCTATTGCGTTCAGAAAGCCTAGCTTTCCTTGCAACCAACATGACTTTGAATCAACCTTTGGTCATCATTTCCGGCCCTCGGTTGCAAAGCCAAAGAGCCGATATGATGGTTGGACCTTTCCCCGGAACTTCGGTGAGAGTGCCTTCAAGGCACCTTATGAGGAAATCCACATGGGAAATTATGGTCAATTCTCTAGCGGCCATAATGGAAAGCAGGCACCAAGAGTCAAGCCTGTTATACTGATAAAACAGAAGGTGAAGAAGTCATGTGACTGCAATCACTATGAGACCTCCACCTCTAGATCCAAGGCCCCGGCTGTACCCACCATTCCCAGGGTAAGGCAGGAGCCTAGGAAGAGGTACAACAGATTCGACTGTTGGTGTTGTGGCAAAGTCGGTCACTTTGCTGTGGATTGTTGGTTTAATCCGAGGTATAACGAGACTCCCTATGTTAGCTATGCGAGGTCGACCACTCGTAAGGTTAACCAACCAAGGGGGAGTATGCTAACCAAGAATCTAGGACCCAAGTTCGATTGGGTTCCTAAGAGAAATTAATTTTGTTTTGCAGGAATGTCCAAAGGCCACCAAAACGCCAATCTGGTACTTGGACAGTGGATGCTCCCGGTACATGACTGGGACAAGAAGCATGCTGCGTGATTACACTCCAGTCGAGAATGGACCCAAAGTCATCTTTGGAGGGTCAGATCGAGGAGTCACCAGAGGTTACGGTATGATTTCCAACGGTATAATCTCTATCACCGACGTGGCTTATGTTGAAGGGTTAAACCATAATCTGATCAGTGTAAGTCAGTTATGTGACAAAGGTTATGACGTTAAGTTCTGCAAGGATAAATGTCTGATAATTTCACGTACCTCTTCTGAGACGGTATTATCAGGCATTAGGAGCAGAAATATCTTCTGCTTAAATTTTCTCAGTTTAGATTCATCTAAACCTGTATGCCTTGTGACAACAGGCAGTGCATCTCTTTGTGAACAATGGCACAAGAGATTGGCACATATTAATTTCAAAACTATTAGTATGCTGTTTTCTAAAAACTTAGTAAGGGATGCTCTCGTTATCAAGTGCATCAAAGATAGCCCCTGTCCTGCATGTCAGATGGGCAAACAGACTCGGGCTACCTTTAAGAGCATTGCAGACAAAGACTCTTCCAGATGTCTTTACCTTCTACATATGGACTTGTTTGGTCCAATGCAAGTTCATAGCTTGGGAGGCAAGTCCTATACACTCGTGATAGTTGATGATCATTCTCGGTTTACATGGGTGTTCTTCTTAAAACGAAAGTCAGATACGTTTGACATCTTCACTAGTTTTATGAAGCAGGTTCAGAACGAATTTAACTGCTCAGTGGTCAAAATCAGAAGTGACCATGGAACAGAATTCAAATCTGGTGCTATGACAGAATTTTGTGAAGAACAAGGTATCTTTCATGAGTTTTCCTCCCCGCGCACTCCTCAGCAAAATGGAGTTGCGGAGAGGAGAAATAGAATTCTCATTGAAGCTTGCACGACAATGTTGAAAGACGCTTCTCTCGCAGAATACTTCGGGGCAGAGGCTGTCAATACAGCTTGTCATGTACAAAACCGGGCATTGATCAACAAGCATAATCATAAGACACCTTATGAGCTACTGAGAGGCAGGAAACCAACCATGTCCTACTTGAGGATCTTTGGTTGCAGATGCTATGTACTGAATAATGAGAAGTACCCGCGTACTAAATTTGGTGAAAAATGCTTCGAAGGCATATTCATGGGTTATAGTTCCCACAGTCGGGCATATAGGGTCTTCAATAAGAAAACCCTAGTGGTAGAAGAATCAATTAATGTTGTATTTGATGAAGCAAGTTTGCTTAACAGTAATTCTTCCAGTGGTATTCTTGAAGATGCAGGTGCACGACTTGAACAGCTGGATCTCGATGAGACAGCTAAAGATGAAACTCCTAAGTACGTCAAAGTTTCCACCTCCACGTCATCCGGGAATGTTGAAGATCAAAATGGAACAAATCTCTTAGAAGAAGGAGAAGCCCAAGAAGTAGTCGAAGCACCAAACGCCAGACTTCTAGAGCTCCGGCACGTGAGGGATCATCCTAGGGATCAGATCATCGGAGATCCTCGTGACGGTATCAGAACTCGAAGAGGTACTATTAACGAGAATTTGCATCTTAGCTTCCTGTCACAGGTTGAGCCAAAGAAGTTCGACGAGGAGAACAAAGATGCGGCATGGATTCTGGCCATGCAAGATGAACTACATCAATTCGAACGTTGTAACATTTGGACGCTGGTTCCCACACCACACAAACAGAATGTGATTGGCACTAAGTGGATCTTCAGAAACAAACTGGATGAACATGGCGTCATCATAAAGAACAAGGCAAGGCTGGTGGCTCAAGGCTACAGACAGGAGGAGGTGATTGACTTCGACCAGACCTTCGCACCAGTAGCAAGGCTCGAGGCAATCAGATTGTTCCTGGCGTATACTTCGCACAAAGGATTCACAGTCTATCAAATGGATGTGAAATCAGCTTTCCTGAACGGAGACCTGAAAGAGGAAGTATACGTCGCTCAACCCCCAGGTTTTGTCAATCCTACTTATCCCTATCATGTATATTTTCTTAATAAAGCTCTATATGGTTTAAAACAAGCTCCACGAGCTTGGTATGAGACTTTATCTAGTTTTCTTCTTGAGAACAATTTCTCCAGAGGTAAAATAGATAAGACATTGTTTCTCAGGGAAGTCAAAGGCAAGATTTTGCTGGTGCAAATCTATGTCGATGACATAATATTCGGCTCAACGGACAACAATCTTTGCAAAACGTTTTCCAAACTTATGCAAGGAAAGTTTGAAATGAGCAGTATGGGAGAGCTAAAGTATTTCTTGGGACTTCAAGTAAAACAGTCTGAGGATGGAATCTTCATCTCTCAGACGAAGTTCACAAATGAACTCCTCAAGAAATTCGGCATGGAGAGTGCAACCTCTATGAGGACTCCAATGGGATCCACTATGTCTCTGGATAAGGATGAGAAAGGTAAACCTTTCGATGAAACCAAATACAGAAGCATCATTGGATCCCTGCTCTACCTTACTGCCAGTAGACCGGATATTATGTTCTCCACATGTGTCTGTGCCCGATATCAGGTGAACACTAAGGAATCTCACTATGTCACTGCAAAGCGAATTCTAAGATACCTTAAAGGTACTCCTAATCTTGGCTTGTGGTACCCGAGAAACAATGATGTCGATCTAATAGGTTTTTCAGATGCTGATTTTGCAGGGAGTAGAGATGACAGGAAAAGCACTTCCGGGACGTGTTAATTCCTCGGAAGAAGGCTTATCTCATGGAACAGCAAGAAGTAGAATTGTGTAGCTACCTCCACAGCAGAGTCTGAGTACATCTCGGCTGGCAGTTGTTGCGCACAACTCCTATGGATCAGAAACCAGTTAGCCGACTACGACCTTCAGTTCAAGGAAGTACCAATGTACTGCGACTCCTCCAGTGTAATTGCAATTGCCAACAATCCGGTATCACACAGCAGAATGAAGCATATTGAAGTGCGCTACCACTTCATTCGGGAGCACATGGAGAACAAGGACATCTCTCTCTATTATGTCCCCACGGACAAGCAGATTGCAGATATATTCACATAGCCCTTAGACGAGGCCAAGTTAAGTCTTTTCAAAACTGAATTGGGGATGCTAAATTATGAGGAATGAAGACTACAGAAGCTCCAGGATCATGCCTCTAGGGGGAGCCTCTGCCAGGAACTCCATTGTGAGCACAGGTGCAAGAACTGAGGGGGAGCACGGGGTCAAATGCTACAGACCCAGATTTGCAGAAGCCGAAAAGGGGGAGATTACCCTCTCGGCTAAGGCTAAGGTGGCTCCAAGTTGGCTCTCAAGAATTTGGTATTGGTAACGAATATCGCTCTCAACTAAATTTCAAAGTTATGATTTTCATTACTATACGCTTTATTCACCTTAGCTTGTAGGGTTTAGGCTTCTTCAAATAGGGGGAGATTGTTGGGTATTGTATCCACAACGTACCTGATTTGAAGAAGCCCCTGAACAAGCTAAGGTAAATAGACAATGTTTTTGACAAAATATTTCAAGTTGTGCTTGCAGTTATTCCACGCTAAGTGCACACCAATGTCAGGGTGCAGTAGGTCAATATACACGGGTCTGCACGACGTAATCCCTCGTTGAGCAGATCAGTGTGTTGGCCTACGTGTACTCTCTCTATTGGAGTGCACTTACTTTCAAGTACAGGGCTGTGTTTATGCAAGAGCAGACAAAGAGCAAGGATGAGTCAAAGAGCAGCTCAGAGGCGTCAGACGAAAAATCATCTAAGTAAGAATCGACGAGAATGACCAAGTGATTCTCGCCGATTCGGCGAGAATCACTAGTGATTCTCGCCGAATCGTCGAGAATCACTTGCTGATTCTCGCCGGCTAAATCAGAGTGCAATCAAGTCAAATTCGACGAGAATCACTTTGTGATTCTCGCCGAATCGTCGAGAATCACCCTTGATTCTCGACGATTCGACGAGAATCACAGGTGATTCTCGCCGATTTTTACTTGGGCAATTTTCGGGAAAAAGCTGGACCGGATTCTGCCGCTGGCACTATTTTGAACCGGATTTAGGGTTTCTTCTTGTGGGACCCACAACGGTCATTAAGGTGTTTACTTGTGTATATATATACGAGTATTTTTGAACAGTAAAGATACACAGAGAAAATGACGAAAAATGAGCAGCCGACCTTGACCTAGAATCGCAAAACAGCTCCGCCGCCGTCGCCGCTCGTGCAAGTCGATTGCCGGTCGTTTGATCGTGGTTTCATCCAGATCTCCCGGCGATAGAAGCATAGCCACCCATAGAGTCTCACGCGTCTAACCAGAGATCTCTTGTCTCTTGATTTGTTGATCGGGAAAACCTTCCCCGTCCGAATCAATCGAGACGACCGATCCTAGTGTGACCGTTGGAAGACCTAGCTAGCTTTGCTACGAAGTTTTGAATCTCAAAGTACTGCAGTCGCACACCGTTGACGCCGCCGATCTCATGAACCAAGCAGCCGCCCATCTTGCCGCCGCCGGTTCCGGGGAGATTCTCTCCAAGAGAGATCTAGTGTTGTGGACTCTTCGTGGACTTCAAGAACACGTCGTCAACGAGGAGGGACACCTTAGTCTCCAAAAGTAGTTTGTATTTCTTGTACATTCTAGTTTATTTTTGTTGTAACGGAATGTTGGTTCCTAGTTGTAAGGGTTGGGTGCAACCCGTGTTGTGGGAGTGTTGTCTCCTACGTGTGGAAGGGTTCCTTCCGATAGTGCAAGGATTGGATTTCAATCCTGTTGGTGAAGAGACTGAGTCGTCCCGTGTTGGCAGATAGGTCGAAGGGGGAAAGTGGATGTACCCAAATCGGGGAACCACTATAAATAGCTTGTGTACTCTGTTTGCTGTGCTGTTTTTTTTTTGTGTGCAGGTACAATTTTAATTCCGCAAAAAACGCTGCACGTCACCTATTCCCCCCCCCTCCCCCATAGGTGAAGCTAGTTGACATTAGGTGGACTTTCAGTGGCGCATGACCGGTGGTCGTGTGCACTAGGTCCAGTGGTCATGCGATAACCCCAGGCTAATTCTGGAAAACGAAGAGTACTGCGCACGATCAGGGGCGCACATCTAGTGGTCGTGCGCATTAGATCCCATGATCGTGCGCAGTATTCCTATTTCACAACCATCTCGGAACACGCACACGACCCCTATACCGATAGGAAAAACAAATCACTAATCTGGGCAGACATTCTAAGCATTCACAAAAAGGAGTACAAACAATAAAAGTAACAAAATACACAACCGCGAGCATAAATGTGCACGTACTCATTAGACGGACATAATAACAAATATGAACAAATAAAGCTCTAAAGTGAAGTGCATCAACGAGAAAACAAGCCCAGATGAGTCTGAAAATAGGTATATAAAATGAACTCATCAATCGTATTGTGAATCAATTCGACATGGATGAAGGAAAGAGTTGCTCTACTCCACTGGAACATGGGCTGAAGCTTCGACGGGATGAAGTAAGGATTCTTCCTGATCCCTTGGTGTTCAGAGCTCTAGTTGGGAGCTTGATCTACCTGACGATTACAAGACCAGACATTACTTACGATGTTGGGCGAGTAAGTCGGTTTATGGCTGAACCAAGGAAGTCTCTTTTGGTGGCGGCAAAGAACATTTTGAAGTTTGTTAAGACAACTTCTGATATGGGACTCCTCTTTTGTAGATATGCGGACTTTGCTTTTCTTGGATACACAGATGCTGATTATGGTGGTGACTCAGATGATCGGAGATCAACTTCGGGTTATGTTTTCACTTGTGGATCAGCTTGTATTTTGTGGTGTAGCAAGAAGCTAGACTCAGTGTCAGTGTCTACTACGGAAGCTGAGTATAAGGCTTCGGCCTTGGCTGCTCGGGAAGCCATCTGGTTGAGGTGGCTTGTAGAGGATGTTCATGAAGAAGTGCAAGGACCTACTTTGCTCTGGGGTGACAATGAGAGTGCTCTGAAACTGGTAAACAATCCAGTGTATCACGCAAGGACCAAGCATATTGAGACCGAGCACCACTTCATAAGGGAGAAGGTGTTGGAGGTATCTCTTCTGGTCGGGCATGTTTGGAGTGAATATAATCTTGCTGACATCTTCACGAAGCCGCTGTCGAAGGGGCCATTTCAGCAGTTACGAAGCTTGCTGGGTTTGATCACCACTTCTCACTTCAAGGTGGAGTGTTGAAATTTGTGAAGTGGAAGTGGGTGATGGGCATGCCAGGCGGATTGTTTGGCCTGAGCGGTCTGAGTCCGTGGCCTGGGTGGACTGCTGGTTATAACCTGGGTGACCTTCGCTATCTTGGTGGCTTGGCTGTTCTTGAGGAGCAGCCTGTGCGGCCTGGTGTGCGGCCTTGGGCGGGCTGTTGTGCGGCCTGGTTGGCCTTTGGCAAAGGAAGACGGGCTTCTAGAGAAGCGGACTGAGCGGATTGCAGTTTGCGGGCTGTTGGCAGTGCTTAGTTGATCTACGGCCTTGTAGATTTGCAAACTTACATTAAGCGGCGGATTGAGATTTCTATCCACGGGAGGCTTTATAGACTAGTTGAGTCCACGGTGTTCGCTGTTGCGGACTGCCCTTGGAGTTCGGCTGTGGTCTTTACCGTGCTCTTGTGGTACAGTGGGCGTTACCTGATATGGAGGACTTCGTGGACTGGTGTCGAAGTCCGGTAGTTGGCCGTTGTCTTGACAGTTGTGCGAGTAGGGCTTGCGCGCTCTGTCTTCTGGTGGAATGATTGGAGATCTGCCTTGGGGATAGGCGGACTTCGCCTTGTCCGCCGAGCTCACGTTTGTTCTTGGATGATTTCTGGACTGGGTGACATTCAGTGACAAGTACAGTGTGTCTGCGGTATCCGCCGAGTCCGATGTTGACCGGGCGGACTCCCTGTTGGTCGTGGACTCGTGGTGGATGGTGGCTTTGTTCCCGAGCTGTGCAGAATGCCTCCTTGTCTGCATATTATGTGCAGACTATCGCAGTAAAGGTAGTTGTCCTTGTGTGCTATTTGCGTGCTATGCGGGCTGGTGCGGGTTCACCTAATGGTGAACATCTTCGTTATTGCTCATGGCGATTTTTTTCTTGGAATCCGGCTAAGTCCATGCGATCTCAGCGGATGGGTCTTTGCTAGTGCACGAGCTGGGGTGGTGACTCTATTCACTAGGGTGGTGACCACACTCCTCACCTCGCCTATAAATAGACCCCACTCGGCACGTCTACAGTAACTGAGTGAACAGTAAGTGGGTCTTGTTCAATTGTTGCAGTTTGTATTTTCCTGTCCGCACGGGTTGAGCAAAGTTAACAGTTTGTTGTGTGCAGGTCGCGTGACTAGCTTCAAGGAGCCAGGAGTTTGGCTGTGACTTCAGTCAAGTTCTGTGAAGGGTGCGGTCTCAGCAGGTCCCTTCTACGACTTGTCAGTTCTCTGCATCAACATTTCCAAGTTCTAATAACCTGTCCGCCGTTCTCAGGCGGGTAGGTGGCATGTTCTTCAGTTCATCAGCAGTCAGTGAATAACTGTGTGTCCACACGACCTCGCGGTCTCGGAGAACTCCGTGCTCTATTCGGCGTGTAGCAGCAGCTCCGGCGGCTTCGGCGACTTCGGCGGACTGGGCGGTCTCGGCGGTCTCCAGTGCTGTCCGCCTGGCTTGTTTTTATGCTTTCTGTTTTTAGCTTGTGTCCTGGCGAAATCATGTCTTGCTATATATAACTCGCCCTGTAAAGAAGTGTTAATAAAAATAAGATCTTCTTGTGCTTCCATTTGCATGTGTTGTTGAGGTCGCTCCTTGGGTTTCCGCATGATCAAGGTGTTAACTGGATAGTTCTGAGAATATTCATTTGACATTAGGCTATATTGCTGATCACTTTGAGAAAATTCAACATTTAATTCGTTCTGAATTTTTTTGGACAAAATTAGTGAATGCCTCAAAGGTGTCTGTCTTGTGTTTCATAAAGAACACTCATGTAAAACGAGAGTAATCATCAACAATGATAAATGTATAGACTTTACCTCCTTAACTGTGAATTGACATAGGAATGAATAAGTCCATATGAAGTAAGTACAAACTTCTAGAGGAATCTTTTTCAGTAATACCCTTAATGGTAGCACTTGTCTGCTTACCCATTTGGCATGCATGACATAGACTCTCTTTAAGACACTTAATGCTGGGGCATCACGCATTAAGTTGTGAGAAAATAACATATCTAAAGTTTTGAAATTAATATGTGCTAATTTCTTATGTCATTGGTCATAGAGAGACGCACTATCTTCTACCAAAAAACATACTGGTGTAGAATTATATAAACATAGAAAGTTCATGCAGTAAATATTTCTGCTCTGAGTGTCTGTTAAGATTATCTCTAAATTAGGAGATGATTTTATCAGAGAATTGTCCTTGTAGAACTCAACGAAATATCCTTTATCACATAATTAGTTTTTGCTTAGGAGATTATGTTATAATTCTTTAACATAAGCATTGTCTGCGAAGGAGATTATACTGTGGGTAATCATACTGTAGCCTTTAGTGATTACCCGGTTAGACCCTCCAAAGATAACTTTTGGACCATCTTTGACTGTTGTAAATTCTTGCAATAGGCTTCTTGTCCCGGTCATGTGTCGAGAGAATCCATTGTCCAAATACTAGATTGGAGTTTTGTTGTCCTTTGGACACACCTGCAATCATAAATAATTTTCCCTTAGGAACCCAAACTGATTTGGGTCCTTGGTTCCTTATTAGTTTAAAACCACTAGGAACATTAATGTTGAGAGTGGTTGGTCTCGCACAGTTAACTTGTGGAGTTTCAATTTTTATAGGATGAAACCAACAATCTATGATAATGTGAGAATCTTGACGCAGCACCAACAGTCAAACTCATTATACATTCTCTTGTACTCCTTTACCTTTTGAATGGGGGGTCTAACAGGTGCAACTGACTTGGAGGTGGAAGCCTCGTAATTTCAGCAAACACAATGCTTCACTTACTCCTTAGCCTTAGAAGCCACAGTTTTGGCTTTCGGTGCTTTATTAAAATTTTGTCCATGAACATAGGGACCATACTCTTTAAGAGTTACTTCTTCATAAGGTGCTCGGAGAACACTAGCACCAAAGTATCTAGGATGGGTATTTCCTTGGTAGTGCTTTTTAAGCTCCACATAAGTTGGCCTAACAAAGTTACAATAGGACATCTCGAAGTCGTATTTATTTATGGGGGAAGATCACCTTCTTAAAAGAGGGTTTAATTTGAGGTGCCTTCACTTTGCCTTTGGTAGTAACTCTCTTAGTGGCCTTACCTTTCTCAGCTATATGACCAAGACCACTACCCTTCTTCAGATCAGAGAATTTATCAATAAGAGGAAGAATGGTCTTTGGCTTAGAGTAACTTTCAACAAGTTTCCATTCAACCAAGAGATTTACTTATATCTCATCTAAGTATTTCTCCTTCTAACTTAATAGTTCAACAGAACATGTTAATTCCTCTTTCAAGGAGTGAACTCCATCTCTAAGAGGAGTTAATTTAGCAATTTCCTCCTTCAGTCGTGATTCCACAGCCTTGAGAGAAGCAATCTCTTTTGATTTCTTTTTGACTACCTTGCGGTATTTGTCAAAGGCTCTCAAAAGTTCTTGATGCTAAGCCATCATGTCATAATATTCTTCCTCAGAAGAATAGTCTTCATGACCATTAGAAGAAGTTTCAGATTTTGAAAACATTGTCGGAGAGTTTTCCTTCCCATGAAATTGGGAGTCGCCTACTTCCTCATCTGATTGAGCCAGGAGTCAGGAGTAAGCTTCTTCATTTTCATAGCTTGACTCACATGAGTCACTGTCACTAAGATTCTTTGACTTCTTTTCAATGAAGCTCTTCTCATCATTCTTCTTACCATTGAAGGATCTCTTCTTCTTTCTTTGATCCTTCCTTCTTTTTATACGGACACTCTGCAATCACGCGTCCTGACTTATTACAAAAATAACAAACAATGTCAGAGGAAGAATGTTTGTTCGGTTTAGACTTATATATTCCTCTTAGTTGTAGCTTTTCTTGGACCAATCACCATCACGATGTGATCTTCTAAAATCTGAGGAGGAGGGCCGTTTTTCATTTACCTCCTCTTGTTGATCAGTCTTTTGAATTGCTTGGAGATTAGCAAGAATTCTCCATCAGATAATTCAGAGCCTGACATGTACAGCTCAGAATCTTCTTGGTCATCAGAAGCTCGTTTCTTTACGGGTGACACAACTTTATAATTTTTAGACCCTTCGGCCTTTAGAGCTACCGATATCTCTTTGATTGAAGTCCTGCTACTTTGCTCCTCTTTCTTTCGTGTATTCATTTGCAGTTTATTTGAGGGAGCTTTTCGAATTGATTTCGGGGATCAATCTCTGTCAGCTTTCCAAAGTCCCCAATGGACACAACTTTAGTGTCCCAATCTTTTGTCAGGGATCTTAGGAATTTGTCATTGAGCTCCCCATTAGTAAACGTATGACCATAGTTTCTAAGGCAGTTAGCGATCTTAAAGAATTTTCTGAAGCTATCATCAATTTTATCATTTGTCCTTTAGTTGAATGCCACGTATTCTTGATTAAGTAGAGATCTGCGGTCATCTCTAACTTCTTCAGTTCCTTTCATAAGAACTACGAGACAGTCCTACATCTCCTTCGCAGATTTGTAGTGGAATAGAGTTTGCAGCATTGAATCATACACTGCACGGGCTATGATATTCTTTGCCTTTTTATCCAAGGTGACTATATAAATTTCATCCTTGGTCAAGTCCATCATTTTATTTGGAACCATTATATTAGGATTCATAGCAGATGGTTGTGTAGGAATGCGAGGTCCTTCAAAAATCTGAAATATGCATAGATCATCAGCTTCCATATAGAATCTGACTCTTTCATTCCACATGGGGAAGTTATCCTTAGTGCACATAGGCAACTTCATCGAAGACATATCCTTGCTTCTATCCATAAAAACTGAGTGGTATCTCTTGACAACTAGATAACAGATCTGAGTCAAAGTGTTAACCTTATATTGAACAACACCCATCTGATACCAATTGAAAGTATTTATTGTCAACCTAAATCACCTAGAGGGTGGTGAACAAGTGAGTTTTGCGTATTTTTTGCGGAATAAAAATTACTTTAAAGTGAACACATAGAAACACATAGATTTATAGTGGTTCCCTGAGTTGGGTACATCCACTGTCCCGCCTCTCCTATCTACCACAAAGGGCTATATTTAGCTACTTCACGTTTATATCAGATTCTTCAAAACTTACACCTCGTAGCTTCAACTCCTACAAATTGGAGACAACTCTCCTACAACCAGAGAATAACCTCTCCTACAACCCGATCCACAAACTAGGATCTACAACTTGATTTAAAAATAAGTATCTACAACTCAATCCTAAAATAAGGATCTACAACTCGAACGCAAAACCTCCTACAATATTATAAAAGGATTTACAATGATAGATTAAAACTAATCTTCTTCAGATCTGCAAACTTCGTTCTTCCTTTCCTCTGAAAAGTGAAACTTGAAAATCTTGAGGAGAAAGGAAATTTGAAATCATTGAAGGCTTAATTTGAACAATGGATCGAATTGATCTGAATGGATCTTGAACCTTTTGAGAATAGAGATCTAGTTGACACTTTTTGAAGAAGATCAGATCGTGCGTCATGTTGGTGTTGGCCAAGAGAGCCGTGAAGATCAAACGATAGCCGACGGGTTCTTTCTTGATTTGTTTTGATTTGACAGTATATGCACGATTAGGTTTGAATGAAATCCACCCTAAGTATTTATAGGAATCCTTCTTCAACGGCTAGAAATCTCTTCCAAATAAAGAAATCATGGAACACTGCACATGGCGGTCGGGATTGAGCCATGACAGAATTTGAAAATAGAATTCAAAAACCTAAGTCATATTTGTCGAGTATCATCGAGTATGTATGGGTATACTCGTCGAACAATTTTGATATTTGACGAAAAAGACTTCACAGAGAAAAACGCTTTCCTGAAGAGAAACTCGACAAATTCGACGAGTATCAGCTAGTTCACTCGACGAATTAGACGACTATCGGCTAGCTAACTCGACGCATTCGATGCCTAGTCCAAGTGATATTCGACGAATATTACTTGGAGGAATCTAGAGAAGTCTCGACGAATTTGTCTTGTATCGACATATAAACTCGACGAATTCGACGAGTATCGATAGATACACTCAACGAATTTGACGAGTATACATGAATATATTCAACGGTTTTTACTTAACTGTTTTTCACAAACCCGGAGATTATTCACTAAATAAATAAGACGAATTCTACGAGTGCTATTAAGTATACACGATGAATTTGATGTGTATTCATGAGTAAACTCGATGAATTCGAAGAATATTCACTACTATACTCGACGAATTTTACTTAGAGAAAAATTCTTTTCTTTTGAAAGAAGCAACTTGTCCTTCCTTGAATCTCCTAGTATACTTTAATCAGAAGTCTACCCCACTAGAGAGATTACACATGAGTCAACACATTAGCCAATATAATGAAGGATTACATTGTACAGTCCTGTGTTTCATGACCCCCTGTAACCTGACATTGGGATGTACTTAGCATTGTAGTACTGCAAGTACATGACTAAAGGAGCAACATAAAATACAAACTCAATTCATCTTAGTTCATGGGACACTTCTTCAAATTATGGTCATTGTGGATACAATATCCAACAAAGGTCATATGTGCATTATCTTTATAACTGTATTTATTACCTATAAAGCTTAAAATACACTCCAAATTATCTTCTTTCCTAATACCAAAACTCCCATCAAGTGCAGTTGAGCTTTAGGAGAAACATCATGTGCTGAAGTTTTACAAACCAATACTTTACCCAACTATATCTGCTGGAAACTGATATTCCTCTGATATATCTATTTTATTAAGCTCAATTACTTTGTCTTTTGAATATTTCATAACTCTTAATACCTCTTTTATTTCTTCTTATGATAGTTTTGGAGTATCAAATCCTGATAAGACATCAAATGTCTTCTGTATAACTTTTGTTATTATATGTACCTTTTGTGAAACAATCATTCCAATCAATGATCAATTCTCTTTACATTGAACACTTATAACAAATTCAGCAATTTGTGTCTCAAATAGTCTACATCGTATTGAGATAAGCATATTGAGACCAGAATCAGTGAAAAGTTTGAGGATTCTTTGAAGCTTTTCAGATACTGCACTAAGAACTTCCAAATCTATGTTGAAACATGAATTTGTCCTTGGCTCCATTACAAAAACCTACAAGAATTTCTTGATAAAAAATAGTGATGGCAAAAACAGAGTGAAAGAGCAGTGAAGACGAAGATTATTAAATAGTTTATTTAATTGAATCTGATATATATAAATAAGAAGGACGTCAACACACTAGGACACTCAATCAATGCAACATTGAGTTCTATTCAACGTAACATAGATATTGACGTTATGTCGACTAGAATTCAACTTTACCTCAGTTTTTCTATATCAGACATTTTATTGATGCGAACATTGATTAATTTAAAAGAAATAAAAACGACTTTGTCATCACCATTCTAGAATATAATTGTAATCAAGAAGATGATATTACGTCGATTTATATTCGACATAACTTTAAGCATGTTACTGAAATATTTGGTTATATAATGTATATTCTAAAAAAACCATTGTATCAGCTATCATGCTTTGAACCTTTACATTTGTTTAGTTGTCCTGGCTTATCCATCATGCACATGGAATTAAAAAGTTAATTAGAACTAAGGTTATCTTGGGACTATTTCTTATTTTTTCCATTATAGGGGGTGATGAAAGTATAATATGGCCTTTCACAATTCCCCTTATGATAAAAGATTGTTATTCTACTAAACCAACAACTTCTAGTTTTATGTCCCTTGGTAAAGCACTTGGTACAATCATCATTTATAGAATAATAAAAAGAAAAATTATTATTCTGAGATATGCGTCAAGTTGAAGTCAATGCAACTTTCTGGATGCATTTATTTGATGTCGACGTTCACAGGTACTACTTCGATATGAAGTTAACGCATGTTCCTTGTTTACTGAAACTTTTGACCTTTGATTATTGTTTAATAATGATTGTTTACCTACAACACCTTCTCCTTTGAATTTATCCTTACTAAGTATTATTATCCTTTCTGAATCATTACTAACATTTATGTTATGTTGTATTTACTTAGATTTAGGGAATGATACATGGTTTATCGAAGCAGGTGTATTATTAAATTCCGCTATCTTGTGTTGATTGGCTCTTAATTCTAAGTGATTAAACCTTCTCTTAAGGTTTCCTGTAATATTTTTATGTTACCGACTCCTTCCATTTAATGAATCTTGAAATACTTTCACTTTTGATAATTCTTCTTTCAATAGATTATTTTCTTTTGTTAAATCTGCAACCTGATTTCTCAGTTTTTATACTTTAATTTCTAATAATTTTCCTTGTTCTGCATGATCTTTATCACAAGAATGACTCTCAATAAACTCAATTTGTTTTTTCAAGATTTTAATTTCTTTTTCAGCATCTTACTGATACTTATAAAATTCTTTAAAACATATAAATTCTTCTGATGAAAAATCTATTTCATCTAAATAATTTACCTGACATTCTTCAGTATCTGAGTATGTTTCCAACGCCATCAAGCATGCTTCTTCTACATCAGCTTTCTTCTTCAAAACCTGGTGAGGAGCTAGACACAAAATTGGTATCACTTCAGATCTCTATTATGAAACCTTTCCTCTTTTCTTATCCTTTCTCTTTAGGTATTTCATTTGATCCATTCATTATGCTTATCCTTTTGTTGATTTGGACATTCAATTGCAATATGTCTAGGTTTTTTGCATGTAAATCAAATTATCTCCTTATTAAAAGTTTTGTCAAACTTTGGCTTGTTTACACTCCCGACTCTTCTTCGGGAGCTTCAAAATTAATCCACTTTCTAAATATTCTTGCCAGAAGATTGAACATCTCTTATTCTGATACAAATGGTTATCATCAGTGACTTTAAAAGAAATAGACATGTCTTTAGTTATAATAATATTTAACTTTACTTTTATTTCACCTCCACTTTTCAAGAGTTGTTCATATGATTTGAGCTTTCCTAATAAAGTTGCTATTGTAATTTTTCTATGACACCTTGCTTCTTTAATAACCTATATCCTTGAATCTCATGTACTTGGAAAGCACATGAGTAATTTATCATTTATTTCTATAAGAGATATATCCTTATCCAATCCTTTTAGCTCATTTATAATTATGCTAAACCTATATCATACATTTTAGCTATAGATTCATCAGCTTTCTTTTAAAAGTTTTTCATAATGTGAAATTAAGAGAGATCTTCTATCTTTTCTTTCATTATAAGTTCCATCAACAATCCTTGATAATTATTTTCAAATTTTCTTAGTTGATTGACATTATGTAACCTTTTGAAATACATCATCTCACATTAATGAGACTAGTATGTTCATTACTTTAGCATCCTAATCTTTTATTCTCTTTTCTTCATCTGTGCATTCACATCTTGCTACTGGTTCTGAATTAACATTTCCTTTCGCATCCTTCCTATAAGAAATAAGTGAGCTCGTCAATATTGAGCCAAAAAGACCTTTATTAATAAAATTCATATACAATCTGATTCTGGTTTTCCAGAGTGTAAACTTTTAAAGATTACAAACTGGAGGTCTTGTAGATTCATATCCTTTGAATGTATTAGAAGACATTTTGATGGAATAATAAAATATATAAAAATGCAACTGTTATGATCTTTTTGATCAAGATGTTTAACCTTTTCTTGCTTAACCTTCTTTAGATTAACTTATTAATGATCAACCTCCCTATAATACAAATTGAAATTGGAGAACAATTGACTAATTTCTCCGAGAATTCTCTAGAGAGGGGGTGAATAAAGATTAAAATTTGTTTAAAACTAGCTATACAATTCACAGAATTTGTACATACACAGGATATTAATCAAAATTAGAAATAGATAATTAAAGTCACAACACAAATAAAAATTAAATCGCAGAATAAATCGCAATCATAGAAGACACAAGAAATATAGTGGTTCCCAAAAATCTTGGTATATCCACTCTTCTACGCCATTGGTAGGAAATCACTTTTATAGTGTCCGAGACTTTTGATAAAGAGACTCTCAGAACGAATCAATGGATCTTTTGATAAGGATATCTTGAACCGATACAATCTGAGTCTTTTCCCAAGGAGATTCTCAAAACCTCTCACTGAATCCTTTGAAAAGGGATTCCCAAAACTCTTTTCACATGAAGAAAAGTTAATTGAATAGAAAATGAAAAAGATCAGAGGATATAATGTTCTTCTTGTTGAGTCCTCTCAGCAAAATCCTTAGGACTTTATAACACTTCGTGAATTGATATCTTGTATTCTAATGAATCCATGATTAAGAAAAACTCTAGGATTGTAAGTCCTTAATCCAAATTATCCTTGAAACTACTCTAAATCTGATGCAATAATTGATAAGCCCTTGAGAAGAAGAAGAAGAACTGATTCTCTTTTCAGATTTCGAAACCAAGATCATGATCGACTGATTCAAGAAAGAACTCCAATTATAGATGATTATCATCTTATCCTTCTCTTTCGAAATCAATCTTCCAAAACTTGGTTTTAATGTGAGTGTGATGATCATTATTATTGTTCCATTCTTTATTCTTCAATCTCTATTTTCTCTCTATCTCTCTCTCTCTCTCTCTCTTTCTCTCTCTCTCTATATATATATATATATATATATACTGTAACATCTTAAAAAATTAGTTATTCCATTCAAACCTTTCTTGAAATAATTATGATATAATCTTCAAAATAGTTCTCATCCAGAAATCTATTCGATGTAGCGTCGAGTTCATATAGACGTAGCATCGAGTTCTATCTTCATTCAGACAATTAGTAAATTAAGTTCTGTAATCGATGTTGTCTTTATATTTTATCAGAGTATGCGTCTACTTGATCCTTTAATTAACGTCGACTAATTGTGTTCAGTTAATCTGACTTGTACTCAAAGTTACTAGCTCTGACTTGTACTCGAAGTTACTCTGACTTGTACTTGAAGTAGCATCGACTTCTAGTCGAAGTTTCGTCGAGTTCTATTTGACACATGTAGGTATTTCATGACTTTACTCTTTAATTCAGTGTGCCATTCACATGTCCTTTATACGAATGACACCCTAGGACTTCTAACATCAAATTACACTCTCTATACATCATGGGTAATGAACCTAGAATGTAAAATCACTTAAAGTAATCCGTTAAGGTAAATCATAAGGGTTTTTCCCAATAACATATCAGCTCATGACTACCTTATATTTTATTTTTGTCCATTAATATAACGTAGCGAATTTTTGAATGAAAACTGTGCACCTAACATGTCAATGCCGCATAAAGGAGTGCCCAATCTCCACAAGTATTCTAAAGTGTGAATTTCCATCCCACTTCTTGAAACATTTTGGCAAGTGATGAGATAGTACTCCAGGTTTTGTGCTTAGCCTCCTTGTCCATCTATTAGTTTCTAGAAGTGAGAGCAGAGTAATCATATAAAAGGCTTTGCAAAACATCGAATCTTTGCTAGTTGGAGGAGAATACCCCAAAAGGGATATTACTCGTAATTAATGACCCATCAAATCACCTATATATAGATAGACATTGAAGTAAGTTAGTTTAACAAAGCTTATGTTAAAACAAAATGAAATAACAATAGCATACGTGCTTGTGTATTATTTTTTATGGCCTTATTTTTTCATATTCTCCTAAGCATCAGGGTTGTACAAGAAGATTCATACCAATAGTTCAGACTTAGAAAGAAAAAGGATATCAGGGTTGTTAATGTATTTTTTGAAGAAGGCTGAGGCTAACAAATGAGAAGAAGCCTCGTGTTCAGTACAACCCCTAATGTCACAACCCGCATTTTCTCAGCATTAAATAATATATCAAAGTAAGAGAAAATACGCGTCGTGATGTCACGCCGTGTAGGGGACAACTACAGACACTCAGGCAAGAACCTACTCCAAAGACTTTTCATGAAATTCTCAAGTTTGTCATGATGAAAATATAGTTTGAGTTTAAGTTTAAATGGTCGTATCGCTCGACTCAGTGGATCAACTAGTCCACAAGTGAAAATATACATATACACAACGTAAAATACTTGGTTTATTTCATTTATTATCTATATGAGTATAAGATCCAATAAGACAATTCATGATATGCACACACCTTGATTTAATATAACTATTAAAAGATCTTTTACATTCGTTAAAGTAGAGTGATATTTGATTTAAAGATATGCGATGAGTATGCGATAATAATATTGATCCTTTTATATTTTGAAAGTAACTAACATACAACCTAGCATAAATCCATCCCAAAGAGCAAGTAGGTACGATAAACAATAAGAAAAAAGTATAACAACTAGCAAATAGTCTAACATCTACAATAATTCATTGTGGGCATCAACAACCTGACACAAACCCACATAACAAAGTGTATGTCTGAACTAAAATAAGAACAACAAAACTACCTCACGTAGGTGAGGGAAGAAACCACTGCTACTATTGTAGAATGACTGAGAACACCAACTCTAGCTGCTCAGACCATTACTGCTCTTGGTCTGAGGCATTTAGAAAAAAGAATGCCTCATCAACAATAAATACAAGCGTTAGTAAAGATCAAAATCTAATAGTTAGTCCCATTAAGAGGGTTACCAACCCAAACAAATTAGCTGTCAAACCACAACACCTAAATTAAAACACAGTAAGAAATGAAGAATTCAAAGGGGTTAAATATGTAAAGTTGCAGCAAGTGTGATATAGAGCTATGCTTCATTAACATCTACAAGAGTAAGCTTACAAACATATGTATATATATACATATAAAAAGACTAATCAGCTAAAAAGCATGAATCATTAACACCGGTGGAAGAAACACTGTACTACGGCGGTGGTCACTTGTCCAACACAAACCATCAGACCAAACAACTCAAAAATTCACTCTGGTTGTGGCCATCTATCCAACATAAACCAACAGTCCATAAAAACCCACCATGTGTAAGGATTCATAAGCCGACACTGAGGTGGTGGTCATTTATCCACTGCCAACCCAAGGCCTCAAATAAACTTCCAAAAGTCATGATAACGAAAGAAAAAACTCAAAACTCAGCATCAGATTTCCTCAATGACGCAAAGGGAAGAAAAACAAAAAATCCCTCTAACGTATACTCGACGAATTTACTAAGTTCACACAGATTCGTCATAAATACTCGACAAAATTGGGGTTCACCTGTCGAAAAGTTCTAAGTCCATGCAGATTCGTCGATAATAATCGACGAATTACACTTGACTTCAAATCAAAGCTCGATGAATTACACTTGGCTACAAATTGAAACTCGATGAATTACACTTGATTAATAAGGTCGAACTCAACGAATCTACTCAATGAACTCACCTAAACTCAATGATACTCAACGAATTTAACTTGACGAATAAGGTCTGACTCGACGAATTAACTCGACGGATGCAAAGACACATGATGAATTGGAATTGATTCCACGGATACTCGATAAATTAGACTTGCTTCCGCGGATACTCGACGAATTAGACTTGGTTCCACGTATACTCGATGAATTGGACTTCGTTAATTCAACTAATACCCAATGATACTCAACGAATTCGTCAAAAACACGCAATGAATTTCCAGGTCCTCTCAACGAATATCACAAACCTCACGAGAACACTCGACGGACTCATTCAACGAACTGACTCGGCCTCTCATGAACACTCGATGAATTGACTTGGACCGATTCCTACACAACTCCGACTCGTCGAACTCTAACCCTACCCTATTCGCACATTCTATGAAGGAAGGAAAAAGACAACGAGAGAAACAGAACAAGAAAGAGGGGAGGAATCACCACTTTCCTCAAAATCTCCTGAAAAACGGCCTCTTAAGATCTCCGCTTCAAGGATCAGCCGCAAGAACTCCTCGCCTATGATCTATGAAACTTTTTAGTCAAAAACAAGTGTTAGGCTAAGGATCCTAACTCCAATAATTCATGAAATCCAAAAATACTTACCGTACCCTCGAAGAGATCGACGAGGGTTTTCCGGATCTAAGCTTCGCCAAGGATTTCATCTACTGGGGCTCCCGATATGGCATTCTGAAGCTTCACGGAGAAGGGGATACCGACTCTTCTTTCTACACTCGGGACCGAAGTCGGGGAAGATGAATATCAAGGTTTCTCTCTTTTCTTTTATATATATAATATATATAATATTGTGTTATTAATATCATAACTTGCAAAACTCAAACGACGAGAGAAACCAAATCACCTCGATTTTCGAAGAAATTCACACAAAGCTAAATGTCAGTGCTATGAATCCAACAGCAAAGTCAAAATCAGGATCCGAAAAACTAAACTCGGGTTAAAATTTCCCGAAGTTAAAACAACCAGGGAAAGTAGCGGGAAAATCCAGCCTACAAGCTAACACTCTGATGCGCTCAACAACCTGGAAAGGTCCCACATTCCTGGGGTTCAACTTATGGTTCCTTCCAAATCTCTTAACACCAGGCATCAGAGAAACCTTTAGAAAAATCATGTCCCCAACTGCAAATTCCAGATCGACCCTTCGTCGATTTGCATACTTTTCTTAATATTCCTGAGCTATACGAAGCTTTTCACGAATATGTGTAAGATAAATAATCATTTCCTCTAAGGTTTTCAGACCTAACAACGGCCTCTCACCAACCTCAGTCCAAAACAAGGGCGTTCGACAATGTCTCCCATACAAAGCCTCAAAGGGGTCCATTTGCAAACTTTCCTAATAACCTTTTATTATAAGCAAACTCCAACAATCAAAGATGCTCGTCTTAGGCTCCACCATGGTCCAGGATATAACATCTAATCATATCTTCCAAAATCTGATTAACTCTCTCCATCTAACCATTGGTCTGCAGATGATAAGTGGTTGAGTACCTGAGGTCAGTTCCCAACCATTCTTGCATACTTTTCTAGAAACATGACATAAATCTGGAGTCTTTGTTGGAACCCCACCTATGTTTATGGTTGATTTGAGCAAGGTTCACTATTAGGATTATTAGATGACCCAACATGTATAGTCTAGGGTCATAGGTTTTTATCAGGGTCAAGGTTAGTCAACAACCTAGATTGTTTGGTTCTCACCTTCAGAAGTCTTAGAGATAGAAGACCTCCAGAGAAAAGCATTTTTCTACGAGACAGAAAGTCGTTCGAAGATTTGCTAAATAGAGCTCGACTTTCGTCGATCTTAGATGGACGAATTCAGATTTCTTCTCTGAGTTGAGTTCGACGAAAGCCTAGCTGAGATCGATGAAGTCCGATCTCACCTCAGTAGTTCATCTCGACGAAAGACTATCTTTCTTTGACGAACTTGGAGCTCAGTTTGGCAAGTTAATTTTCGGGTCAACGATCTTTGAGTTCAGCTCGATGAAGGAGAGGTTTCAGTTCGACGAATTTGGATCTCAGGTCGACGAGAATTTGCTGAGTTCGACTAATTTCTCCCAGGTTCAGTTTGATTATTTCTCAGATTGATTTTAGTTCGACTAATGCAGATGATTTTCAAATTATATTATAATATGTTTGTAATGCTCTAATAAATAATGCACAATATTCTTATGAATATAGTCGTTCCATGGCAGCATTAATTATGGTCTTCACAGAGTTATTACTTGGCTTATTTAATTGGGACAGTTAGGGAAACTCATTAAAGATAAATTCCAGCCATTCAACTCCCAGAATTTATGCAGTCAGTTGAGGAAAGGAATTCAAAATTCAAAAGTTGAAATCTGCATGGAATATATATATATAAGGATTATTTCTTTTAAATGATACAAGCATGCAAGAAGTCAGTTAGCTGTGACAGAAAGAATAATTTACGGAAAACTAAAAGAAGAATAGCTCTCATATACAACTCAAGTTCTTCATCAGTTTTTGCTCCAGGGCTTTTCAAGAGACAATCCATCAACATCTGTCTAAAAGCTTCCTGAAGATCTACAAGTAATCTAAAGTCCTACACCCTGAGCAAATCTTCCATTCTCCTGAACTATTCTACATCTTAGGGGGATCTTTGACAACAACAACAATCCACTAGTCTTCTCAGAACATTGAGAAAGAGAAGACAATATCAAATTTCTTTCCACTTTATTGTAAAAGGGTTTCTAACTCCCTTTAAAAGTTATTCCTTTGGTTGTTAAGTCTCCTGATCAAAAGACTTGGTTTGGTTTTTGGGCACCTGATCAAAAGCTCAAAGGGTTGCTAGATCGCCCTTAAAAATAGATCTTGTAGTGACAGCGCACCTGAGCAAAAACCTGTGGTGGCAGGGCACTTGATCAAAAACCTGTAGTGGATTCTTACCAGGGTGGTAGAAGAGTGGATGTTCCCAGGTTTATTGGGGAACCACTATAAATTTCCTTGTGTCATCTAGTTGTGCTTTATTTTTTATTTTACTATGTTATGATATATATATTCTTTTCTTACATATATATATCATCTATTTTAATCCGCTATAAAAATAACTCAAAGTTTTTTTTAAAAAAACACTATATTCACACCCCCCCTTCTAGAGTAAAGATAAGATCTATCCCTCACTTTTAATTGGTATCAGAGGTTATCTGATATCTCTTTCAATTTGTATGAGAGGGTAATGTTAATTTGTTTTACAGGCTAACACCTGAACCAAAAGATCTTTGATAGATCCCATTTACACTAGTGTCTTTTTATATCATGGCACAAAATAAGGAGTACTCAAGCACCAGACCTCCACTGTGCAATCTAAATAAGTTTGTACTTTGGAAGGCAAGGATTAGGCTATATTTGAATTCTATTAATGAAGATATTCATAATTCTATCTTAACAGGTCCCCCTATACCAAATACAACAACAAGAACAAGTGAAGTTCCACCACCTTAGTGGACTCATGCCCAGAAGAAGTTGAAAATTACAGATGCCAAAGCCATGAACATTTTGGCTTAAATAATGTCTGATGATATATTCCAGAAAGTTGTTGAATGTTCTTCAGCCAAGTATATCTAGGATTCCTTAAATATTATGGTTGTTGGTTCAGTAGATGAAAGAAAGTACAGAAGGTCCCACTTGATTTCTCAATATGAGAATTTCAAGAAGGGCGAATCTAAATCAGTTGCTGAGATGTACACCAGACTCAGCCTGATTATCAATGAGCTGAAGACTCTTGACAAGTACATCTCTTTGACATAAATCAATGATAAGATTCTTCTGTGCTTCCCAAGCACATGGGATTCTAGGATCTGGCCAATCAAGGAGATTTCTATTGAGTCATTATTAGGTAAGCTTAAGTCTTATGAGTAGCTTACCAAAGCCAGGGAAGCAGCTGAGGAAAAGACTTCTACCTCAGGAAGGAAGGAGCAAAGTATTGCCTTCAAAGCATCTAAGGAATCAAAAGCACTACCTGCCAGTGAAGAACTAATGAGTCTATTAGCTAAAAGATTCCACAAAATGGCTATGAATGGCTTCAAGAGAAGGTCAGAAATGAGGACAAGTCAAGATATGACAAGACTCCTACTGAAGAAATTATTTTAATAGATGCAGGAAGCCAGGATACATTCTCCCAGAATGTACAGAGGCTCAAAAGAAGGAAAAGAGAAAAGAGAAAGAGTCTAAGAAGCACTCCATCAAGCCCTCCTCCAACAAATATAAGAACAAGAGAGAGAGGGGATTTGTGGCTAGGACCTGGAGTGACTCAGAAGAAGAAACTTCATCCAATTCTAGTGAGGATGAAGAAGAGGCAAAAGCCAGAGAGAGAGAGGATTTGTGGCTATGACCTGGAGTGACTCAAAAGAAGAAACTTCATCCAGTACTAGTGAGGATGAAGAAGAGGCAAAAGCCAGAGAGATCTGCTTGATGGCAATCAATTCCTCTTGCAGCAACTCAGAAGTTGCTGATTCAGAAGCAGAAAACTCAGAATCTGAATCAGAAGAGGACGGATGACTAGTTTTATTCATCGTTTTTTGGGTTAGTTTAGTTTAAATTTTCCTAGGTTTTAGTATTATTTTTTTATATATTTTATGTATGCTATGTTTTAATATTTTATTTTTGATAATATGTTTTATGTTTGTATTTGTGTGTTTGTTATGTTTTTATTATTTTAGTTTTTATGTTTTGTTATTGCTATGATATTTTTATGTTTGTTGTTGTTTAGTTATTTTATCTTAAAGCATAAACTAATGCATGTTTTATTTGTTTGTAGGTGCAACCCTCCTTCAAATGCAGCCCTCATGTGTATCCCGAGCCCACTTCGTTGGTGCAGCCCGAGCATCTTCAATGGTGTAGCCCGGACCTCTTCAAGTGCAGCTCACCTCAACTATGCAGCCAGCCAGCCCACACCATACAGCCCAATCCATGATGCATCCCAAAAATGCATGCATCCATCCACCTTTGCATGGTCGGCCACTCCTCCCCTCTCTCTTCTTTATTCCTCATGCATCCCCTCATTCATTCCCTCTCTCTCCCCTTTTATTATTTTCTCCTCTTTATTCCTCATTCACCCCCCTTCTATTTTCTATTTCTTCTTTTTTTATTCCCTTAAATAAAATACATTGAACCTCCCTCCCTCTCTCCCCCTCATTAAATTCAATTCATGCATCTTTCACTGATGCGGGTTAAAACTCCAAAAACTTATTACGAGCTTGCGGCGCCCCGGGCTATTTATTTAGAAAAGGCGGATTTTGTTTTATTTAGAAAACGGGGCGCGCAGATTTATTATTTGGATATAAAACTGTTTAGATCGAGTTTTAACGAAAGGAGGCAAGGGCACCTATCGTGTGTTGTACAGGATATTCCAATGTGGAATATCGAGGTCGTATTGTTCTCGGGATCGGTTCGATTATTTCTAATCTTCCCTGGAGGGGACTATTATTTTACAAATATTTATCTTGTCGAGATATTTTTTTATATATAATAAAAAAGGCAATAAAATGAAAGCATAAAGGGTGGAGCCGATGAAGAGCTTAGCTCGAGGGCACCGAATAAAATTGAACTAAAGTAAACTTTGAATAAAAAGAGATCCTAAGTTTCAAATTAATTAAGACGGAGACTTAGCCGTGGAGGTTCCACTAAAATGAGCTCACCTAGCTATAGGAATATCGCTCACCTGAACGCTAAGTTTATTCGATCGGGCTCTCGTCCTACGAAGGATTCCTCTTAACGCTCACATTACACTAAGAACCCCACTATTTGGTGGGGAACCCAATCCGGTAGAGTCTGCGCGCCTCCTCTCTCGAGGGTTAGTGAAGAACTCTCTTTACTAAGGGGCGATCGGTCCATACGCACGGCCTCTCGGTTAGCTAGCGTATGGACTACGGAAATAGGGCCCACACATCGATTATGTGGTCCTACACATCGTAAACCATAGGCAAACCTTAAGTTAATTTTAATTAAGTCGAAAAATAGGACCTTTTATTATTTAAAGCTATTTTATTTGTCCCAACGCTCTTCGATACTGAGGGCTAAGAATGGTTAGACACTCATCAGAATAGGGACGGCTTGCGGTGAAAGCAATAAAATAAAGCAGTAAATAAAGCAGTAAAATAAAGTAGTAAAGTGCAAGTCCTACTTAAACGAGTAGGACTGAAATGAAAGCAGTAAAATTATAAGTCCCGTCTCAAATGAGTGGGTGGGAGAAATAAAGCGAGTCCTACTCAAATGAGTAGGGGAAAATAAATGCATCCACGCACGTACTCTACTGAAAATTAAAACGCACGCACACAAATTCTACTCAAATGAGTAGGAGAAAAATTAAGTCCTGCCATTTAACTCCTAGCGAGTAGGCGGAAATAAATACAAGTACATGTACTACTCAAATAATTACAGCAAAATAAAGACCTGTCATTTAACTCAAGTGAGTAGGCGGTAAATAAAATCCTGCCATTTAACTCCAAACGAGTAGGCGGAAATAAATAAATACCTGTCATTTAACTCAAATGAGTAGGCAGAATTAAATACAACACACGCACACACTCTACAGAAATTGAAATAAAGCAATTTAAACTAACTCATACACACACACACACGTACAAAAAATAGGAAAAACTAAGTTGCTGAAAAATTAAAACAACTACATTTCTACCGCTAGAATGTGGTAGAAATGCAAAAAAAGTGAAAATAAAATTTAAAGGTGCAAAAAAGTTTGCAAATAAACGCAAAGTGCAAGTGCTCGAAAAATTAAAACGATTACATTTCTACCGCTAGAATGCGGTATAAATGAATAAAATGAAGTCAGAAAAATTAAATAGGCAAAAAATTTTTGAAAATAAAAGCAAAAATGAAGTGTTTGAAAAATTAAAACGATTGCGTTTCCATTCTCATAACTTTATAGAAACGCATAAAAAGTGGAAATAAAAGTAAAAGAGAACAAAAAGTTTTACGATCCTAAATAGGCTAAGTTAAAGAAAATTAAAAAACCACCTTTTAAACCATTTTTATAAACCTATAAGAATGAAAGCAAAGTAAAATTAATAAACTAAACCTAAACAAGTATGGAGCATGAAATAATAATGCGATTACAACGGCTAGAAAATTGATAAATTTCTAAGTTAAACTAGTTATGAAAGTTAAAGAAAAACATAAAAAGCACAAAAAGAGGAACTAAAAATTACTTAAGGTAGGGCGCTTTGGCGGATTTTCATACAACATAGAGGAGAAAAACAAACATTTCTATTAGGCAAAAAGGGTTACAATGAAGCAAAAAAACAAATAAATAAAAAAGGGGGGAGAGAAAGTTCCTTATATTGCATAAACAGCACCCAAGAACAGCCCTATCCAAAGCAAGTGGTTCAAAAAGAGGAACCCTGAACTCATACAACAACTAGGAATTTATATGGAAAAATTTAATGGTACACGCCCTCTAACACGGGTGTGTCAAGGGGCGTGTTGACACTGTTCAAATGGCTGTCGTTGATTTGATTTGAGATTTAACTTGGCGGCTGAAATCGCGGCGGTCACACCCCTGGTCACTAGCGTGACGATGGGCGTGTCGGGAAGGTTGAACTGGGCATCGTTTGCGTCGAAAGTCACCGACGGCGGTTTGTCGGGCCAGGTGGAGGAGTACACGCCCGTGTCGCATCTTGACACGGGCGCGTCGGGTTGAGTCGTCGAGTGTCGAGTGCAAAATGTCGAGAGATGGTCACGGGCTTGGGCATGGGGCGTGTCACATGACACGGGCGTGTCGCTCATGGGACATGGGCGTGTCCTGTCGGGTCGATGAATATCGAGCAAAAAATCGTCGAACTGGAAGACACGGGTCAGGGCACAGCCATATCACATTTGACACGGCCGTGTGACAGGGCATGTCACACTTTTCTTCTTCAAATGTGCTGATTTCATGAGATTTGAGTTGTCACGCCCAGGTCACAGCCGTGACCCATAGTACACGGTTGTGACCCATGCAAAAATTTGACTTTTCCTGAAATTTTTCAGAAAATCAAAAATAAACTAAGTTAGAAAATATTTACAAAATAGGAGCAATTTATTATAGAAAATTAAGTAAAAATAACAAAAATAAAGTAAAACGACTTATTTAATGTACATCAAAATAGGAATATTTATAACTCATCATTCACCATGCATGCCCCCCTTCCCCCTTCATATCCACTTCCCTCTATAACCTTCCCCCTCATCTATAAAACGAGCCCTTGCCTCAAGCTTTGGAAGAGATGGATTTTGGGAGAGCAAGTGAGAGTGCTAGTTCAAGAGAGCGTTCCTTTTTCTTACTTGTTGTTGTTAAGTTTTTTTAGTGTAACCATTTTCTTGTTAGTGTAATCCTTTTTTTGGTAGCATAATTTTGTCTCTTTTATTACTTTGTACTCCTCTTTCTATCATCAATGAAAATGAATTCTCTTTCTATTATTTTTGTTCTTTTTTCTTAATTATGCGTAGCTAATTTTCCTTTAGCATTCGATCATGAGGATCCATTAAATGAGATGAGATTTCCTTTTACTTCTTAGTTTTATTTTTGTCAAATTTATTCTCGATCCTTCTTTGATTTTTCTCGTGTCG
Organism: Platanthera guangdongensis; assembly: GCA_039583875.1. Lineage (NCBI taxonomy): Eukaryota > Viridiplantae > Streptophyta > Magnoliopsida > Asparagales > Orchidaceae > Platanthera > Platanthera guangdongensis. The sequence goes on from CM077163.1 coordinate 80,118,174, forward strand.
ACTCCGTATTTCTGGTATATGGTAGTAGGCAATTTGATCTCATTTCATAGTAGTCGAGAGACTCGTTGATTTGAAAGATCACTCAAAGAAGGAAGGAGTTGCACGCAATCTTAGAGATAGGACGACGTAAATCCTCCGGATTGGAGTCAAATCCAATAGTGCGGATCACTTCGATAATGCAACTTTAGGCCTTTTTGATTTGCAAAGAGATTTCGGTCAAAACGTCTACAAGTTATAGATTTAATGCTCTAGCGAGATTATTTCTTATTTTCGGATCCGCCACGGTCGAGTTTGATTTGCAATCATAAAACTATATTTTTATCCTTCTTATCTTCTTTTCATGGTGAATCATTGATCGAATGATTTTTTTTTTATCCGAAGTTTTCATTTTAATATTATCTTTTGTTTAATTTTAAATTCTCAAACAACCAACAATCGTACGATAGTATAATAGTAGAAGTGTGAGTAATAGTAATTGATAACCCCGAGTTTTAATACGACCTTGGTACTACAATTCGATAGCTACACTTGCCTTTTCGGTTTGATAGTCATTCAACACATCAAGTTTTTGGCACGGTTACCGGGGAAGCTTTTTCGTCAATATTAGGAAAACGCTTACGCTATTACATCTGCAAAAAATCAAAAAAACTTTTACCTTTCTCTATTTTCTTCTTCAAGTTTCTATTTCTATTCTTCTCTTTTTTTCCTCCATTCTCCTTCTATTTTCGTCAATATTAGGAATCCATCGCTACTTGTTGACTTGGACCCAGAAATCGAACGTTCCATTCGGAGAAACTTGCGATTCAGGGGTTCCACTTCTCAAACAGTGGTTGAGGATTCCGACGGTGATTGTAACTTCAACTCCGAAATGGGAGACCCCAACCCAGCATTTGGCCAGCAAAGGACGATGTCCGATTATGCTCGGCCCAACCTGTAGTGTACAGAAACAAGTACTGTTCGACCTACAATTGCGAACAATAACTTTGAGCTTAAGCATAGAAACATACAAAAGGTGCAGCAATATGTACAGTTCGACGAATTACAAGATGAAGATCCGAACTTGCATATTGCTAGTTTTCTCGAGATCTGTGACACCTTCAAAATCAATGGTATCTCAGACGATGCAATTAGGCTAAGACTCTTCCCCTTTTCCTTAAGAATAAAAGACAAGCAGTGGTTGAGTTCTCTTCCAAGAGGCTCAATCACCACTTGGAATATTTTAATAGAAAAATTTTTCGCTATATATTTCCCCCACACTAAAACTGCGAAACTTCGCAATGATATTACTTCTTTTTCTCAAATTGCTTCTGGGACCCTCTATGACACTTGGAAGATGTTCATGGAAATTTTGAGATGTTGCCCTCATCATGCTCTGCCTGTATGGTTACAGGTCCAGACATTCTACAATGGGCTAAATCAAGAAACCAAGCAGATGATAGATGTCGCTTCCGGTGGGTCTTTGGACCGTAAAACTCCGGAGGCCGCTCTTGAGCTTATCGAGGACATGGAGATGAACACCTATCAGTGGAACTCGTCTAGGACTCCCCCAAATAAACCTGTAGGTATCTACGAAGTGGATTCTATGTCCCAACTAGCGCTTCAAGTGGAGATGCTGAACAAGAAGATAGCAGAGATGACTGCTGCCTCCGCCCCTCATGTATATGAAAATGCAAATACCATTGCACAGAAGGTGGATTATCTGGGGAACATACCCAGGCCTACTCAAAACAATTTTTCTAATTTTTCTACTTTTTCTGCTCCTCCTGCTTTTAATAATGCTTCTAATTCATATCACCCTGGATGGCATCACCATCCAAATGTTTCATGGAGTAACCCTACAAATGCCACACATCCACCACACGATTTCACTCCACCACCACCACCACCACAAAATCAAAATCAAAATTTTCAAAAATCTCCATCTTTGGAGGAAATGTCTTCTAGATATATAAGCGCAAATGAGGCGACCATTAGGAACCTAACAGGGTCAATGAAAAATTTAGAAAACGCGATTGGTCAACTCGCCAAGGTTATCTCTGAGAGGCCACCGGGACACTTCCCTCAAATACTGAACCCAACCCAAGGGAGCACGCAAAAGAGATTTCCCTTCAGAGCGGAAAAGTAATCCACGAGCCCACCACTAGGGAAGAGCCAGAGGTGATTGCCTCTCCTACTGCTGAACAAACCATCGTTATGGAATTAAATGATAACAATTTTGACAAAGAAAAAGAAAAATCTATTTTTGAAAAAGAAAAGGCTAATTTTCAAAACGATGCTCCGGTGATTATAAAAGAATTTCCGCCACCTCCCTACCTCGCTAAACTTAGGAAAAACAAGTTAGGTGATCAATACCAATGCTTTCTTGAGATGTTCAAACAAATCCACATCAATTTACCATTTCACGAAGTTATTAGCCAAATGCCTAAGTACGCAAAATATCTTAAGGATTTGTTGACTAACAAAAAAAAACTAGAAAATTTATCTCATGTAACATTGAACGAAGAGTGCTTGGCGGTCATTAAAAATTCTAACCTTCCTAAAAAGATAAACGATCCCGGTAGCTTTTCTATTCCTTGCATTTTTGGTGATCTTTTCGTAAAGTATGCGTTAGTAGATCTCGATGTGTGCAACAACTTGATGTCATTTTCATTATTTAAGAAGCTAGGATTGGGCACTCTCAGCCCTATGCGTATGAGTATCTAGTTAGCCGATCGATCAATTAAGTATTCGTTAGGTATTGTAGAGGACGTGCTAGTGAAGGTCGACAAATTCTTCTTCCCGGTGGATTTTATTATCCTTGATATTGAGGAGGACGTCGAGGTACCACTTATCCTTGGTCGTCCCTTCCTAGCCACCTCTCAAGCAGTAATTGATGTGAGAAACTTGAAGCTCTTCCTTCGTGTAGGAGATGACGAGGTCACTTTTTCGACAAATAAATTTATGAAAAAATCTTTAAAAAATGATGATTCTTGTTTTTTTCTTGATGTGTTAAATGTAGACTCCTCTCTTTCTCTTCCCAATGTTTCTTCAAATGATTTTTCCACTTCTTTTTCTGAAATTACTACAAATGTTTTTGAAGACACGGTTATGACCGTACAAGCCACTTTTGAAAATGAACCTATTTCTAAACAAAAAAATTTTGAAAATCTTACTTTTGAGGAAGAAAATATTTTAAAAAACTCTTATGATGAACCACCCAACTTGGAATTAAAACCTCTCCCTGAACATCTTAAGTATGCTTTTCTTGAAATTTTTTTTAAATTGCCCGTTATAATCTCTATCTTTCTTTCTCAATCCGAGAACGATCAATTGATCGAAGTACTACAAAAGCATCGTCGAGCTATAGCTTGGCAAATTTCTGATATTTCTCGCATAAGCCCCTCTTTTTGAACCCATAAAATATTTTTTGAAAATAATTCTAAAAGTGTAGTCCAACCTCAACGTCGCCTTAATCAGAATATGAAAGAGGTCGTGAAGGGAGAGGTTCTTAAATTTTTAGATATGGGGACAATTTATCCTATTTTTGATAGTAAGTGGGCAAGTCCGGTCCACGTTGTACCTAAGAAGGGTGGGATCACGGTAGTGACAAATGAGAATAATGATTTAATTCCAACTAGGACTGTAACGGGATGGAGGATGTGCATCGACTACCGTAAGCTAAACGATGCCACCCTTAAAGATCACTTCCCCCTCCACTTTATCGATCAGATTTTAGAACGTTTATCCGGGCATAGTTTTTATTGCTTTCTCGACGGTCTCTCGGGTTATTTCCAAATATCTATCGCACCTGAGGACCAAGAGAAGACAACATTTCCTTGCCCCTTCGGAACTTTTGTCTATTGTAGGATGCCTTTCGGTCTTTGCAACGCACCTGCTACCTTTCAGCGTACATGCTAGCTATTTTTGATAAATATGTAGAAAATATTATGGAAGTATTTATGGACAACTTTTCGGTTTTTGGCGATTCTTTTGATTTATGTTTAAAAAATTTGGGAAAAGTTTTACACCGCTGTGAAAAAATGAACTTAGTTTTAAATTCGGAGAAGTGCCACTTTATGGTGCGTGAAGGTTTAGTCCTTGACCATAAGATTTCTGGTAAGGGAATTTAAGTGGACAAGGCAAAAATTGAAGTAATTGAAAAGCTACCGCCGCCTACGAATATCAAAGTGATTAGAAGTTTTCTAGGCCATGCTGGGTTTTATAGGTGATTTACTAAAGCTTTTTCAAAAATTACTAAGCCTCTCACCCACCTTCTCGAAAAAGAAGCTCCTTTTGTTTTTCACGATTCTTGTCAAGCTGCGTTTAAATTAATAAAATCTAAACTTATTAATGCTCCAATTATGATCGCTCCAGTTTGGAATTTGCCTTTCCAAATAATGTGCAATGCGAGTAGTTTTGTGTTCGGGGCGGTGCTAGGACAATGAATAGCTATGAATTTCCACCCAATTTATTACGCAAGCAAAACGCTTAATTCGGCACAAGAAAACTACACCACAACTTGAAAGGAACTCTTAGTTGTTATTTTCACATTCGATAAATTCCGACCGTACATTACTCTTTCTAAGGTTATCGTTTTTACGGACCATTCCGCTTTGAAGTACCTTCTTTCTAAACTGGACGCCAAGCCGCATCTTGTTCGTTGGATCCTCTTACTTCAAGAATTCTTCTTGGAGATCCGGGATAAGAAAGGAGCGGAAAACCTCGCGGCTGATCATCTTTCTCGCCTCGAAATCATGAAATCGGTATTTTAAATGAAAATTCTTTTAATGATTCTTTTCCGGATGAAAAAATTTTAAATGTTTCTTCCTCTACCCCTTGGTTTGTCGATCTGGCCAATTATCTCGTGGCCCGGGTCCTGCCAAAAGAGTACTCTTCTCAGCAAAAGAAGAAATTCTTTTCTGAGTTGAAGTATTATTTTTGGGATGACCACTTTTTATTTCGCATTTGTGCGGACCAGGTGGTAAGAAGATGTGTTTCCCGGGAAGAAGCTCAGCAGATTTTGAAGCATGTTTATGAAGGTCCGACTGGCGGGCATTTTCAAGCAAACCGCACCGCCCACAAAGTGCTTAGTGATGTCTTTTATTGGCCAAGCATATTTAAAGATGCATAAATCTTTATGTGCAGGTGTGATCAGTGCCAGCTGACTGGAAACATATCTAATAAAAATGAAATGGAACAAAATTATTTTCTTGAATGAGAAGTTTTCGATTTGTGGGGCATTGACTTTGTAGGCCCGTTTCCCTCAAGCTTCGGTAATAAATATATTCTAGTCGCCGTTGGTAATGTTTTTAGGTGGGCGGAGGCCCAAGCTTTACCCAGTAACGACGCTCGAGTCGCAGTTTCTTTTTTTAAAAAATTATTTTCTCATTTTGGTTTTCCTCGAGCGATCGTTAGTGATGGGGGAAGTCATCTTTGCAATGCTCAGCTCGATAAAGCTTTAGCTAAATACGGCGTTACGCATAAACTATCCACCGCTTATCACCCCCAAACAAACGGTCAGGTCGAGGTAGTCAATCGTGAACTCAAAATAATTTTTGGAAAAACCATTTTTACTTCTCGTAAGGATTGGTCGTTAAAGTTAGATGATGCTCTTTGGGCCTATCGGACAGTGTACAAGACCACTATTGGTTGTACTCCTTTCCGATTATTCTATGGAAAATCGTGTCATCTCCCGGTAGAAGTAGAACACCGTGCCTACTGGGCACTAAAGTTTTTTAATTTTGATCCGCACTCGGTCGGTGAGCATAGAAAAAATCAATTAAATGAACTCGACGAGTGGCGAGCGAACGGTTATGAGAACAACAAAAATTATAAAGAACGCGCGAAATTTTATCACGATAAGAACTTGCACCACCCTAAAACGTTTAAACCAGGCAACCAGGTTCTTCTTTTTAATTCACGATTACGTCTTTTCCCTGGAAAGATTAACTCTCGATGGTCTGGACCGTTTACGGTCAAGGAAGCTTTTTCTTATGGAACTGTGTTGCTCTCGCACCCGGAAAAAGGTGACTTTAAAGTTAATGGTCATAGACTGAAATTATATTTATCAAATGATTCTGTATCTCCTACAAAGGAGAATCTTATTTTTATCTCTTAAATATTTATTTCCATGTCGAACTCTTTTTCTTATTATGGACTTCTTATTTTTATCAAACTTTTATTATTATCATTCGAACTTTGTATTGTTAAATAAAGAACACTCTTGGGAGAATGCCCAAGGATTTGTCTGCTTTTATTTTTTTTTTATTTTGCTCTTCCTCCTGGTGGCCATACAAGTACAAGTTTGTGATTGCCGCTCCAACGTTGTTGATTTCAAGAAGGATCAAGTCAAGCCTGTTGGTGATCAAGTGAATTAAAGAGCAAGCATGGGGGAGCGACATCTGCTTTCGGCCTCGTAAACCCGGGGAAGTATTATTCTTTTTTTTCTTATTTTTACTTTACTGCATTCTCTATCCCCCCCCCCCACTTCTCCTTCTCTTTCTCTTTCTCGTCTTTTTTTTTCATTGAGGGCAATGATAAATCTAATCATGGGGAGAGTTTCATTATTTTCTTTCTTTTTCGTTCCTTTCTATGAAAACAACAAAATCAAAAAAATTTATTATAGTTATATTAAGCCTCTTAGGAGTACTACCTTTTTTTTCTTTATCAAAAATCAAACAAAAAAACACTAGAAAATACAAAAACCCAAAAAAATCAAAAAAAATCAAAAATCATAAAATTTCTAAAATCTATTTGAAAATCAGAATCAAAAATTATTTTCTATCGTTATTTTTATGTTTCTTCTTGCGGTGTGTATGCCTATGCGGTTCTTTAGTTCTAAGTAGAATTTCTTCTAATCGGTTTTCTAAATCTATTATTTTAACATAACTTAGTTTTACTATTTTCTAGTTCTTAAATAAAGGCATCCGTTTTTTACGTTGTAAGTTAGCAATTTGTAGTTTTTCATTTTATTCGGTTAAATTGCATATGAATGGTTGCTAGATAACATTGTCACTTTTTCATTTTGGGGTAATTCTTTCTTGCTGTCTAGAACTTGTCTCTAGCGACTCGAAGAATTTGCGCCGTTTTTCACGTACTTTAGAAATGATTTAGGCCACCCTTTGATCCGTTTGAGACTTTTTGTCCACCTAGATATTTCACCATTACAAAACTAATTTTGGGTCTTTTTTCATTTTTTATCTTTGTTTAGCTCCACCTTTCATTTTTCACCAAAGCCAATATACCCCTGCTTTATCACACTAGATTTGAGCTTTACTTAAATATTATTTTTGCGATGGGTTATCATCTTTGAAAAATAAAAAGGATGTCTTAAGCTTACATTTGGAGCTCACCTATGAAAAGGAAAAAAATTTTATTATGATCCAAAAAAGAAGAAGTTTATTTTTGGCCATTTATGTGAAAATAAAAAAAACATGTCCTTGTTCTTTTCTTTAGTTTGGATTGGAGAAACTAACGTACTTGTTGTTTCTCATTTTTTTGTATTTTTATGTTTATTTAAAGCTCATCCTTGGTTTAGTGTGTTTTAACCGTCATTTTTATCTTTGATTTTCTATTCCTAATCATTTATCTAAGCCAAGTCTTTACGCCTATAAAAGCCCTTTTGATCTTTAGAACGTGAACCTGCGTAGTGGAGAGAGTGTGAATGGACAAGCCTATGGCCACCATCATTGATGGATTTCTTTGGAGGTTATCTTGAGGTGATTTAGGGGTAATTATTATTCTAGCAACCTAGTAGTTCGTTCAATGCGTTGTTTATTTATAATCTCTTCTTTTGTTTTTCTTATTTTCCTAAATTTTGGATGCCTTATTTTAGGGATTTAGAAATGTGTAACTCTTCTTTATTTTCTAATGATATTTTTAGGTCTCCATTTTCAAGCTTTCTATTATGCACTTCTCACCCCACTAGTTGTTAACATAAAAATTAGGATAGTCTAATTTTTCATATTTTGGTTTTCTTATTGATGAAACTTAAAAATTGCTTTGTTTTTAATTCCTCTTCCCTACTTTTTAAATTCCATTTGCTGAGGGCAAGCAAATACTTAAGCATGGGGGAATTTGATGACTAGTTTTAGTCATCGTTTTTTTGGGTTAGTTTAGTTTAAATTTTCCTAGGTTTAAGTATTATTTTTTTATATATTTTATATATGCTAGTTTTTAATATTTTATTTTTGATAATATGTTTTATGTTTGTATTTGTGTGTTTGGTATGTTTTTATTATTTTAGTTTTTATGTTTTGTTATTGCTATGATATTTTTATGTTTGTTGTTGTTTAGTTATTTTATCTTAACGCATAAACTAATGCATGTTCTATTTGTTTGTAGGTGCAACCCTCCTTCAAATGAAGCCCTCATGTGTATCTTGAACCCACTTCATTGGTGCAGCCTGAGCCTCTTCATTGGTGCTGCCCGAGCCTCTTCAATGGTGTAGCCCGGCCCTCTTCAAGTGAAGCCCACTTCAACCATGTAGCCGACTAGCCCAGACCATGCATCCCACTCCATAATGCAACCCGAAAATGAATGCATCCAGCCACCTTTGCGTGGTCGTCCACTCCTCCCCTCCCTCTTCTTTATTCCTCATGCATCCCCTCATTCACTCCCTCTCTCTCCCCTATATTTTTTTCTCCTCTTTATTCCTCATTCACCCCCTCCCCCCATCTATTTTATATTTTTTCTATTTTTATTCCCTTAAATAAAATGCATTGAACCAACCTCCCTCTCTCCCCCTCATTAAATTCAATTCATGCATCTTTCACCATGCATGGCCCCCCCTTCCCCACTTCATCTCCACTTCCCTCTAGAACTATCCCCCTCATCTATAAAAGGAGCCCTTGCCTCAAGCTTCAGAAGAGTTGGATTTTGGGAGAGCATGTGAGTGTGCTAGTTCAAGAGGGAGTTCCTTTTTCTTACTTGTTGTTGTTAAGTTTTTTTAGTGTAACCATTTTCTTGTTAGTGTAATCTTTTTTTTGGTAGCATAATTTTGTCTCTTTTATTATTTTGTACTCCTCTTTCTATCATCAATGAAAATGAATTCTCTTTCTCTTATTTTTGTTCTTTCTTTCTTAATTATGCGTAGCTAATTTTGCTTTAGCATTCAATCATGAGGATCCATGAAATGAGATGAGATTTCCATTTACTTCTTAGTTTTATTTTTGTCAAATTTATTCTCGATCCTTCTTTGATTTTTCTCGTGTCGACTCCGTATTTTCGTTATACGGTAGTAGGCAATTTGATCTCATTTCATAGTAGTCGAGAGACTCATTGATTTGATAGATCACTCAAAAAAGGAAGGAGTTGTACACAATCCTAGAGATAGGAAGACGTAAATCCTCCGGATTGGAGTCAAATCCAACAGTGCGGATCACTTCGATAATGCAACTTTAGGACTTCTTGATTTGCAAAGAGATTTCGGTCAAAACGTCTACAAGTTTGGAGATTTAATTCTCTAGCGAGATTATTTCTTATTTTCGGATCTGTCACGGTCGAGTTTGATTTGCAATCATAAAACTATATTTTTATCCTTCTTATCTTCTTTTCATGCTGAATCATTGATCGAATGCTATTTTTTTAACTGAAGTTTTCATTTTAATATTATCTTTAGTTTAATTTTAAATTCTCAAACAACCAACAATCATACGTTAGGATAATAGTAGAAGCGTGAGTAATAGTAATTGACAATCCCGAGATTTAATACGACCTTGGTACTACAATTTGATAGGGACACTTGCCTTTTCTGGTTGATAGTCATTCAACACATCAAGGACCAGGTAATAGCTTCTTTTGATTTCACTTCTGATCAATTTAAAACTGAATTCAAACTCCTATGCAATGATTTAATTAAATCTGAGAAGGAAATCAAACTTATCAGATAAAAGCAAATTGAATCTGACAATCTTTTTTCTGAAAAGATCAAACTAAAAGATGAATTAGTTTAGGTTCTGAACAAATTATTCCATTAAAAACTATATTAAATAAGGCTAAAGAATTTGAAGAATCCCTTAATTAGAGATACATCAAATTGATGGACATCAAAAGCACAGTGAATGTCAGGCTTAATGGCAAACTGGACTTGGGAGCTTCATCAAGTCAGCCTCCTCTTCTTAAGAAAAACATTCTTTCTACCCCTATTAAATTTGTTTCTCCTCAAGAAAAAGGAAAATAAGTTTTACAACTTACAAATAAAGATACTGAAATCTTACCAAAGAATAAATCAAAGAAAAATAAAAATTCACAGAAAAATCATGTTCAACAAAATTCGTCGAACCGAGATCGACGAAATCAATATTATGTATCGAACGGCGATCGATGAACTCTGAACCCAGAATTTGGGTACAATTACTCATTTGCGGGTGCTTGATGAAATCAACATGTTTCGTCGAACAGAGATCGACGATCGTGGAACACAGGAAATAAGTATTATAATTCTTTGAACCAAGATCGATGAAATCAATACTTTTCGTCGAACTCAGTTCGACAAACTCAAATAAATTCGTCGAACTCAACTATTGAAAACAGAAATTTTAATTTCTATCAAACTAATAATCAGAAACCAAAACTTGTTAATCCTTTTTACTCAATGGATAATTCCACCTAGAAGATTTCACCCCTTAGGATATAAAGACCAACCAGAATTTTTCCTTCATTTCCAGTTATAAATTTAAGAAGAATCAAGGACCCAAGGTTACCTGGGTCAAGGACATCTAATATATTTTCATGTAGGTGATGGACTATCATACCATAGAGCAACAGTGGTACGTGGATAGTGGGTGTTCAAAATATATGACAGGAAGCAAGAGAAATTTATCTGATTACAGGTCAAAGCTTGGACCAAAGGTGATCTTTGGAGACTCAAACTGTGGCCAAACAAAAGGATATGGGAATGTTAAAGTTGGAGTTGTCACCTTCAGGAAGGTAGCCTATGTGAGTGGTCTCAAGCATAACCTAATATCCATAAGCAGTTATGTGATAAAGGTTATCAGGTATCATTTAATCAATCTTGTTGTATCATTACTTCTGATAAAAACAAAATTGTTTTAAATGGAATTAGACAAGGAAATATATATGTAGTAAATTTTAAATCAGCTAGTACAGAAATCTGTCTATTTAATCAGATTAGTAATTATAATGATTTATGGCATAAAAGACTAGAACTTGTAAATTTAAGAAATATTGCTAAACTATCTATGGACAACTTTGTTAGAGGATTACCATCTAGGCCCCTACAAGAAGGAAAGTCTCTGCATGGCTTGTCAATTATACAAGCAAACTAAAATAGTTTTAATTCAATTAATAAGAGTGATTCACCTAGAATTTTGTATTTGCTACACATGGATCTTTTTGGACCCATTGCTCTACAAAGTTTGGGATAGAAATCTAACACTCTAGTTATTATAGATGACTTCTCTAGATTCACTTGAGTGTTCTTTCTGAGAAACAAGTCATATAACTTTAAAGTTCTTACATACTTTCTTAGGAGCATAAAGATTGAGTACTCTACTCCAGTTGCATTGATCCGAAGTGATCATGGTACTGAGTTTGAATCTCTTTTTATGTAAGAATTTTGTGAGAAGGAAGGTATCAGGCATTGCTTCTCTGCTCTTAGAACTTCTCAACAAATTGGGGTGGTAGAAAGGAAAAATAGAACCCTTATTGAAGTTGCAGGGACATTGCTTGTATATGCTTACTTGCCCCTATCCTTTTGGGCAGAGGCTATAAGCACAACAAATTATGTTCTAAATAGAAGCTTAATACATAAACTTAAGGGTAAGGCTCTCTATGAATTCCTTAAAGGAAAGCAACCTATAATAGATTATTTTAGAGTATTTGGTTGTAGATGTTATATTCACAATAATAACAATAAACATCTTAGAAAGTTTGAAGCCAAAGCTGTAGAAAGAATTTTTCTTGGATATTCTCAAGTCAGCAAGGCTGATAGGGTATTTAACAAATCAACCTTAAAATGGAAGAGTTTTTATATATGACTTTTGATGAAGCTAACACGTTTTACAAGGAGTATGATTCTTCTACCAAAGAAACTTTGCGGGTACCCTTTTTGTGTGAGAAATTAGATGACTTAAACCTCACCCAAGGGGTTACATCTCATCCTTCTTCACAGACTGATGAAGAAAGTGAAGAAGAAATTGTTAGAACAGTTGAACCAATAACAGCAAATATAATTCCACAAGACGAATTAACTCCCCAAGCTGTTGATGAACCAACTACTCCTACTGATCTTGTCACACTTAGAGATCATCCTACATCTCAAGTGATTGGAGGTATATCAGTTGGTGTGCAAACAAGGCATCAACAAAACCAAGATTTGATGCATGCTTGCTTCATATCTCAGATTGAACCTCAATCCATAAAAGATGCAGAGCAAGATCCCCACTGGATTATTGTAATGCAAGAGGAGCTCAATAAATTTGAGAGATGCAGAGTTTGGGATTTAGTTCCAAGACCCAAAGACTACCCAGTCATTGGAACTAAATGGATTTTCAGGAACAAGTTTGATGCTCAAGGATCAATTGTAAGGAACAAAGCAAGATTGGTAGATCAAGGCGATTCATATGGGGAAGGAATTGATTATGACCAGACCTTTGCCCCTGTTGCAAGTCTGGAGGATATTCGAATATTTCTTGCATATGCAGCATACAAAAAAATCAAAGTCTATCAAATGTATGTCAAAACTGCATTCCTTAATGGTGAACTCAAAGAGGAAGTCTATGTGGAGCAAACACCAGGTTTTATCTCTTCAACACATCCCCCTTTTGTTTTTAAGTTGCATAAAGCTCTCTATATTTTAAAGCAAGCTCCAAGAGCTTGGTATGAGACCCTAGCTAGCTTTCTCTTAGAGCATAGTTCACTAGGGGCATTGTAGATAGGACTTTGTTCATTAGCCATCATAAAAATAAAATTTTGATAGTACAAATATATGTAGATGACATCATATTTGGATCTATTGATTCCAAACTATGCAAAAGGTTTTCTGACCTGATGCATTCCAAGTTTGAAATGAGTAGCATGGGTGAGCTTTCCTACTTACTTGGTCTTCAAGTGAAGCAATCTCCTGATGGTATTTTCATCTCCCAATCTAAATATGCTAAGGAGATAATTAAGAGATTTGGTATGTTTGATGCCTCAGCTATGAAAACACCCATGGCTTCCAATGTTGTGATTGATTCTGATGAATAGGAAGGAGTTGTACACAATCCTAGAGATAGGAAGACGTAAATCCTCCGGATTGGAGTCAAAATCCAATAGTGCGGATCACTTCGATAATGCAACTTTAGGACTTCTTGATTTGCAAAGAGATTTCGGTCAAAACGTCTACAAGTTTGGAGATTTAATTCTCTAACGAGATTATTTCTTATTTTCGGATCTGTCACGGTCGAGTTTGATTTGCAATCATAAAACTATATTTTTATCCTTCTTATCTTCTTTTCATGCTGAATCATTGATCGAATGCTATTTTTTTAACTGAAGTTTTCGTTTTAATATTATCTTTAGTTTAATTTTAAATTCTCAAACAACCAACAATCATACGTTAGGATAATAGTAGAAGCGTGAGTAATAGTAATTGACAACCCCGAGATTTAATACGACCTTGGTACTACAATTTGATAGGGACACTTGCCTTTTCTGGTTGATAGTCATTCAACACATCAAGGACCAGGTAATAGCTTCTTTTGATTTCACTTCTGATCAATTTAAAACTGAATTCAAACTCCTATGCAATGATTTAATTAAATCTGAGAAGGAAATCAAACTTATCAGATAAAAGCAAATTGAATCTGACAATCTTTTTTCTGAAAAGATCAAACTAAAAGATGAATTAGTCTTAGGTTCTGAACAAATTATTCCATTAAAAACTATATTAAATAAGGCTAAAGAATTTGAAGAATCCCTTAATTAGAGAAACATCAAATTGATGGACATCACAAGCACAGTGAATGTCAGGCTTAATGGCAAACTGGACTTGGGAGCTTCATCAAGTCAGCCTCCTCATCTTAAGAAAAACATTCTTTATACCCCTATTAAATTTGTTTCTCCTCAAGAAAAAGGAAAATAAGTTTTACAACTTACAAATAAAGATACTGAAATCTTACCAAAGAATAAATCAAAGAAAAATAAAAATTCACAGAAAAATCATGTTCAACAAAATTCGTCGAACCGAGATCGACGAAATCAGTATTATGTATCGAACGGCGATTGATGAACTCTGAACCCAGAATTTGGGTACAATTACTCATTTGCGGGTGCTTGATGAAATCAACATGTTTCGTCGAACAGAGATCGACGATCGTGGAACACAGGAAATAAGTATTATAATTCTTTGAACCAAGATCGATGAAATCAATACTTTTCGTTGAACTCAGTTCGACAAACTCAAATAAATTTGTCGAACTCAACTATTGAAAACAGAAATTTTAATTTCTATCAAACTAATAATCAGAAACCAAAACTTGTTAATCCTTTTTACTCAATGGATAATTCCACCTAGAAGATTTCACCCCTTAGGATATAAAGACCAACCAGAATTTTTCCTTCATTTCCAGTTATAAATTTAAGAAGAATCAAGGACCCAAGGTTACCTGGGTCAAGAACATCTAATATATTTTCATGTAGGTGATGGACTATCATACCATAGAGCAACAGTGGTACGTGGATAGTGGGTGTTCAAAACATATGACAGGAAGCAAGAGAAATTTATCTGATTACAGGTCAAAGCTTGGACCAAAGGTGATCTTTGGAGACTTCAACTGTGGCCAAACAAAAGGATATGGGAATGTTAAAGTTGGAGTTGTCACCTTCAGGAAGGTAGCCTATGTGAGTGGTCTCAAGCATAACCTAATATCCATAAGCAGTTATGTGATAAAGGTTATCAGGTATCATTTAATCAATCTTGTTGTATCATTACTTCTGATAAAAACAAAATTGTTTTAAATGGAATTAGACAAGGAAATATTTATGTAGTAAATTTTAAATCAGCTAGTACAGAAATCTGTCTATTTAATCAGATTAGTAATTATAATGATTTATGGCATAAAAGACTAGAACTTGTAAATTTAAGAAATATTGCTAAACTATCTATGGACAACTTTGTTAGAGGATTACCATCTGGCCCCTACAAGAAGGAAAGTCTCTGTAGGGCTTGTCAATTATACAAGCAAACTAAAATAGTTTTATTCAATTAATAAGAGTGATTCATCTAGAATTTTGTATTTGCTACACATGGATCTTTTTGGACCCATTGCTCTACAAAGTTTGGGATAGAAATCTAACACTCTAGTTATTATAGATGACTTATCTAGATTCACTTGAGTGTTCTTTCTGAGAAACAAGTCATATAACTTTAAAGTTCTTACATACTTTCTTAGGAGCATAAAGATTGAGTACTCTACTCCAGTTGCATTGATCCGAAGTGATCATAGTACTGAGTTTGAATCTCTTCTTATGTAAGAATTTTGTGAGAAGGAAGGTATCAGGCATTGCTTCTTTGCTCTTAGAACTTCTCAACAAATTGGGGTGGTAGAAAGGAAAAATAGAACCCTTATTGAAGCTGCAGGGACATTGCTTGTATATGCTTACTTGCCCCTATCCTTTTGGGCAGAGGCTATAAGCACAACAAATTATGTTCTAAATAGAAGCTTAATACATAAACTTAAGGGTAAGGCTCTCTATGAATTCCTTAAAGGAAAGCAACCTATAATAGATTATTTTAGAGTATTTGGTTGTAGATGTTATATTCACAATAATAACAATAAACATCTTAGAAAGTTTGAAGCCAAAGCTGTAGAGAGAATTTTTCTTGGATATTCTCAAGTCAGCAAGATTGATAGGGTATTTAACAAATCAACCTTAAAATGGAAGAGTTTTTATATATGACTTTTGATGAAGCTAACATGTTTTACAAGGAGAATGATTCTTCTACCAAAGAAACTTTGCGGGTACCCTTTTTGTGTGAGAAATTAGATGACTTAAACCTCACCCAAGGGGTTACATCTCATCCTTCTTAACAGACTGATGAAGAAAGTGAAGAAGAAATTGTTAGAACAGTTGAACCAACAACAACAAATATAATTCCACAAGATGAATTAACTCCCCAAGCTGTTGATGATCTAACTACTCCTACTGATCTTGTCACACTTAGAGATCATCCTACATCTCAAGTGATTGGAGGTATATCAGTTGGTGTGCAAACAAGGCATCAACAAAACCAAGATTTGATGCATGCTTGCTTCATATCTCAGATTGAACCTCAATCCATAAAAGATGCAGAGCAAGATCCCCACTGGATTATTGTAATGCAAGAGGAGCTCAATCAATTTGAGAGATGCAGAGTTTGGGATTTAGTTCCAAGACCCAAAGACTACCCAGTCATTGGAACTAAATGGATTTTCAGGAATAAGTTTGATGCTCAAGGATCAATTGTAAGGAACAAAGCAAGATTGGTAGATCAAGGCGATTCATAAGGGGAAGGAATTGATTATGACCAGACCTTTGCCCCTGTTGCAAGTCTGGAGGATATCCGAATATTTCTTGCATATGCAGCATACAAAAAAATCAAAGTCTATCAAATGTATGTCAAAACTGCATTCCTTAATGGTGAACTCAAAGAGGAAGTCTATGTGGAGCAAACACCAGGTTTTATCTCTTCAACACATCCCTCTTTTGTTTTTAAGTTGCATAAAGCTCTCTATGTTTTAAAGCAAGCTCCAAGAGCTTGGTATGAGACCCTAGCTAGCTTTCTCTTAGAGCATAGTTCACTAGGGGCATTGTAGATAGGACTTTGTTCATTAGCCATCATAAAAATAAAATTTTGATAGTACAAATATATGTAGATGACATCATATTTGGCTCTATTGATTCCAAACTATGCAAAAGGTTTTCTGACCTGATGCATTCCAAGTTTGAAATGAGTAGCATGGGTGAGCTTTCCTACTTACTTGGTCTTCAAGTGAAGCAATCCCCTGATGGTATTTTCATCTCCCAATCTAAATATGCTAAGGAGATAATTAAGAGATTTGGTATGTTTGATGCCTCAGCTATGAAAACACCCATGGCTTCCAATGTTGTGATTGATTCTGATGAATAGGGAAAGCCAGTTGATCAGAAAACATATAGGGCTATTGTTGGGTCCTTGTTGTATCTCACAGCTAGTAGACCGGATATAATATTTGCTACATGTCTTTATGCTAGGTTTCAAGTGAACTCTAAAGATCTCATCTTATTTTATTTAAAAGGATTTTGAGATATATAAAAGGTTGTCCAAATCTAGGACGCTCGTATCTAACTGAGTCAGAATTTGAATTAACTGGATTCTCAGATGTTGACTTTACTGGATGTATAGTTGACAGGAAAAGCACATCAGGAACATGTCAATTCCTTGGTGATAGGCTTGTGTCTTGGTTTTGTAAGAAACAGACATTTGTGTCAACTTCAACTACTAAAGCTGAATATATAGTAGCTGGCAGTTATTGTTCACAAATTTTATGGATTTAAAAGCAACTCCTAGATTTTGGTTTCAATCTAAATAATTCAACTATATTTTGTGATAGTACTAGTGTAATTTCCATTGTACAAAATCCAGTGCATCATAGTAAGACCAAGCATATAGAAATTAGACATCATTTCATTAGAGATTGTGTGGACAAAAATAAAATTAACCTTTTCTTTATCTCTATTGATTTACATAGAGTAGACATCTTCACTAAGCCTTTAGATGAGAAGAAACATTTGTTTTTCCTAAATCAGCCAAGCATGATAAATAGGGAAGGCATAATTTAAGTTTTGTCCTGAGTTCAATGATTAGGACACAGTTCGTCGAATGGAGATTGATGATCTGTGAACTCTTCATGAAGAGTTCGTCAGACTGAGATCGATGAACTTTTCTTTGAGAAAGTGTTCGTCGAACGGAGATCTGCGAATTTGTCTCAGAAAATATTTCGTCGTACAGAGAATGATGATATGTTTTCTCTTCTTCCGGTTAAGATCGACGATCTTATTTTTTATTTTCAGAATTTCGTCGAATTGTACTCAGAGTTTGTGTTTCTCGTTGGATGGAGTTCAACTTTTCGCCTTCTGAAAACTTATATCTAAGTTATCATCGAATTCAATCCAGCGCTTTCTTGTTCCCTTGCACCTGATCTTTCTCTCGTTTTTGCAGGAAAACAATGACGATCTCCACGGCGGTTCTCTCCAACATGAAGTTCGATGTCGTTTTTGATATAAACCTTGATTCATTCGCTCACTCCGATCAAATCTTCACTGATATTCTGAAATTATTTGAGGAGCAGCAACTAATGAAGTTTATGACGTCTCACATCAAGCTTCCAGTCACAGAGATTAAAGAATGGCTTTATACATCCTCCTCACCAGATGCAACAACCCTCATCGGCATAATATCTGGAGAACAGGTTCCCCTGATGCCTGTAATTTTATCTGAACTTTTTGATCTTGTTAATGGAAATGATGATATAGAGATGGATAGTTCTGAGTATAATGATATGTTGATTAAGATGGGTCACTCAGAAGGAAACCCTAGCAAGTTGTTGAAGAAAAACTTATCAGTGGAGTACAAGTTTTTGGCTGACATTGTTGGGAAAGTAATCCTGGGTAAACATACTGCCCACGATTACATTACAAGGCATCAGTTTCTACTGATGAGTGCCTTGGTGAATAAAATGTCAGTGAACTGGGGCAATATCTTATTTGATTCCATCAAGAAGAGGAACACAAAGAATGACGTTTGTTATGGGAGGATTCTGGGCTTATTTCTGCAAGCCAGATGCCCATAGCTGTTTGTATCTCAGACCATCTTCATAAATGCTTCCAAGAGGCTGGCCTTAGCCCCCTTTGGCAAGTGGGAGAGAGTAATCTCAAATCCCTCCAGGGTCTCTTCCTCCAGAGTTTCAAAGGATATAAGGACAAGCGATGTCACTCCTCCAAACCCTACAGAAATTCATGCTTCTCCTCCACCACCATCTTCTAGACTGCCTTCACCTCCTCCATCTCGACATCATCTAATATTTCCTTCATCAACTCCACTTGATGATGTTACTACACTTCAACAACCCCCTACTTCCAACCCTTTTATCTCACCATCCAGACCACCCTCACCAATCTACATTACTGAGGACACACCACCTCCTCCATCTCCTCTACCACACCACCTAGAGACTATCCCATCCACCTCTACAATTCCAACACAAACATCTCCAACCTTCGTCTGACATCATCATCTCCATCTCCATCTCCATCTCCAAACCTCTCTACACATCATTTTCCCATCCAGGAAGAAATCTCTACTGAAATACCACCAGTCAATCCACTAACATTCCCATCATTCCAACATACAGGCTTCTCTCAAGCCTTCTCAGTCTGTTCAAACTGTGGACACCAATCCACTTATACTCCATCTACTCCTGAACCCCTTTATATAAATTTCTCAGACATTACAACTGATCTTCTCAAATTCATCACTCCTTCTCTGAATAAGCTAATAAAGGAAGCTGTTACTCCTCTTATTTCTGCCATTACTTATCTCTCTTCCAAAGTTGCGTCTTCCTCTTCTGTCCCTTCTTTTAGGGACCGGGGTTCAGGAATCTTTGAAACCAGGCAGGGGGAGATGTCCAATGAAGAAGATCCTCCAGTAGCAGTAACTCCAATAGCAACAGAAGCGGTAGCAATTCCAGCAGCAGAAATAGTTGAAATTTTTGATGGTGATACTGATATGAATTACTTTGAAGAAGAGTTAGTTGATATAGAAATAATCAATGTTGGTGATTTCATTATCAATCCCACAGTTGATATTCATTCTTTACTTCTTTCATTTGATACATCTTATAGCAGAAATATACCATTTTTGATACAGTTGATACAATTTTTGATCACTCTAAAGTAATAGTCAATTATACAGCACCTATATGTCCTGAAGTATTGGAACAAATAAGGACAAGTTTTGTAGTTAAAGAAATTATTATATAGCAAATAACTACTCCAGAGCCAAAGGCTTTTTCACCTCCTACATTTGGCTGGGCTGAGTCCCCCATGCTAGATCTTGATGAAATTATGTTTCAAGATATGGAAGCAGAAAGTGATAATATTCAGGCTCAAAATATTATAGATATTGCATTTAAAGAGACAGAATTTCTTGTACAACCTTAGGCTAAAGACATACAGCTATAGGCTCATTCTGTATTGTATGATGCTTTACTTAAACAGATCAATGCTTTGTATGATAATACTACAAATTATTCTGATGATGATGATGAATCTAATGAGTCAGATGACTCCAGTTTCAAGGAAAGGAAGATTAAGAAGGGAAAGGCTCTAATAAAGGCTGCACAAAAACCCAGTCCTACTGCAGATAATCCCTATTACATTCAACACAACATCACTCTCACTCCAGATACTCCTCATTGGATGAGATATTCTAAGAATTAGATGAAATCTAGAAAGAAGAGTAGGAGATACTCTCCATATCCACAGTCCAGGAGAGGTCCTCCTCGTCCTGCAGCAGGATCAGCAAGCAGCACTTCTCAAGTACAAAGGTCTACATCCTCTTATCAATCCAGTCCATCTTACAGAAGCAGTAAACAACAACACAGTTCACAAAGTAGTAAATAACAATAGAATAAGCAAAGGAGTCAATAGCAGAAATTAGAAGAAAAACAGAAAGAAGATTCCAGTCCAGAAAGGCCACTCTCTCCAACATATGATCCTAAAATGGATCCAAATTCTAGAATGGCTAGATTTAATGAGCTGATAGCTCTTTCATAGATCAGAAAAGCCAAGGAGGCAAAAATACTTCTCAATATTCAACTATGACTTCTTACAGAAAGAAATAACTAGATAAATATCAGGTACAAAAACTTTTCAATGTTGATTCTTATATGTCTTTACATCCTGAAACAGTTGTGCCAAGAGCTGCTTCTATGAAAGTTCTTGGAGTGGAAGGCATGAAGATGACTATAAGAGAAGCAGCTGATCCCAAGAGAGAGATAATCTTCACTAAACCATCTTCTGAAACTTCACCTGATGCTACAAAGAAACTTTGACAGATTTTCCATTTATATTCTTTTTGAACTTAATTATTATTTGTTGTAAATCTTTCACAAGTCACCTTGTTTATATATCTGCTGAAACATTATAATTCTGCCAGATATTATTTTATGCTTTATCATTTTTTTCTTTTATGTTGTTCATAGTGACCTCAACCAAATAAGGGGTGATTGTTGGAACCCCGCCTATGTTTAGGGTTTATTTGGGATAGGTTCACTCTTAGGATTATTAGATGACCCAACATGTATAGTATAGGGTCATAGGTTTTTATCAGGGTCAAGGTCAGTCAACAACCTATATTGTTTGGTTCTCATCTTCAAAAGACTTTGAGACAGAAGACCTCTAGAGAAAAGTAGTTTTCTAAGAGATAGAAAGACATTCGAAGATTAGCTGAACAGAGCTCGACTTTTGTCGATCTCAGATTGACGAATTCAGATTTCTTCTCTGAGTTGAGTTCTACAAAAGCCTAGCTGATATCGACGAACTCCGATATCACATCAGTAGTTCAGCTCGATAAAAGGCTACCTCTGTTCGACGAACTTGGAGCTCAGTTTGGCAAGTTAATTTTTTGGTCAACGATCTTAAAGCTCAGCTCGACGGATGAGAGGTTTCAGTTCGATGAATTTGGATCTAAGGTAGACGAGAATTTGCTGAGTTCGACTAATTTCTCCCAGGTTTAGTTCAACTATTTCTCAGGTTGATTTCAGTTCAACTAAGGCAGATGATTTTCAAATTATATTATAATATGTCGGTAATGCTCTGATAATTAATGTGCAATAATCTTATGAATATAGCTATTCTATGACAACATTAATTATGGTCTTCACATAGTTATTATTTGGCTTATTTTATTGGGACAGTTAGGGAAACTCATTAAAGATGAATTCCAGCCGTTAAACTCCCAGAATTTCTGCAGTCAGTCAAGGAAAGGAATTCAAAGTTCAAAAGCTGAAATCTGCATGAAATATATATATAAGGATTATTTCTTTTAAAAGATACAAGCAAGCAGGAATCAGTTAGCTGTAACAAAAAGAATAATTTATAGAAAACTGAAAGAAGAATAGCTCTCATATACAACTCAAGTTCTTCATCAATTATTGCTTCAGGGCTTTTCAAGAGACAATCCATCAACATCTGTCTAAAAGCTTCCTAAAGATCTACAAGCAATCTGAAGGGCTAGACCCTAAGCAAAGCATCCATTCTCCTGAACTATTCTACATCTCAGGGGGAGCTTTAACAACTACAGCAATCCACTAGTCTTCTAAGAACATTGAGAAAGAGAAGATAATATCAAATTTCTTTCCACTTTACTGTAAAAGGGTTTCTAACAACCTTCAAAAGTTATCCATTTGGTTGTTAAGTCTCCTGATCAAAAGACTTATTTTGATTTTTGGGCACCTGATCAAAAGCTCAAAGGGCTGTTAAATCTCCCTTAAAAATCGATTTTGTGGTGACATGGTACCTGAGTAAAAACCTGTGGTGGCAGGGCACCTGATCCAAAACCTGTAGTGGATTCCTGCCAAGGTGGTAGAAGAGTGGAGGTACACAGGTTTATTGGGAAATCACTATAAATATCCTTGTGTCGTCTAGTTGTGCTCTATTCTTTATTTTGATGTGCTGTGATATATATATTTTCTTTTCTTATATATATATATATATATATATATATATATATATATATATATATATATATATATATATATATATATATATATCATCTATTTTAATCCGCTATAAAAATAACTCAAAGTTTTTTAAAAAACACTCTATTCACCCCCCCCCCCCCCCCCCGCCTCTAAAGTAAAGATAAGATCCATCTCTCACTTTAAATTTGTATCAGAGGTTATCTGATATCTCTTTCACTCTCGATCTGACACAATACTTACCGGCACTCCATGTAGTCTGATGACTTCATCCAAATACAATTCCACTATATTCTTTATGGAATAGCCAAAATTAAATATCATGAACTGAGCACACTTCGTCAATCTATCAACTATGACCCACACAGAATCATTCCCTCTGGGAGATCTCGACAAATCGGTAATAAAATCCATAGAAATGCTCTCCCAATTCTAAATTGGAATATCCAAAGGTGTCAACTTGGAACCAGGCCTTCTATGATCTGCCTTAACATGCTTGCAGGTGAAGCACTCAGACATGAACTTAGCTATATCATTCTTCATCCTATACCACCAAACGATCTGCTTCAGATCTCTATACATCTTTGTAGATCCAGGGTCGTAGGCAACACTAGAACCATGCGCTTCATTAAATATCTTTGTTCAGATATCCTTAACATCGGGAATATAATATCTTCTGCGGCACTTCAAGGTACCCATATCATCAATCGAAATGTCCAGTAATTCCCCTTTTTCAGTTCTACCCCGAATATGCTGCAAATCAGGATCGTCCTTCTGATATAGCTTTGTAAGCGTAATCTATGAAGGATCTGCCACTTCAAAGCTACTTAGCGAGTTGCTACTCCTAACAATTATGTTCATTAATAAGAACTCCTCCACTAAGGATTACACTGAAAGGTTAAAGATTTCCGTGGTCTTCTTACTCAAGGCGTCGGCTACCACATTATCTTTGCTCAAATGATAAAAGATATCGACCTCATAGTCTGCAACATACTCCAACC
The DNA here is from genome assembly GCA_039583875.1 of Platanthera guangdongensis. Taxonomy (NCBI): domain Eukaryota; kingdom Viridiplantae; phylum Streptophyta; class Magnoliopsida; order Asparagales; family Orchidaceae; genus Platanthera; species Platanthera guangdongensis. The sequence goes on from CM077163.1 coordinate 80,141,878, forward strand.
ATCTATGCTGGTGCAAATTTAGCTCCTTCTATGTGAAAACATATTTCAAGCTCTTATGGTCGGTATAAATCATGCACAACGCACCATACAACAAATGCCTCTGAAGCTTCATGGCATAAATCACTATCGCAAACTCCAAATCATGTGTATTGTAATTTGTTTCATGAACCTTCAATTTCCTCGACCCAAACACAATCACTTTTCCCTCTTGCATCAAGACACATCCAAGCCCGACATGCAATGAATCAACATAAACAGTATACTCCACTCCTTTGGTAGGTATGGTCAACATTGGATCAGTGGACAATCGCTTTTTCAATTCCTAAAAGTCTCCTTCATACTCATCACCCCATACAAATGTTGCGTTATTTCGTATAAGCTTCGTTAAAGGTGCAAATAAAATGGAGAATCCTTCAACAAACCTTCTATAATAGCATGCCAATCCTAGGAAGCTTCTTATATCCATAGGTGTTGCAGGTCTCTTCCAATCCATCACAGCAACAATCTTTTCTGGGTCAATAGAGATTCCATCTTTGTTCACAACATGACCCCAAAAGGACACTTGAGGAAGCCAAAACTCACACTTACTCAACTTCGCATATAACCTATGCTCTCTTAGTGTAGACAGAACTAGGCGCAAATGCTAAGCATGCTCCTCAGCACTCCGGGAATACACAAGAACATCGTCAATGAACATGATTACAAAAAGATCTAAGAAATCTATAAACACTCTATTCATCATGTCCATGAAAGCAGAGGGTGCATTTGTCAGTCCAAAGGTCATCACTAAGAACTCAAAATGTCCATGACGAGAATGAAAAGAGGTCCTCAGAACATCTGACTCACGGATTCTCAACTGATGGTAGCCGGAGCGATGATCGATCTTTGAAAACATCGTACTACTACGCAACTGATCAAATAAATCATGTATCTGCGGTAAGGGATACCTGTTCTTGATGGTTACCTTATTCAATTCTCTATAATCAATGCACAACCCCATAAAACCATCCTTCTTTTTCACAAACAAGACGGGAGCACCCCAAGGCGAAGAACTTGGACTAATAAAACCATATTACAGCAACTCAACTAGTTGGGTATGCAACTCTTCCAACTCACACAGGGTCATATGATATAGTGCCTTAGCAATAAAGCGAGCACAAGGCTCAAAATCAATGACGAATTCCACATCTCTCAGGTGGAAGACCAGGAAGACTAACTGGGAAAAAATCTGGTAACTCTCACACAACAGGAATATCCTCGATGAGCGATAAACTACTAACAATTTCCAAAATAGAAACCAGGTAAGAAAAATAATCGGAATCTAAGAGTTTCTGAGGGAATACCGCAGAAATAATTGGCGAATCCTGGCGCGAAAAACCATACACATTCATGGGGTATTCATTGTCCTTCTTGAAGTCCAAACGTTTTACCTAGCATTGGATAACAGTGTCATATTTGGACAACCAGTCCATGCCCAAAATCACATCAAAGTCTTCGACGTCTAGCACCTTCAGATCGACAAAAGCTAATAAGTCACCTAAAAGAATAGGACAACTCTGGATTCCCTGGTCCGACACCACCGAGTCACCAGAGGGAAACTTAATGCAATAACAGATCACAAATTTGATCAAGAGTCAAATGATGATGCTCTATGAATTTCCTAGTCACGAGCAAGTAGGTAGCACCGGAATCGAAAAGAATGTGCACTCAACGATTTTTTACCTTAAACTCCCCTATAAAATCATATATGTAACTAGCTAATAAATATCGAAGCTATAACTAAAGGCTAAGAACTAGTTTAGAACCAAACCTGAGATCACTTGAGTGGAAGTCTGCGCTTCTTCAATGGTTGGCACATTCATCTTGCCCTTCCCTTTATCCAGATGTTGCGGCGGTGGCAAAAAAGCTTGAAGTGGAACTATCTACAGCGGGGGCTGAGATCGCGGGCAACTAGTCCTCAAATGCCCTTTCTACCCACATTAAAAGTAGACCTTATACTTTGTCCAACAATAGGCAACATCATGCCCCTTATGCTTACACGAAACACAGACCAAGTCTCCATTGGGCGTGCCCCGAATTGCAAGCACTTGCTACTTCTTAGGCGACATACCTAATAATACAACGAACAACTCATCAAACCTAGCTTAACACTATAACTACTCAACTTAGTTCAGACTATAAATATATAGATACATGTTATGATGCTAGCTTGCTCTGGGATTTTTGAAAGTGATATTATGCTTTAACTTAGGATGATACACCATCATCCTACTGATTCATGTGCATATAGTATGAATGCATGAATTCTTATTCCTTTGTTTTAAAACCATGTGTGTATGCGTGTCATCATGTAGATCTTAACTTGGCATGTGTACTTATGCTATATTATGTTATGCATACAGTGCTATGCATTTTAATAAAGGACTTAATGCATGATATGAATGACATACACATGAAATATTATGCATCTCATACTACATAATATCACAGGTAACGAAAAAGCAAAACACAATGGGCATCCTAGTGATGATTGTTATGCATCCAATACTACATAACAATCATATATTATTTCCTATAAGGATCCATATACAAATACATATTATGCATCTCATACTACATAATATGCCATGTATACTTCTTGGCATGCTAATGAGAGTAGTGTTTATGCTTCAGCCAAGACATACTGATGACACATCGGTGTATGTATGCAATGAGACGAGATAAATAAAACTTTACCAGAGATAGTCGTTCAACCAAATTGTCAAACCAACCTCCCTTTGATACCAACTGTCACAACCCACATTTTCCCACCCTTAAATAATATATTAGAGTAAGAGAAAATACGCGTCGTGATGCCACGCCGTACAGGGGACATCTTCAGATGCTCTGGCAAGAAGCTACTCCGAAGACTTTTTATGAGATTGTCAAGTTTGTCATGATGAAAATATAGTTTGAGTTTAAGTTTAAATAACTGTGTCCCTCGACTCAGTGGATCAAGTAGTCTACGGGTGAAAATATACATATACACAACATAAAACACTTAGTTTATTTCATTTACTATCCTATATAAGTATGAAGATCCAATAAGACAATTCATGATATGCACACCCCTAGATTTAATATAAGTATTAAAAGAGATTTTACGTTCGTTAAAATATAGTGGCATTTGATTTAAAGAGATACCATGAGTATGAGATAATAATATTGATCTTTTTATACTTTGAAAGTAACTAACATACAACCTAGCATAAATCATTCCCAGAGAGCAAGTTGGTATGACAAACAATAAGAAAAAAAACATAGTAGCTGGCAAATAGTTTAACATCTACAATAATTCACTATGGGCGTCAACAATGTGACACACACCCACATAACAAAGTGCATATCTGAACTAAAATAAGAACAAGACTACCTCACAGAGGTGAGGGAAGAACCACTGCTACTAATGCAGAATGCCTGAGACTACCAACTCTAGCAACTCAGACCGCTACTACTCCAGGCCTGAGGCATTCAGAAGAAAAGAATGCCTTAGCAAAAATAAATATAAGCGACAACAAATATCAAAATCAATAGTTAGACCCATTAAGAGGGTTACCAGCCCAAGCAAATTAGCTGTCAAACCACAACACCAAAATTAAAATACAGTAAGCAATGAAGAATTCAAAGGGGTTCAATATGTAAAGTTGCACCAAGTGTGATAAAGAGTTATGCTTCATTAACATCTACAAGAGTAAGATTACAAACATATGTATATATATACAAAAAGACTAATTAGTTAAAAAGCATGGATCATTAATATCGGTAAAAGAAACACTGTACTGAGGCAGTGACCACTTGTCCAACACAAACAATCAGACCAAAAAACTCAAAAAGGCACTGTGGCGGTGGCCATCTGTCCAACACAAACCGACAGTCCATAAAAACCCACTAGGTGTAATGATTCAATATCCGACACTGAGGTGGTCCTTTATCCACTGCTAACCCAAGGCCACAAATAAACTTCTAAAAGTACTCATAACGAAGGAAAGACTCAAAACGTAGCATCGGATTTCGTCAACGACGCAAAGGGAAGAAAACAAAAAATTTATCTAAGGTATACTCGACAAATTTACTAAGTTCACACAGATTCGTCGTGAATACTCAATGAAATTGGGGTTCACCCATCGAAAAGTTATAAGTCCACGCAGATTCGTCGAGAATACTTGATGAATTACACTTGACATAAAATCAAAGCTAGACGAATAACACTTCACTACAAGTTGAAGCTCGAAGAATTACACTTGATGAATAAGGTCGGACTCGATGAATCTACTCAACAAACTCAACTAAACTTAATGAAACTCAACGAAATTAACTTGGTGAATAAGGTCTGACCCGACAAATTGACTCGATGGATGAAAAGACACTCGATGAATTGGACTTGATTCCATGGATACTCGATGAATTGGACTTGAGTTCCACAAATACTCGATGAATTGAACTTCATTCCACAGATACTTGACGAATTGGACTTGGTGAATTCAACAAATACCCAATGTTACTCAACAAATTCGTAGAAAACACTCAATGAATTTCTAGGTCCTCTCGAAGAATATCACTAACCTCACAAGATCACTCGACAGACTCATTCAATAAATTGACTCGGCCTCTCATGAACACTCGACAAATCACTCGATGAATCACTCGACGAATCACTCGACGAATCATTCGCCAAATTGACTTTGACTGATTCTTACACATCTTCGACACGAAAAACACTAACAATACCATATTCGTACATTTTATGAAGGAAGGAAAGAGGCAACTAGAGAAAAAGAACAAAAAAGAGGTGAGGAATCACCACTTGCCTCAAAATCTCCCGAAAAATAGCCTCTCAAGTGCTCCGCTTCATGGATCAGCTGCAAGAACTCACCTATGATCTCTGAAACTTCTCGGACAAAAATGTGGGTTAGGCTAACGATCCTAACTCCAAAAATTCATGAAATCCAAAAATACTTAACGTACCCTCGAAGAGCTCGGTGAGGGATTTCCGGATCTAAGCTGCGCCAAGGATTTCACCCACCGGGGCTCTCGATACGGCGACCGGTAGCTTCACGGAGAAGGGGACGGTGACTCTTCTTTCCGCACTCAGGACTGAAGTCGGGGAAGATGAATATCACGGTTTCTCTTTTTTATTTTATAAGTATATATATTTTATTGTGTTATTAATGTCATAACTAGGAAATCTCAAAAGACTAGAGCAACCAAATCACCTCGATTTTCGATGAAATTTGCACCAAAGCTAAATGTCGGTGCAATAAATCCAACGACGAAGTCCAAATCTGGATCCGACAAACCAAACTCGGGCTAAAATTTCCAGAAGTTAAAATAATAATAATCCTTATAAAATTCACCGAGACTCCAATAAAGCCCGGATCGCAACGAAACTTCACCAGCACGCTTAAAATTAACCACTTAAATTTTCTCAAGTCAAAAACTCTAATTCTGATGAGTCTAAAAACTGACCGACTCGCCCCGGAAAGTTATTCAGTTGTCTACCAAAATCACATAGAGGGGGGTGAATAGGTGTGTTGTGCGTCTTTGCGGAATAAAAATATAGAGATCTATGCACACAAAAATCTACCAAGCAATCACAGAGGACACAAAGATTTATAGTGGTTCCACAACCTTGGGTACATCCACTATCCCTCACCGATCTAGCAAAGCACTAGACTCGGCTACTCCACTATCTCTGATTGAAAACAAATCCTACACCTCGGAACCAAGTTCTTACAATCTCGATCCACAACACGGATCTACACTCGGAAGATAAAAACTTCCTACAACTCGGAGACAAAAGCTCCTACACTCGGAGAGGAATCTCCTACAAGAATAAATGGAGAAAATATGAAGTACAAAGAGAATATTTCTAAGATCTGAAAAATCTCAGCCAAGGTCTTCTTTCTTTGATCTTTGCGGCGTTTTCAGAAATTGTTTAAGAAGATGCTCGGCTAGATCTGGATCTGAGGTTTCTTTAAGTCATACGATCCGAGAGAAGACGAGGAGTTGTAGAACAATCTCGATCTATAAGTCGACTTGATCTGAATCTCTTGAACGCAAGCCCTAGGCGATTTGCACAATGAAGAGGGCGGCAACTTCCATTTTTGGGAAGAGAAAATTTCGATTCAGATTTCTTAGAATAATCTTTTCAGCACTTGTTGTTAGGGTTAATCGATTTGACAAGACCTTATATAAGATCTCCCTAACGGTCATAATTAGCATTAATGACGTACATATGGACGAATCACGTCAAGGCATTTGAAAATCCCGTCGGTTATGGACTTAGCAAAATTTTGGAAAACATTTACTGATTTACTAGAGTAAAAGATGAGCCACGCGAGTGCTAGGCTGAAATCTCGATCGGATAGTAATAGACTAATCAAGATGAATTCCTTGAGAAAATTCAGAACAAAACTTATAGATGCTCGAGTGGAATAAAATTTACTCGAGTACTAGAAGTGTTACACGAGAGGTGGAGAAGAACTACTCGAGTACTTGAAATATTACTCGAGAGGTAGAAGGATTACTCGATTCAAAGACTTAGCGAATTTTTCTGGGAGTTGAAATCTGGTTACTCAAGTACTAGAGCTAGACTACTAGAGTAGTAGATAGACTACTCAAGTACATGAACTTGACTACTCGAGTGGGGTAATAACAATACGAGAAATATCCTTCTGTAACCGAGACAAAGGACTTATCTACTCGAGTGGTCAACATGACTACTCGAGTAAAGTACTTAGAATAAATTTTGATAGGAAAAAATGGTTAACTCGAGAATAAGAGAAAGTCTACTCGAGTAATGGACTTGGTCACTCGAGAGCTATGTTCAAACTACTCGAGAGCCATTTCCCTTACTCGAGTACAGACAGACTTACTCGAGTATTTACTAAATGTTCAACTCGAGTACTTAAACTTCTACTCGAGTGAAAGACTTATAAAAATTTTCATTCAAGAGAATTTTCCTTTCTTCAATAAAATCTGCAACACTTCTTTCACCAATCAATCCTAGTGCTTGAAAAATGAAGTGTATCCCAATAGAGAGGCTACACATGAGTCAACACCATGGATCACACAATGAGAGATTACATTGTATGGTCCTTTGTTTGGTGAACCATTGTAGACTGACATTGGTCTACACTTGACAATTTTGTCCTGCAAACACATTACTCAAACAATACATCAAATATAACTTAATTCAACTTAGTTCAAGGGTGACTTCACCAAATCTGGGTTATTGTGGATACAATACCCAACAATCTCCCCCTATTTGTAGAAGTCAGAACCCTCTACACTAAGGAGAATTATATAGACAAATAAAGAACTAGATATGCAGGATAGAAATCAAAGTAATAAGCATATGGATTAAAAGCAATGAGTGGATTAACAAAATTAAGAATTATATAAATAAAATTGTCCAAAACCATTTCTACACAATTCCCAACCACACTCTTGTAACTTCTTCATGCTTAAACTTGATGTTGTTGTTTATCCTTCTTCTCTTGTTGTCTCCTCTTATAACTGTAAGGCTTTGGATAATACTTGGGAGACTTGGGAGGAGTAGCAGGATTGTTTCTTCCATGTTCTCTATCATATAGTCTCCTCTTTATCATAGATTTCTCATACAAGTCTAATTCTTGGGAGCTGTAATGATCATGTCTATTTTCATTGAAGTCCAAGACTAACTTTATAGTATCTAGAATGAGTGACTTTGAAGTAGGAGAGCAGATTCCTGCAAACTCATGAGCTTTCCTTTTCTTTGTATTTGGAACTAGAATAAATCTACTAGCAAAGGCTCCATCACCATATCTTCTCTTCTTTGGTATGTGAATTTCAGGAGGAGCTTGAAGAAAAATGTCTGCTGGAACAGCCTCCCAGACCTTAGCATAAGAGTCTGGAGTAGGAGCTCCAAAGCCTTCAGGTCTAGGAGAGAAAGTAGGCTGAGGAGCAGGAGCTAGAGCAACAGGAGCCAGGGGATTCAGATGATGAGGAATAATATTTGGATCAGCTTGAAAGTCAGGGAGTATCTGATTATGAATCCATACAGCTGTATCATAAGTATGGAATTTTATACTTTGAATCTGACTCAGCACATCCTCATGAATTTCTTTCAGCTTTGCTTACCAGAGTGTTTGCTTGCTGGCATCTGATTTCTCTAACTGTTCCTTGACTAAATTCTCCCCCTTTCTTACTTTTACAGTCAGAGTATTGATAACATCTTCTTTGAAAGTCCCTACCTCTTCACAGATCTTGAATATGTGAGCTTGAGCATTCTTTTCTAACTGAATCTGGTTATTGGCCAGAGTGACAGATTATTCCATGACATGACCAACACTAGTGATTGTGTGGTCCAGAGCTTTTCCACCAATCTTGAATAATTGTCTTAATTCATCAGTATTGTGCTGAATCTCTGCAAATCCTCTGCTCATCTCTTTCTCAAGAGCAGCAACTTTATCTTGAACAACTTTTTAGAGAGTCATCAAAATACTTTCTCTATTCCAGTAGCATCGGTTCAATCTTACCTACAATATCATTTGCAGCAGCAGGAGGAGGAGTAACCGTAGAAGGAACTGGAGGAGGAGGAGGAGCAGACCATGGGATAACTTCTTCAATGGTGACTGAGCTCTTAGCTCTGGTAGTATGAAACAGGGCATCATATTCTTCATCAATGAAGTTGGGTAGAGCAAAATCTAAGCTCTTCAGGGGAGCTTCAACTAGTTCTGGGGATGGCTCTTTATCATCAAAAATCAAAATAGTATCAACCTGCTCTTGTTCAGTAGCAGGAGACTGGTGAACAGGGGATACAGGATATGGAAAGGGAGTAGGTGATGGTACTAGTATTGTTTGTTTGGATGGATCAGCAGGTTGTTTTGATTGGAGTGGAGGAAGAGGTTCATCAGAACTTAACTCTTTAATCATTTGATTGATTGATTTTTATGTAGATAGAATATTTTCTTGAAACTGAGCATCTGAGTGAGTATCTTCTTGAGTTGATGGAGGGAGATAAGCAGCAGCTGGTGGAGTAGGTACTCTATCTTCTAGAACAGAAGGAGTAGGATCCCCTTTAGTAGCTACACAGAATATGTTGGCTATATGAGGTGGAGAGGGGGATGGGGTCCTGTCCTCTACAGCAGGGAGATCATGGAATCTGGCAGACTGGGTAGGATTCAGCAGTTTTAAATCCCATCTGTGAATGGAATAAATCGATACCTTCTTCATGTGATGTAGTATTGTACCTTCGGAGAAATTGAAGACTTCAGGATTGATCTCATGCAGCACCAAGGAGATAATCCTGGAATAGTTTGGATCCTTGATGTTCTCCCAGATTTTGTCAAGAATTAACATACCAAACTAATATTTCTTCCTGTAGATAATTGATGTCATGATGTCAAACATGTTTAGTGAAATTTCTTTGATTGAACCAGTCTTGCACAGGAGGATTTTTCTAATAATATCCACAAGAAACTTGCTCTCTGGATTGAGTTTTGATTGACGAATGGTGAGGACTTCAGGTGATAATCCACAGAACATACAGGCTCTATCATAATCTTTAGGACCGAGATGTTCTTTTTCATCGATAACTGGTAGCCGAAGAAGATTTGAGACAGAGTTTTTTGTAAGCTTAACCTTGATACCATTTACTTTGGACTTAAGAACCTTCCCATTTCTCTTTACCTTAATGTTCTTGAAAAATTCTTCAACCTCTGGAAAGAGAATCTTGCACGGTTGCTGTAAAACAAACGTCAAGCCGGTTGTGTCGAGGAGGATGAGGAGATTGCGGAAATCATCGAATAGTTCGGAAATCCATGCGGTGACGAGCTCAGAGCCGATTCCAATCTTGGAAGTAGGTGCCATAATCTTGATAGTGAGAGAGATTTTGTGTGGGGAAGAAGACAGGGCGGGCTCTGTGACAGTCGGTGGAAGACGAAGAGTTTTTCATCTTACTCGAGTGAAAGGGGTTTTGAATCTTGTAGAAAATGAATTTCAGATTTTTTCCTACTTATATAACCCTAATTTATCGATAATTAATAAGTAAATTATGCTAACATACCTTTGAAAGTGGCGGTATAAGCCTCGTGTTGTGAATAACGAAATTTGAATTGAAGTTGAGAAATAGACTTCCTAATACTCTAGTAGATCGAAAGTACTCGAGTGAAAAGATGATAGTACTCGAGTGAGAAAATGGAAGTACTCGAGTGATGTCTTTATATATCTCGAGTGGTAACTTAGTACTCGAGTAGGTTGAAGAAGTACTCAAGTAGGTTTACTCGAGTGGCTTGCGGAGTACTCGAGTTGTTAAAAGAGGTACTCGAGTGACTTATTTCTTACTCGAGTGGTCTTTGTCTTACTCGAGTCATGAAGTCAGAATTTGAAAAATTTCAGCTTTTGACACATTTATTGATCTCTGAGCATTTCTGTGAGTCCATCTTCTTTAATCTTCTTTGTTAAGCATTCCAAGTTCTGTTTTGAAGAACGAGAACTTGTACTCGTTGAGCGGCTTCATGAAGATGTCTGTAATCTGCCTGTCTGTAGGGACATATTGTAGATCTATGTCCACATGCTCCACATACTCTAGGATGAAGTGGTACCGCAGCTCTATGTACTTTGTATGGCTATGAGAGACTGGGTTGTTGGCTATTACAATCGCGTTGGAGGAGTCGCAAAACAAAGGGATGTCTTCGACATTGAGATTGTAATCTTCTAGCTGATTCTTTATCCATAGCAAATGTGCACAACAACTGCCTGCAGAGATATACTCTGACTCAGCAGTTGAGATTGTAACGCAGTTCTGCTTCTTACTACTCCAGGATAAGAGTCTTCTTCCAAGGAATTGGCAAGTCCCGGAAGTGCTCTTCCTGTCGTCTTTACTACCTGCAAAATCTGCATCTGAAAAACTAATTAGCTCGCTATCATTACTTCTTGGGTACCATAAGACAAGATTTGGTGTACCCTTGAGGTATCTCAAAATTTGCTTTGCAGCAGCGTAGTGAGATTCCTTAGAGTTTACTTGAAATCTAGCACAGACACATGTTGAGAACATTATGTCTGGTCTACTGGCAGTAAGGTAGAACAAGGATCCAATTATGCTTCTATACTTGGTTTCATCAAAAGGTTTCCCCTTATCATCCTTGTCCAGTGACACAGTTGAACCCATTAGAGTCCTCATAGAGGTTGCGTTCTCCATTCTGAATTTCTTAATTAGCTCTTTGGTGAACTTAGTCTGCGAGATGAAAATTCCATCTTAAGATTGTTTCACTTGAAGCCCTAAGAAATACTTCAGCTCGCCAATACTGCTCATTTCAAACTTCCCTTCATAAGTTTAGAAAACTTCTTATAGTGGTTGTCATCAGTAGAGCCAAAAATAATGTCATCGACATAGATTTGTACTAGCAAAATCTTGCTTTTTATTTACCTAAGAAATAATGTCTTATCTATCTTCTCTTGATAACTTGTTCTCAATAAGAAAGGTAGACAACGTCTCATACCAAGCTCGAGGAGCTTTTTTCAATCCATATAAAGCTTTAGATAATAGATAAACATAATCAGGAAAGTTAGAATCAACGAAACCTGGAGGTTGTTTCACATACACCTCTTCCTTTATGTCATCATTAAGGAAGGCAGACTTCACATCCATCTGGTAGACAGTGAAGCCTTTGAGAGCGGCATATGCTAGGAATAACCAGATTGCCTCCAGCCTTGACACTGGAACGTACGTCTCGTCAAAGTCGATTCCTTCTTCTTGACGATATCCTTTGGCAACGAGTCTGGCCTTATTCTTTATGATCGTTCCATCCTCGTCCATCTTGTTCCTGTAGACCCATTTTGTCCCGATGACATTCTTACCTTTGGGTCTTGGAACAAGTTTCCATACTTGACAACGCTTGAACTGATTTAGTTCTTCTTCCATTGCCATTATCCAAGACGCGTCTGAGTTTGCTTCCTCAAACTTCTTTGGTTCAACCTGTGAGAGAAAACTCAAATATAAATTCTCGTTAGTTGTACCTCTATGAGTTCTGACACCATCCTGGGGATCTCTTATGATTTGTTCCATTGGGTGATCCTTCAGATGTCTGAGCTCTAGAGTTCTTAGATCTGGAACTTCTTCTTCAATCACCAGAGTTACTTCATCTACTTGGACGATTTCTTCATCTTGATCATCAACCTCACCAATCGAGGTTGGAGTGGTGATCTTGATGAACTTTTCACCCTTTTTTTCAGTCGGCTCATCCAAGTTTAGTTCTTTCAACTTTGTACCTGCATCTTCAATGAACACACTAGAAGAGTTGCTTTGCAGCAAGTTCGTCTCATCAAATAAAACATGTATGGATTCTTCTACGACCAGAGTTTTCTATTAAATATCTTATATGCCTTACTATGGCTACTATACCCTACAAAAATACCTTCAAAACTATTTTCGCAAAATTTTATAGTATGATACTTGTCATTGTTAAGGACGAAGCACTTACAACCAAAGATTCTAAAATATGCAACAGTCAGTTTCCTGCCCTTTAGAAGTTCGTAAGGTGTCTTATTGTGGTTCTTGTTTATGAGTGCTTGATTTTGCACATGACATGCAGTGTTGACGGCTTCAGCCCAGAAGTATTCTGGTAATAAGGCATCACTCAACATAGTCCTACAGTCCTCTATGAGTGTTCTGTTCTTTCTCTCAGCTACTCCTTTTTGTTGAGGAGTACGAGGAGAGGAAAACTCTTGAAAGATACCTAAGCATTTGCAGAATTCTATCATGGCCCCAGACTTGAACGTTGTTCTATTGTCACTTCTGAACTTGACTACAGAACAGTTGTATTCATTCTGGACTTGCCTGACAAAATTTGTAAATATGTCAAAGGTATCTGACTTGTGTTTTAGAAAGAACACCCACGCAAAGCGCGAGTAATCATCAACAATAACCAACATATGATCCTTACCTCCCAAACTTCTAACTTGTAGTGGACCGAACAAGTCCATATGAAGTAGATGTAAACATCTGTTAGAATCTTCGCCAATAACGCTTTTAAAGGTAGCCCTTATTTGCATGCATTTAACACATATGTGACAAGGTCTATCTTTAACGTACTTGACATTTAGGGCATCACGTACTAAATTTAGTGAAAATAATTTATTAATAGTTTTGAAATTAATATGTGCTAATCTCTTGTGTCATTGGTCACCAAGAGACGCACTAACTTTAAGCATAAAACACATTGGTGTGGAAGAGTCTATACAAATGAAATTTAAACAAAATATAGTTCTGCTTCGAGTGCTGGATAGAATCGTTTCCATATTGTCAACAGATTTTATCAAACACTTTTCAGCATGAAATTCAACAATATACCCTTTATTGCAAAGTTGGCTTATGCTTATGAGATTGTGTTCCAATCCTTCAACATAAGTCACATCTGAGAAGGATACTCTACCGTTAGAGATCATACCATAGCCTTTAGTAATTCCTCGATCTGAACCTCCAAAGATGACCTTTGGCCCGTTCAAAACTGGAGAATAGTTCTGAAGTAGGCTTCTTCTCCCGGTCATGTGCTGAGAGCATCCACTGTCCAAATACCAGATAGGAGTTTTGGTGGCCTTTGGACATACTTGCAATTATAAATCAATTTGCCTTAGGAACCCAAACATGTTTGGGTCCTTGGTCTCTTGTTAGAACACTCCCCCTACGAGTATTAGCATTACAAGTGGTCTTTCTCTATTTCTAACATAAGGAGATGCAAAATTCCTGGGATTAAACCAGCAGTCAATGACAAAGTGACCAATTTTGCCACAACACCAACAGTCAAACCTATTATATCTTTTCCTTAGATTCTCCTGCTTGACCTTTTGAGATGGTGGTCTAGCAGGGGTAGCATTCTTGAAGGAAGAAGCTTCATGGTGATGGCAATCACATGATTTCTTCTCTTTAGAGGCTTTTCTACAATGGGCTTTACCTTTGGTGCCTTCTTAATTTTATGACCATGATTATAAGGGTCATAGCTCTGAAGATTGATTTCTTCATAAGGTGTCTTGAAAACACTCTCACCAAAGTTTCTGGGGCGAGTCCATCCTTTGTAACGAGACTTGGGTTCTATATAGGTAGGACTAGTCAAGTGACCATAGGACGAGTCAAGATCAAACTCATTCGTTCGAAATATGACTTTCTTGAAAGAAGTCTGATCTTGAGGGGCTTTCCCCTTCTCTTTGGCCAAAGCCTTCTTGGCCGCCTTATTCTTTCTCTGAGCCTTATTCCTCCTAGAAGATTTACTAGGAGCTTCAACATGGCCTAGCCCAGCACCTTTGGCCTTAGCTGAGAATTCAGCAATGAAAGGAAGAACAGTCTTGGGCTTCGAGAAACTTTCGACAAGTTTCTTTTCAGCAGCAAATTGTTCTTCCAACTTTTTGATGATTTTCTCTTTTAAGTCTAGGTGCTCGAGAGCCTTGTTATATACTTCAATAGCAGTATTGAAGTTCTCTTTGAGCGAGTCCGTCTTAACGACTTCCTCTCTCAAAGTGCTCTCTTCATCTTTCAAAAACTATATCTCTTTAGCTTGAGTTTTCACGACTCATCAATATTTGTTGTAAGCCTTAATTAACTCCTTGTACTGGGCCATGAGTTCAGACTCATCGTCAGAAGAGCTGTCCTCATGATCATGCTCAGAAACATCAGATTCAGAGACTGGAGTATGAGAGTTTACCTTCCCAGTGAACTGTGGTTCTTTTTCGTCATCAGTCTGAGCCATGAGGCCAAAGTAGGCTTCTTCTTCTTCACTCGACTCGGATGAGTCAGTGTCGCTAAGATTTTTTCCCTTCTTGGCTATTAGGCTCTTTTTTGTCTTCTTCTTATTATAAGAAGATTTATTTTCTTCTCTTTTTCCACTCTCCTTCTTCTTGTGGGGGAAGTCAGCAATGACATGACCTGGCTTATTATAGCAATAACAAACGATGTCAGTGGAAATATGTTTGTTCGGTGATGGCGACGGCCACCACGACGGCCAACTGGGTGATGAAGACGACGTCCATGGCGGTGTTGCCGTGACAGAAGATGACGACGTCCATGGCAGGTGTTGCCATGGCAGAAGATGACGACGTCCATGGCGGTGTTGCCGTGGCAGAAGATGACGACGATGCTCCTCCAACAAAAGACTTGTGGCGCCGTAGCGGGCACGGCTACAATCTTCGCCCACGCAACAAAATTAAGAGTTAAATTTATTTTACTAGTGGTCTGCATTTATCTTTTATATGTGGTATTTGAAACTATGTTGTTTTCTATCATTTCATTTCGGACAATATTTTATTTTGGGCTGCTAATAGCCACATGGTTGTAAGCCTTATATAAGGCCAAATTTTCATTTGTTATGAAACTATTATTGAAATCAAGACAAAATTGCTCGCCCTAATCTCATTCCCCTCTTCCTTATCCTCTTAGCCGCCGCCCCCCTCTAGGCTTCCCTCTCTAGGAGTTCGGCCACCCTTCTCCTCCCTTGCTTGGTCGCCCCCTTCTACTCCTCTTTCCCTGTAATCACCTCTCGTTCTCCCACCTCTCTACCCTTTATCCACCAACACCGTATTCAACCATTGGTATTTCTCAACCACCTTGGAGGACGGGGATCGTGTGCAAGGAAGAACCAAAGTTTTGGGGAAAACTCGTCCACGGCGAGAAAGCGAAGGAGACGAGCAAGATCTTCTTCCGCGGTGCGTTTCCCGTAGGTCCAAAGGAAGAGCGGTCATCTTGGTGGATCCAAACATCTTGGATCTACACTTCCGAGCGGGGTAACGAAAATTCCTACACAAGAGATTTTCCCTCTGGATTAGTTCTTTTGGTGGACGACTTTTGCATGATTTCTCGAATCGTTAATTTTCGCGGTGTTTCTAATAGTAGATCTGGATTTTCATTTGGTTTTTTTTTTCCGAAAGATCTAACGAGAGAATTGGCGCTCCTCGCTTTTGTTTTTGTTGGGATAGATCCTACCACTTTTTGAATCGTGATTTATTTTTGGGTGGATCTATTTTGGTACAGCTCCAAGCTCGACCTGAATCAATATTATTCCATTTAGCCGGAAAGGATTTTGGCCTATAGCCATTCTCCGTTCCACTTGCGGATCGGCTACTTGTATGTTAGCGCGAACGATAAATAAAATTCATTGTGGTCGCTGCGTTTTGTTTGTGTGCGAGTTAGGGAGCGTTAACGTTGTAAAGGTCGTAGTCCCGCCCTTCGTGTAGGATCCCTAAGGCATAGCCTACATCAATTTTGGTATCAAAGCGAGGTTCGTGTTGATTTCTCAATCGACACCGTCCTTACGCTTTCCGGTCATAGGACGTCGACCCACACTTGGTCGTGCACGTTTCTTAGACACAAAATCTGAAAAAAAATTTCCACCATCTGGTCTGCATATAACAAAAGTCAAAAAACATTTCTGCAAAACAAATTGCCAAAACAATTCTGAATTTTCTACTCTTTTTTCTAAGCATAAAAGTCAATAAAAATATTTTCATTCTCCAAGTCATTAAGCGTATAAAAATCCTGATTTATAAAATTCTTGTCCAAACAGTCCCTTGTCTAGGTGAGGCACCCTGTATCAGTGTTGTTCATGCGCACGAGGCTTGGCACGGATTATCCTCCATCCACATCACACATGGCCGACCATCATGATGATGGTGAGCCCGCTCCTGCAACAATTGCGGCGCTTAGGGAAGAATTTAACACTAGGTTCGATGCACTCACTCAGTTAATACAAGGGTTGGCTGTAAATCAGGCGGCGCCTCAAAATCCCGGCTTTGGGATAAATCGACCGGGGCAGCCACCCCATCCCGCCAACCAACGAGAAGAGCGACAAAATCTCCCTCGTGATCCGGATTATGAGTATGCACCCCGAGCCCCTTATGAGTTCGACTTAACTAGGGCCGTTAAAATGGAATCACCATCCTACGATGGCATGGGTGAACCCCAACTCTTTCTAAACTGGATCATGGATATTGAGTGCTATTTTGAGTGGCACAACCCGACGGACGTTGAGAAGGTACGAGTAGCACGAATGAAACTTCTGGGTAGAGCCAAAACGTTCTGGTTGAACGAAGAGAGGCATCTAGGCACCGTGAATGGAGCACCCCCAATTGGGTGGGCTGCCATGAAGGCACTCCTACATAACCAATATGTCCCGGCGTATCACCGAACCCAAATGTTCGACGAGCTAGCCACCCTTCGTCAAGGGGGCCAATCGGTAGCGGAGTACGTGGGACAACTCAAGGATATGATGGTCCGTTGTGATATTCGAGAAATGCCCGAGGTCACACTATCTCGTTTCCGTAAGGGACTTAATGCGGACATCCATGGCAAGATTTTGCGTTATGGTCACACGGACCTTAACACAACATTCAATGCGGCATTGGATATAGAAAAGCACAATGCCTACAAGTCCAAGGGTCGAGCATTCCAGAAAGGAAAATCCATCTTAGGACCCCCACCTTCGTCATCCATGCGAGACAAAGGAAAGTTCCGATCGACTGATTCAAGTTCCATAGTAATTACCGCTAGGAATAATAAACTTCCCAATGGTGAGAGAGTTCCAATAGGACGAATTAATAAGACTAATGCTACCTGTTATTCGTGCGGAATTCAAGGACACTACTCTATTGAGTGTCCTACCAAGAGTAAGCCACTGGCACTACTAGAGTCCACGTCTGAGCCTGTCGAGCTCGTCTATGAAGCTGGCGGTGAATCAGATGCCGAGCCGAGTGATATCGAAGATGAGTCTTATATGATGGTTATGAGTTGTATCTTGGCCACACCGCGTGCACCGGATGAGCACAATCAGACGAACATATTTTCTCTGAATTTTAAATGTGGTGAAAAGTGGTGCAAGTTAATAATAGACAGCGGAAGTTGCATGAATGTCATTTCGAAAAATTCCGTCACTTGTATGCACCTAGTCCCCGAACCACACCCCCAGCCATATAAAATAACGTGGGTGAACAAAATGTCTATCGCGGTTTCTAAGCGTTGTTTAGTGCCACTTACGTTGAAGAGCTATGTCGATAAAGTGTGGTGCGACGTCATCCCCATGGATGTATGTCATGTACTTCTAGGGTGCCCGTGGCTCTATGATTATGACGTGACCCATTTCGGGCGAGCCAACACTTACGAGTTCAAGTATAATGGTAAGACCATTGTACTGAAACCCACACCGCCCAAGGATCCTTCGGTTGCCCCCAAAGACACAATTGTGCCTGCGGAAAGAAAAATTATAGAAGGAGTTCACAAAAGTATTCAGCCGTTCACAAAAGGACCATGACACACATCTAAGGACAATCCTATCAACCTTGCGCCAAGAAAAGCTATATATCAATCAAAAAAAATGCTCCTTTGGTGTGACATCCGTCGAGTTTCTAGACTACATAGTGAGTTCCGAAGGCATTCATGTTGACCCAAAGAAGGTCCGAGTGATTAAAGAATGGCCTGAACCAACAAATATTCGGGAAGTTAGAAGTTTTCACGGCTTGGCCACATTTTATCGAAGGTTCATCCAAAACTTTAGTAGTATCATGGCACCGATTACCGAATGTATGAAGAAAGGAGAATTTCATTGGACTAAAGCGGCCACTCGCGCGTTTCAAATGATTAAGGACCGGATGTCTGAAGCCCCATTATTACGCTTGCCGGATTTTAGTAAAGTGTTTGAATTATCATGCGACGCATCGGGAATAGGGATCAGAGGAGTCTTAAGTCAAGATGGACATCCGATAGGATATTTTAGCGAAAAACTTGCCTGTCCAAAGTTAAATTATTCCAATTATGATAGTGAGTTCTATGTCGTGATCCGTTGTCTCCAACATTGGCGACACTATCTTATCTCAAAGGAATTTGTAATCTTGTCCGATCATGAGGCATTAAGATTTGTAAACTCCCAAAGTAAGATCATCCCTCGGCACGCCAAATGGGTCTCATACCTTCAAGAGTATACATTCATTATCAAGCACCTCAAGGGTACGTTAAATCATGTGGCGAACGCCCTTAGTCGCGTCACTCTATTACTATCTACCATGGAGGTATCAGTCATAGGATTTGAAGGAATCAAAGATGAGTATATACAGTGTTCGGATTTTAAGGAGATATATTTCGCCGCTCAGGACAATTCCCCTTCCACTATTTCGGCGTACTACATCCGTGATGGGTACCTATTTAAGCATACGCAACTATGCATCCCCGCTCTTCGCTACACCATTTTATTATATGGGAGTTACATAGTGGAGGACTAGGAGGACACTTCGGTTGCGATAAAACGATCACACTTGTAGAGGATAAATTCTTTTGGCCGGGTCTCAAGCCAATGGTCAATAAAATCGTAGGGAGCTGCCGTGTTTGTCAATTAGCCAAGGGTAACAAGACCAATGCCGGTCTTTACACACCCCTTCCGATTCCGTCTGCCCCATGGGTGGATGTTAGCATGGACTTCATTTTGGGCCTTCCACCGACATTTAGGCATCACGATTCCATCTTGTTCGTAGTGGACCGATTCTCAAAAATGGCTTATTTTATTGCTTGTCATAGCACCAACGATGCTTCACATGTCTCTAAGTTGTATTTTAAGGAGGTCGTGGCACATCGGGGTGTCCCCAAAACCATCGTGACCGATAGAGATGTTAAGTTTACTAGCTACATTTGGAAGACACTATGGAAGCTGTTGGGCACTCGACTTATGTTTTCGTCGGCCTATCATCCACAAACGGATGGGAAAACGGAAGTTGTTAACCGGAGTTTGGGTTGGTTACTTCGTTGCTTAGTAGGTGATCATAAGGGTACATGGGACCTTATTCTTCCTCACGCACAACTAGCCTACAATAATTCTAAGAATAGGTCCACCGGGTTATCGCCAAATGAGATAGTGCATGGATATAAGGCGCCCGTTCCTCTTGACTTGATTCAGTTACCACCATCATTTAAATCAAGTCAATTTGCATAGGACTTCGCCTCACACGTTCACACTCTCCATGAGCACATAGGCAAGACGTTAGCTAAACAATATGCTATTTATCAATCGAATACTAACCTACATAAGCGAGAAGTCCCCTTAAATATTGGCGATTTGGTAATGGCACATCTTATCCCTGAACGGATGCCTTCGGGCACCATAAAAAAATTAGCGAATAGGAGAGCCGGTCCTTTTCGGGTTTTGAAGAAGCTAGGTGAAAATGCATATTTATTAAAGTTACCCGCTGATTGGGGAATCTCCCATGTTTTTAACATTTCGGATTTAACGCTCTATGTCGCTCCACCACCTGAACTGTCAGTCTCTCGTTTCATATTTCCACTATACAGTCTAAAGGGGTGGGGGTGAGAATATTTCTGGACCGCTCTCCCTTTCGGATCCTTCGGGAGGTACGTTGCCTATTAATGATGCAACTTGTTTTTCTTCTGCGCCTAACGCTTTTCCAAGGTTCCCCCGGACCGATTTCTTGCCTGACAAGATTTTGCAGGATGCGGTGTTTTCTACCCCCGACGGCGACGTTCACAGGTTTTTGGTCAGATGGCGAGTTCGTCCAACTTCGGACGACTCTTGGGTTTCTTCGGTAGAGCTGGCTCTTCTTGATGCAGATCTCCTCCACCGTTACCATCCAGCCCACTCATCGGCGATGAGTCCTTTTGAGAGCGGGAGGATTGATGGCGACGGCCACCACGACAGCCAACTGGGTGATGAAGACGACGTCCATGGCGGTGTTGCCGTGGCAGAAGATGACGACGTCCATGGCGGTGTTGCCGTGGCAGAAGATGACGATGTCCATGGCGGTGTTGCCGTGGTAGAAGATGACGACGATGCTCCTCCAACAAAATACTTGCAGCGCCGTAGCGGGCACGACAACAATCTTCGCCCACGCAACAAAATTAAGAGTTAAATTTATTTTACTAGTGGTCTGCATTTATATTTTATATGTGGTATTTGAAACTATGTTGTTTTCTATCATTTCATTTCAGACAATATTTTATTTTGGGCTGCTAATAGCCACATGGTTGTAAACCTTATATAAGGCCAAATTTTCATTTGTTATGAAACTATTATTGAAATCAAGACAAAATTGCTTGCCCTAATCTCATTCCCCTCCTCCTTCTCCTCTTAGCCGCCGCCCCCCTCTAGGCTTCCCTCTCTAGGAGTTCGACCACCCTTCTCCTCCATTGCTTGGCCGCCCCCTTCTACTCCTCTTTCCCTCTAATCACCTCTCGTTCTCCCACCTCTCTACCCTTTCTCCACCAACACTGTATTCAACCGTTGGTATTTCTCAACCACCTTGGAGGACGGGGATCGTGTGCAAGGAAGAACCAAAGTTTTGTGGAAAATTCGTCCACGGCGAGAAAGCGAAGGAGACGAGCAAGATCTTCATCCGCGGTGCATTTCCCGTGGGTCCAAAGGAAGAGCGGTCATCTTGGTGGATCCAAACATCTCAGATCTACACTTCCGAGTGGGGTAATGAAAATTCCTACACAAGAGATTTTCCCTCTTGATTAGTTCTTTTGGTGGGCGACTTTCGCGTGATTTCTCGAATCGTTAATTTTCGCGGTGTTTCTAATAGTAGATCTGGATTTTCATTTGGTTTTTTTTTTCCGAAAGATCTAACGAGAGGATTGGCGCTCCTCGCTTTTGTTTTTGTTGGGATAGATCCTACCACTTTTTGAATCGTGATTTATTTTTGGGTGGATCTATTTTGGTACAACTCCAAGCTCCACCGGAATCAATATTATTCCATTTAGCCGGAAAGGATTTTGGCCTATAGCCATTCTCCGTTCCACTTGCGGATCGGCTACTCGTATGTTAGCGCGAATGATAAAAAAAATTCATTGTGGTCGCTGTGTTTCGTTTGTGTGCGGGTTAAGGAGCGTTAACGTTGTAAAGGTCGTAGTACCGCCCTTCGTGTAGGATCCCTAAGGCATAGCCTACATCATTCGGTTTAGTAGTATACCTATCATGGCTGCTTGAGCCTTTTCTGTGTCGATCACCATCATGTCGTGATCTTCTGTAGGACGCATCCTTGACTTTCCATTGCTTCTTTTTGTTCAAGAATTTCTTGAACTATCGTGAGAGTAGAGAGAACTCTCCTTTAGATAGCTCTGAGCCTGAGGTACTTGGCTCCGAGGTTTCTTCTTCACTTACTTCTTGTGCTAGTGTAGGAGAGGCAGCCTTGGACTTCCTTTAGGAGTGTGCCTTGAGAGAAACAAACTTCTCCTTGGATGAAGACCCGCTCTTCTCTTCTTCAGCTTTTCTTGTATTGAGTCACATCTCATATGACATAGGCTTCCCGAAGAGATTTTACGGGTCTATCTCAGCTAGCTTTCCAAATTACCGGATTGCACAAACCTTATTATCTCATTCCTTAGTTAGGGATCTCAAGAACTTATCATTCAGTTCTCCATTTATGAAGACTCTGTCGTAGACTCTTAGGCCTTTGACTATCTTGAAGAAGTTTTCAAACGTATCTACAATGGTATCCTTGGATCCTTGTCGGAAGGCTTCATATTTCTGATTAAGAAGGGATCTTTTATCGTCCCTAACCTCTTCTGTGCCTTCCATCAAGGCAACAAGAGACTGCCACATCTTCTTAGCAGACTGGCAGTGGATCAGGTTCTACAACATGAAGCAATCAACTGCATTTGCTATAATGTTCTTGGCCTTCTTGTTTAAAGACACAAGTGCAATCTATTCTTTGTCGAGATCCATCAATTTTTTAGGAACCTTCTTTGTTGGATCTATAGTGGAGATGGTCATCGGAACGTAAGGACCTTCTTCAACGATCATGAAAATCCTTGTATCCACAACTTGCATGAAAAATCTGATTCTCTCTTTCCACATTGGGAAAGTTATTCTTTGTGCACAAGGGAAGCTTGGCAAAATCTTTGGCCATGTCCATGCTTGGATAATCTCAAAAGACAACTATGGATGGATCTGATCAAGGTGTTAACCTTTTAGTGATCAACCTCCGTCTGATAACAATTGAAAGTTATTCAGTTGTCTACCTAAATCACTAGAGGGGGGTGAATAGGTGAGTTGTGCGTCTTTACGTAATAAAAATTTAGAGATCTATGAATACAAAAATCTACGAAGCAATCACAGAGGACACCAAGATTTATAGTGGTTCCCCAACCTTGGGTACATCCACATTCCCTCACCGATCAAGCAAAGTACTAGACTCGACTACTCCACTATCTCGGATTGAAAACCAATACTACGCTTCGGAACCAAGTTCCTACAATCTCGATCCACAACAAGGATCTACACTCGGAAGATAAAAACTTCCTACAACTCGAAGACAAAAGCTCCTACACTTGGAGAGGAATCTCCTACAAGAATAAATGGAGAAAATATGAAATACAAATAGAATATTTCTCAGATCTAGAAAATCTCGGCCAAGGTCTTCTTTCTTTGATCTTTGAGGATTTTTCAGAAATTGTTGAAGAAGATGCTCGGCTAGATCTGGATCTGAGGTTTCTTTAACTCACACGATCTAAGAGAAGATGAGGAGTTGAAGAACAATCTCGATCTATAAGTCGACTTGATCTGAATCTCTTGAAAGCAAGCCCTAGGAGATTTGCACGATGAAGAGGGCGGCGTCTTCCATTTTTGGAAAGAGAAAATTCAGATTCAGATTTCTTAGAATAATCTTTTCAGCACTTGTTTTTAGGGATAATCGATTTTACAAGACCTTATATAAGATCTCCCTAACAGTCATAATTAGCATTGATGACGTACACGTGGACCAATCACGTCAAGGCATTTGAAAATCCCGTCGGTTATGGACTTAGCGGAATTCTAGAAACAATTTGCTGATTTACTCGAGTAAAAGATGAGCTACTCGAGTGCTAGGCTGAGATCTCGAGGGGATAGTAATAGACAACTCGAGATGAATTCCTTAAGAAAATTCAGAACAGAACTTATAGATACTCGAGTGGAATAAAATTTACTCGAGTGCTAGAAGTGTTACAGGAGAGGTGGAGAAGAACTACTCGAGTACTAGAAATAGTACTCGAGAGGTAGAAGGATTACTCGAGTCAAATACTTAGCGAATTTTTCTGGGAGATGAAATCTGGTTACTCAAGTGCTGGAGATGGACTACTCAAGTACACGAACTTAACTACTCGAGTGGGGTAACAACAACATGAGAACTGTCCTTCTGTAACCGATACAAAGGACTTATATACTCGAGTGGTTAACATGACTACTCGAGTAAAGTACTTAGAATAAATTTTGAGAGGTAAAAAACTGCTAACTCGAGAATAAGATAAAGTTTACTTAAGTAATGGACTTGGCCACTCGAGAGCTCTGTTCACACTACTTGAGAGTCATTTCCCTTACTCAAGTACAAACAGACTTACACGAGTATTTACTAAGTGTTCAACTCGAGTACTTAAACTTCTACTCGAGTGAAAGACTTATAAAATTTTTCCTTCAATAGAATTTTCCTTTCTTCAATAAAATCGGCAATACTTCTTTCTCCAATCAATCCAAGTGCTTGAAAAATGAAGTGTATCCCAATAGAGAGGCTACACATGACTCAACACCATGGATCACACAATGAGGGATCACATTGTAAGGTCCTGTGTTTGGTCACCCATTGTAGATTGACATTGGTCTACACTTGACAATTTAGTCCTGCAAACACATAACTCAAACAATACATCAAATATAACTTAATTCACCTTAGTTCAAGGGTGACTTCACCAAATCTGGGTTATTGTGGATACAATACCCAACAGCCCCAATGAGCAAAATCACGCACTAGCATCGACACACCGTTAACCATGCGTCAAAGTAACGCCCCACGTCATTATTATGCCACTAAAGATATCAAAATAATAATTGAAAATTCAGGGGCATTACACCTATGTCCAAGCTTCTGCTTTGGCGGCTGAGATTAACTCCCCCCTTGTATATTGGTCATTTGGCCCACCGAGTGTTAATTCCAATTATCCGCCAAAATGTTTTTGGAATTGAGATTTCTAGAATGAACTCTCGAGTTCAGAACAACCTCCTAAGGCCATGCCTCTGCAAGGATGCTGGAAATTTGCTCCACTTTTGCATGCTGGCTATTTGGCTCCCCAAGAGCTCATTATTTGGTTCGATTAATAAGAAACCTTGGGTTCACTTTTCCCTCCTAGGCCCATACCTTTATAACGATAGCTGAGATCAGTTCCTCTCTTGCATGTTGGCTATTTGTCCCCTCCGAAAGCATATTCCATGATGTGATTAAGAAGAATACTCAGTTTAAGTGCACCCTTTTAAGTCCATTCCTTTATAATGACAATCTAAATTAGCTTACCTCTTGTAAGATGGTTGTTTTCCCCCTAGAGCTCATTTTATGATCTGATTAAGAAGAAACCTCGATTTTAGTGCACTTTCCCAAGTCCAAGCCTCTACAACAACTGTTAAGATTAATTTTCCTATTACATGTTGTTTGTTTGGCATCCCATGAGATCATTATGTTCTTCAAGAAAGAAGAAGCTCCAGGTTCAGTCTGCCCTCCTAAGTCCATTCCTCTACAACGACAACCGAGTTCATCTCCCCTCATGTATGTTGGCCACTTGCCCCCTAATAGCTCATTTTGAGCTCTGAGTAAGAAGAAAACTTAGGTTTAATACACCTTCCAAAGTCAATACCTCTATAACGATGATCGAGATCAACTCCCCTATTAAAGGTTATCCGCTTAGCCACCCATGATCTCATTCCATGCTCTAAGTAAGAAGAAGCTTGTTCAGTGTGCCCAACTAAGTCCACTCATCTGTAAATGATGGCCTAGATCAGTTCCCCTCTTGTATGTTGGCTATTTGTCCCCCAAGATCTCATTTCATACTCCGAGTTAGGAAGAAGAAACATCAGGTTCAGTAGAGACTCATAAGTCCACGGCTTTGAAATAATAGTCAAAATTAGACACCCTCTTGCATTCTGGCCATTTGTCCTCCTGAGAAATCATTCTATGCTTCGAGTAAGAATAAGCCTCCGGTTCAGTGCTCCTTAAGTCCGCACCTTTATAACAATGACTGAGATTAGCTCCTCTCTGGCATGTTGGCCATTTCTCCCCTAAGTTCTCATTTTGTGCTTCGAGTAAGAAGAAGTATTAGGTTCAATGTGCTTTCCTAAGATCATGACTCTGCAATGATGGTCAAGATTAAATCCCCACTTGTATGCTGGCCCAAGTAAGATGAAGTCTTGAGTTTAGTACATCCTCCTAAGTCCATGCCTCTATAATGATGGAAGAGCTAAGATCCCCTCTTGCATGCTGGTTGTTTAGCCCCCAAGAGTTGAATCTTCCCACCAGGTATATGCCTCCTCATGGGAAGTAGTTATTTCTCAAAAATCATCAACCTATGAGCTTAAGCAAACTCTCACTCACATCGGCTTATGATCCTAACCAAACTCTTGCTCTCATCATATTTTGAGCATAATAGAACACTCGTTCTCATCATCCTATGATCAAAAAGTAAAAGAGATTCAATCCTCATAACTTTAGCCTCACCACCTTGGACTCACCACCTCGCCATCATTCCTCCCCAAGCCGAACAGGAACTCCACCATAATGATTAACTTGATCTTTGATCAGCGTGAGTTCAAGGACTCACATGTGGACTAATCGGTTGAGCCACTCCTGTTGGAGTAGGAGTCAGTATCACTGTCTCTGAATGAGGTCTCATCAATCTCATTCCCTGACATCTCAATAAGAAGAGTTTCCATTGACAAGAACTCACCTCCATCATCTAACCTCCCCATACACCGCAAGGGAGGGAGCATGAGCTCGCAACCATCATGAAAATATTATCGCAGAATAGACCTATGGTTGTGTAACACCCCCTATCCATCACATAGCATATAGCAGTAGGTCCAGCCGGGGCCCAACGCCATATACCACAGACAGACTGAAGGGTTACGCAATGAAACCATCCTTCCAATGACCGACGTCCAACACAGTGTACATTCTAGCAGAAGCAATTTAAATATTACAAATTAAGAATCCAGCCACAGCTTGAATGCACACTAACATTAAGAACCCAAATGGAATGAGCGTACAAATACACAAGTACTTGGCCTTATGGCCTTACAGGAGTTTACTTATACAAATAATGTCGTCCAAACCTCGGCACGCAGGAGGTTACACATGAGAATAAAAGTAAACATTGAAATACATGCCTTCGAGGGCCGGCTCAGCAACAAGGGCTTTAGCCCGCTATTTGCCACTAGGCTCCGCAGCACCTGCAAGCAATAATCCACCGAAGCAGTGGCATACAAGGCAACGGTCAGCTAAAGCTGACCAATTTATAATGACCTCGCCCCTTAACTCGGGGCAACGATACTCCTTCCCTGCACCTTATTAGCATAACAAAACAAATAGTTAAAGTACAATTTATGCACACTTCACCACAGGCGTAGGCACGCACGGCCACACACCCCGTGCTCTCAGGGCATTTATTCGGTGAACTCGGTCCACCAGCGCCACTGGGACGGCAAACTCGTGAGCATTTTGGTCTCTTTCAGCCGGAGCCTAAGACTCTCTCCATCTACGTCAACGGTAAGTCCCCCGTACTTTAGGTCACCTGTACCGAATGACATAGAGCGCGTCGTTTCCGCCTAACCCGTTGTTCACACCGCAACGTCAATTTAAGTCATATGTACGGGTCAAGCATCCCCGAGTCCCAAATCGATTACACACTTTACGTAACCCAGTTATGTGCAAATTGGCTCCCAGGCAACCAAGACGGCAGAATCACGCATCTGCCCAGTATTCTGGGTGCACCTTAGAGTTAGTCCCCAAGGTTCCTTATTGCAATCTACCGTGTACAATACCCGTAAAACAACCATCGGTGCGGAGTCATCTTTGGCCATTCATGCAATGCAACATCACCGATCCAGACCAACTTGTCCGGGTAGGCTTCACACCCCATGCCTACATCCGTTCTTCGATTCCGGACACTACATGTAAAACAACGGGGACTATTCATTTCTACCCGAAGGAACACCTCACACTCACCACAAACTCGCGAGAGCGGACTTCCTATACAAAAGGAAAGAGGACTTCACATGTCCAAGATGAGAATCATTATGCTAGCATTTCTCTTTGGCGTCATGAAGATCTATACTGATGAAAAGCACCACAACGGCCTCGCCTCCATAGATCCAAACTCGGCTAGCGATTTACGGCTCTGAAGCTCCACCGGCAGTCGGAACTCTCCTCCTCCTTCTTCCTTGCTCTCCCCTCTCTTTAAGGTTTTAGAAAGAGAAAGCTTAATTGGAAATGATGGTTTCAACCCTATTCCCGGCCTTAACCTAACAAGGACCATCCTGAGCCCTTAGATCCCAAAAGAAGAAAATGGACGGCCACGATTCGCACTTAAAATCAGATTCCTTGGCTAAACACGGCTTGTGACACGCCCGTGTCCAAGGCCGTGTGACTCAATCGACACCCAAACCATCGTGTCCAGACCAGGACACGGCCTCTCGACACACCCTTGTCACACCTGATATGCCCGTATCATTCAGTACACGCACGTGTTGCGGGGGCGTGTTCCTCCATCGACATAGGACAAAACACAACCCAAGGAGAATACGGGTACTCGACACGCCCGTGTCACATTTGACATGCCTGTATCACATTTGACACGCCTGTGTCACACCCAAACATGCCTGGGCTCCAGGCCATGTTCCTCCCCCGACACAGCTCGACTAACTACCCGAGCAGGATAGGGTCTGGGACACGTCCGTGTCTCAGGCCGTGTTTGTTATCTCGACGATCTACGACTGCAACTTCGTTGACCACATGACCAGATCGTCGAACCTGAGCACGACAAGGCCCTGGGATATGCCCGTGTGGTGTCCCAGGCCATGTGATACCTTCCAAGCACCAAACTTGATACAAAATGCTGCCCGTCCCACTTTTGAGTTTCGGGGCATTACAACTCTCTCCCTCTTAAAAGAATTTCATCCCGAAATTTACAGAAAGGAAAATAAATAAACAAAACTTAAACGGTACCTTAGTGGAATAACTCTGGGTACTCCTCAAGCATGGTCTGCTCTCGTTCCCACGAGAGCTCCTCCCGACCGCAGTTGTCCCAATGGACCTTGACCATCCTGATGTCTTTGTTACGAAATCGCTTGACATACGAGTCCTCAATGTGAACAGGCTTCACCTTCGTCGTCAACCCATTATCATCTGGTACTTGATCGACCGTAATCACTTGCGAATGCTCTTGCACCGCCTTTCGCAGCACCGATATATAGAATACGTCGTGTAGACCACTTAGTTCCACTAATAGCTCTAATCGATATGCAGCTTCGCCAATCCGCTCCAGAACCTCAAACGGTCCAATGTACGTCGGGCTTAGCTTCCTCAAGCGTCATACCCTTGAGACACCCTTGAACGGCTTAATCTTCAAATACACCCAGTCTCCAACAACGAACTCCACATTAATATGCTTGGCAGTATAGTACTTAGTTTTTTGGGCCTGAGCGATTAACAATCTTTCTCGAATGGTTCGTACCAATGAGGTTGCATCTTCCACTTCTTGCCGCTTATACAGCTTCGACTCACCCGTTTCCAACCATGACAATGACATGTGACATCTCCTACCATAAAGGGCCTCGAAGGGTGCCATTTGGATGCTCGTCTGGTAGCTGTTGTTATAAGCGAATTCTACCAAGTATAGGTGATCTTTCCACTTCCCGAAATCCAAGACGCACATGAGGAGCATGTCTTCCAACGTCATATTGACTCTTTCGGTCTGACCATCCGTCTGTGGATGAAAGACCGTGCTGAAACTCAGCTTTGTTCCCAACATCTATTGCGCCAACCTCCTGTCATTGGACGTGAAATTCCCATCTCGGTCACTCACGATGTTGCAGGGCACACCGTGAAGCCGCACAATGTTATCCACAGACAGTTTTGCCAATTTCTCCATAGAATCATCCTTCCTATGCGGAATGAAGTGCGACACTTTCGTCAAATGATCTATGATCACCCAGATGGCGTCGTTTCCCTTCTGCGACCTTGGCAAATCATGTACAAAGTCCATTGTAATATCGTTGAACTTCCATTCCGGGATAGGCAAGGACTTCAAGAATCTTCCAGGCTTCTGGCACTCAGCCTTCCCTAAGGCGCACGTGTAAGACCCCTTCCTCCCCCTTACCAAGGAGGCTACCGGGTCTTATGCCCAGAACCGACGTCTTACGGTGTCACTAACTCACGGGTTAGTCGACACCGCAACACACCGATCCTGCCGGCTAGTTCGATCATTTAACATGTAGGCCAATATGAGAAGAAGAAGTAAAGAAGTATATAAATCCACTAGTCCACAAGTCACATAGTACAATCATATATAGGAAATGAAAGGTACACAATATAGTCCACAGAAGAGTACAAAACGAAAGAGTAATAAGGGCTTATGCCTAGTACATCAAATCCACTCTCTCACAAAATAAATAAAAGCGAAAGTTATACTAGTATATCAGATCTCGTCCCACCTGAGGACGCACAGTAGTGGTAGTAGCCTGCTGAAGCGGTATCTGCTCCTCAAGTCCTGCCTCCTCGACGTGCTGGTGCTCCATCTCCACGGGCTCCTAAAAATAGTATGGTCACCGACCATTAGTCAAAAAGACTAAGTCGTTTCCTCCGCACCTCACCCCGCAGCTCCTAGGCACCGAGCGGGAGGACGAAGAGGAGGACAACAAGGGGTAGCAAAAGTGGAAGCAGGTGACAGAATCTAACTAGCATTTCTAAGTATAGTATAAGTAAGAGCAGTACAGTAAAGGAAGTAAAGACAGCAGTAAAAGCAAGTAAATAAACTATTCTACCACTATACTATCATCACAAAAGTACCCTAACTTATATAAATGCCGATACAAATATATAAGTTAGGATTTTCAGGAAATTTAACTTATCATATAAAAGAGCCCATACTAATTTATATGATAAGGATCTATGAAGCGTATGACCTAATATGAATGAATGTTATGATGTAATTTTATGCACAGGCAAGTGCAACTCACACATAACGACTCTGTGATCACAGACCTTTAGTTACCACTTTTTGAGAGCTAGCATCACTCTCGAGTACCACCGCTGTGGCTACGGCAGCAGCGGAGCGGGCGTCTCCGATTCTAGGCCGGTATGTACACTACCAATCCTTAGACCCCTCTCATATGCCTCTGTACACGTCCAAGGTGCACTCTATAGTCTCGCATACATACTTTGCTGACAACCCGTCAGTCTTGTTGGGTCGGATGTGCGTTATCGGGGGTCGTCCTCCAGACCGTAGTGTAAAACAACCCACTGGCCCCTCTAACCCTCACAATCGCCTGGTGCACCGTACTGCCATCGGTGTGACGAACGGCCAGTACCGCATGCCCTGCCACTAGATTTATGTATATGCAAGTATTTTACTCCGAGCCTTCCGCTCGCAGGACCAAACCCGTCCTGAAAACCCTCAAACCCAACCCGGGTGAGAACGCACATTAGTGCCTTTATACTTACTCCCTCAAACCCTAAACGGGTGAGCATATATCATGAATCTCTCCAACCCTACACGGGTGAGAAGGTACAACAAATGTCCTAACCTATTAGACTACTCTTGTCTACGGGTTATTATACTTAGTGATTTAAGGTTAATCCCAGGACTGCCCCCGGTATTCCCTGTGAAGGGCTCTCAAGGGGCACTAGGAACTGTGTTGGGATTACGCCCAGCGTTCCCTTTCGCAAGGATATTTACTTTAGTTGATGGCTACCCATGTTTCACCCTAGCTCTCATTGTTGCTCTTAAAAAACCCTAGTGACTTAAGATGTTACCGGGAAACCGACGGTCTTCCGTCGACCCCCACTCTAGTTGCTACCTAAAGACTTGCACTTTTAACCCATCACTAAGACCATACTACCCACCAGGGATTATTCATATTGCACTCTCTTATTTCTTCTGATAATCAATCCCCTGGTAACCCCTAAGGCAAGACCTATTTATGTTATATGCAGACCATGTCCAATTATTACCCTAAAAATGGAATCTTCCAATCCTTAAGGCATCGTGCACCTAAATATTTATCCTGGGGTGGTATGGGCTAAGGGAACTACCCTATGAATTCTCATAATTTTCCTTGGCTAAATAATCCTTTAAGTAAATCTTTTAAATTAATTACTAGGTCACGTTACACATGAAGTAGCATGATTTAACATCCACTAACCTAGGTAATTTTTCCTGAGTTGTATAATGATAAAATATTACTGTCGACAGAGTTTCATAATTTGCCTTGGAATATTTATATCAATTCCTTATTTAATTCCAAATTCACATAATTTCCATTTTCCAAATGAAGTATAGGTAATATGTAATCCAAAATTCCAGGAAAATTACAGAACATATAAAACATTAATTTATGACTATTGGCAGAGTTTCATCAACTTTTATTGTGTAATGGCCTATCAATTTCCATTCTTACATATTTACCAAAAATGCGATTATATTAATTTTAAAACTATCAATACACCCATTAATTCTGAAAAACATTATGCAAGACTAATAATACAATTTTTCAGCACTAGAATTATTTCCAAATTTTTCTGAGGTCCATATCCATCAATTCAATAATAAATGAAATAAGGGTAAAATGGGCATTTTAAGATATTTTATTCAAAAAGCTCTTCAAACAGAAGGATCAAATTTTTCCTAAGTCAAATGTAACCTTATCTATATCTTGGCAAAGTTTGAGGATTTGTGCTTGAGGAAAACCTATTTTCCAAATTTATTTTCAAAAGAGCTACATTTAAAATAAATTCCAATTAATGGGATTTTTGATTCCAAAAATCTCATAATTAATTTGAGGGGTGAAAGTTACCCTAATGAACCACTGTAAACAAATCCAAGATTTTTGCATGCCTCCATTAGGCTGAATACACAATATTTGAACTATTGCTATTAGCACCCAAGGCAATATGTACAACAACCCATGCAAGTGGATTTTCCCATCATACAGTGATCCAAAAGTGCTGAAATTTTTATCATGCACTAATGGTGTTCCCAAGGACCCACCCCCAAAATATGGGGCCATGGGGAGTCATATAACTCCATATATTTCATTTATTTACATTTTGAAATTATGACCAAAACTATAGGAAAACGTGTTTCAAAAATTCCTAACTTTTGGCAGGGGCTAGGTATACCCTAATCATGCATGTACCCAAACTTTGGGGCCATGGTGATTGCTGGTTTGACTTGGGCATGCAAATGAATTTCTGCCCTAGTTTAGGACCAGTCCTAGGAGAAATTCCCTAGAGGACTGTATACTACACCAAATCACAACTTTAAGGTGGCAAATTAACGTAAGACAGTCAGCTACATTTTTCATTTAGGGACTAGTTTCTGGAAATGCCTCTAAGAGGCCTAAAAAGAACATGCAACATGACTGTATTTATGTGACAGAATTTATACTATTCATCACATTTAAATTAATTCATTTAATAAATCTTGCACGAATCTTAAAGCGTAAACCGACGGGATCCGGTCATCATCCCCACTGGATTAACGGCTGAGATTGAGCAGACCTGGGCGACTTTGCTGGCGATTTCCGGCCAGCTGAGGCGGCGCCACCTCCGGCCAACGGTGCCATCACCTTCACGGTGGTGGTGGCTATCGTTTCCCGGTGATGGGGCGGAGGGAGACGACGGCGACGACGAACCCGAGCGGTTTCAAAAGCTTGGAAAAATCTCATTTTTCTCACATGGCATCGGGCTCAGTTGAGCTCGATATCTCACCTAATCGATCTAAGATCCAAGTACGGGTAGAGGTGAGGTGAAACGAACCTGGATTGGGGCTTGGCTGCGGGTCAGGCGGCGGTTTGCCATGGTGGTGGTGCGCTGGCGAGCTCCTCCCCGATTCCTTGATTCTTCATCGTTTTCCATGTTCCAGCACTCGAACTCCACTCCTTTCTACCTCCCGAAGCTGTTGGTGAGGTTATTTGGGGCTGAGGTGGAGTATATGGGGAGATACAACCAAGGTGAGCTCGGCTCAGCCTTGGTTGCTCCGCCCCTGCTTGCCAAGTGGCTCTCAGCCCCTATTTTCCTCTGGAATGATGAGAGGAGGTCGGCCATCTGGTTTTGGGCAGAGAAATTCAGCTGAAGGGGTGGCCATGTGGCCACCATCCCCTTTCATCTCCATTTCTCTCTCCTCTTTCTCTCAAAATCTCATTTCTACCCCTTTGCATGCATTCTTTCTCCTGATTTAGAGGGATAGGGCTGGTCTTGTTCACTTGGGCTGGCCATGGGTCAATTTTGGTGGGCTTGGTCCAATGGAGGATGGCTTGGTCTTCATTTCACTCTTTTAGGTCAAATAGTTGACTTGTTGACTTGGAGAGTTGACTTAGTCAACATTGTGGGTGGGCTGACCATTTGATGGAAATGGGTCTAGTGGCACCACCCAACTTGGGTTGGGTCAAGGGGGTGCCCTGCTTAGGCTAATTGGGCTTATGAGTGTGGGTTTGACCAAATTAAGCCCATGGTTGTCTTGGGTCAATTGGGGTCAAACTGTTGACCTAATGGCATGCCCTAGGGTCCACTTAGATTGTTTTTAGGGCTAGGGCAATGTGGTGTGGTCATAGTGGGGCTAGGGTCCTCACTTAGGATAGTTTGAACTAGTTTGACTATGGTCCTATAGTGGGCTCCACATGGCTACCACCCACTACCTAGGGTCAAACCTAGTTGATCTCCTTAAATCTCACCCCATGCCTAACCCAATCTAAGTTGAGGTGTCCAGAAGTAACATGGGATGTTACAAATTCCAATAAACAAGAAAATAATTTCGTCCCCGAAATTTAAGTTCGGGTCTACGGGGTTCTACTTGCAAGAATTTTTAAGAAACTTTAAAAACATAACTTGAAAGTACATGATGCGAATAGCTCCGGGTGTTGCTCCAGCATTAGATCCCTCGGCTCCCAGGTGTGCTCCTCCCGTCCATGGTTGGACCACAACACCTTCACAAGAGGGACCTTCTTCTTCCGCAACACTCGGATGGCTGTATCGTCAATCCGGATCGGCTCCAATCTAACTGATCTGTCAGGCTCTACTGGTCTGGCTGTAGTAGTATTGTGCTGCTCCGGCCGAAGGAGAGCTCTTCGCAAGGAAGAGACATGGAAGATGTCATGTAATGCACCCAACTCCGGTGGCAGCTGCAGTCGGTAAGCTAAGGGGCCGATCCGCTCCAGGATCAGGTATGGCCCCATGTATCGTGGACTGAGCCTCTTGTGCCTCCGCACCTGAGAGACACCGTGTACTGGACGTATCTTCAGGAATACTCTGTCTCCAACCTGGAACTCCACCTTCCGGTGCCGAGCATCATAATACTTTGCCTGCCTGCTCTGGGCCTCTAGTAGCCGATCTCTGATCAATCGAATTTGAACCTCAGTATCCTCTATATAATCAGATCCAAGAGCCCTGGTATCCACATCCTGAACCCATGATAGCGGTGTCCGACATCTCCTCACATAAAGTGCCTCATATGGAGTCATCCTGATGCTAGCCTGGTGGCTGTTGTTGTACGAGAACTCAATCAGTGGCAGCAGCCTCTCTCAAGGCTTCCCCGTATCCAATATACATAGTCTGAGTAGGTCCTCCATGGTCCGGATGTTCCGCTTAGTCTGTCCGTCGGTCTGCGGATGGATGGCGGTACTAAAAGTAAGCCGAGATCCCAAGTAAGCATGCACGGCCCTCCACTCGCTCGAAGTGAACCGACCATCATGGTCCGAAACAATCGTCCTGGGAATGCCACGATATCTGACGAACTGCTCCACAAACAATCTCACCAGAACTGCAACTAGGGCATCCTTCCGAACTGGAATAAATCGTGCTACCTTGGTCAGTCTATCCACCATGACCCATATAGAATCATGCCCAGAGTGGGAGCGAGGCAATCTGTGTACAAAGTCCATAGCAATGCCCTCGAACTTCCATTCTGGAACTTGTAGTGGCTGTAGTAAACCTCCCGGGCTCTTGCATTCTGCTTTCACAAGCTGGCAGGTCTCACAATGGGTCACAAAATCCGTGATCTCCCTCTTCATCCCGGGCCAATACATAGACCTCCGCAAATCTGCCCACATCTTGGTGATGCCGGGGTGAACTGAATATCTGGAGCAATGAGCCTCTCTGAGTATGTCATCCCGGATACTGCCCCCTGCTGGTATGTAGATGCGCCCACGGAATCGAAGAAGATCATCCTGTAGCATGTAGTCCTCAACCTTGCCCCTCTCCAGGGCACTAAAAATCGGCTGTAACGCAGCATCCAGCCTCTGATGTGTTCGGATGCGCTCCTGTATAACATCGCCACTGATCACTGAGCTCAAACACTCTCGATACACTACTGGCTCGGTCTCAGATACCATGGTAATGTGCATGTCCTCCATCATCTGTAGCAGCTCTATAGACATCAACCGGGGCTCCGGTCCAGAAGTGCCGGCCCTCCTGCTCAAAGCATCTGCTACCGTGTTCGCTTTTCTCGGATGGTAGTGGATCTTGTAATCATAGTCACAGAGAAATTCTAGCCATCTCCTCTGTCTCAGGTTTAAGTCCTTCTGTGTATCGATATATTTAAGATTCTTGTGATCTGAAAAGATGTCACAATGAATCATGTATAAGTAATGCCTCCATATCTTTAGGGCGAATACCACAGCCCCGAGCTCTAGGTCATGTACTGGATAGTTATGCTCATGCTTCTTCAACTTTCTTGAAGCATAAGCAATAACATGTCCATACTGCATCAGGACTGCACCCATCCCCTGGTAAGAGGCGTCCGTGTAGATCTGGAATCCTTCGCTCCCGGATGGAAGCACAAGAATGGGGGATGAGATGAGTCGGTCCTTCAACTCCTGAAAAGTCGTCTCGCACCGCTCTGACCAAACAAAATCTGCGTCATTCTTCGTCAAGGACGTGCGGGGGAGTTCTATCCTCGAGAATCCCTCCACGAACTTCCGATAATACCCTGCTAGTCCCAAGAAACTGCGAATGTCAGATGAGGTTTTCGGTCATGGCCAATCCTTCACTGTCTCTATCTTGGCTGGGTCCACTGCTAATCCAACCCCACTGATCGTGAGCCCTAGGAAAGCCACCTCCTACAGCCAGAACTAGCACTTTGAAAATTTTGCGTACATCTGGGACTCCCTCAGCCTCTACAAGACCTGTGCCAGGTGCTCCGTATGCTCCTCCTGAGTCCGAGAATATATAAGAATGTCGTCGATGAATACAATCACGAAGCGGTCTAAGAAGGGCTCGAATACACGGTTCATTAGACTCATGAATGCGGCAGGGGCATTCGTGAGCCCAAAAGGCATCACCGTGAACTCGTATAATCCATAGCGTGAACTGAATGACGTCTTCGGTATGTCCTCTTCCCTGATACGGAGCTGGTATTAACCGGATCGCAAATCTAGCTTGGAGAACCAGAAGTCCCCCTGCAGCTGGTCAAATAACTCATCTATCCGAGGCAGAGGATAGGTATTGCGGACCGTTAACCGGTTCAGCTCCCGGTAATCTATGCATAGTCGCAATGACCCGTCCTTCTTCTTCACAAAGAGAACTGGCGCTCCCCACGGTGATGAACTGGGCCGCAAAAATCCTAACTCGACTAGCTCCTGTAGTTGAGTCCTGAACTCTGCTAACTTCCTGGGAGCCATCCTGTAGGGTGCCCGGGACACCGGCCTCGCTCCCGGTACTAGCTGAATCCTGAAATCCAAGTCTATAGCAGGGGGTAGCCCTGGAAATTTCTCCAGGAATACGTCGGAGAAATCCCGGACCACCGGAATATCTGAAATAGTCGTCTCTTCTCCCACCATCTCAAAGCAGATAAGATAAACTTCTTCACCCTGCTCGTGGGCCTTCACAGCCTGTACAGAAGATAACAATAGGTGGCAGATAGGCTGAATACCTTCAATGATAACATGAGAGTCGCCATGCCTTAGTGTGATCCTCCTGGACGGACAATCTATCTGAGCATGGTTCTGATGTAACCATGTCATGCCCAAAATCAAGTTGAAGTCCTGCAGCTTCAGAATAGTTGCCGGTGCCTCAAATGCCTTGCCGCCAATCTCGGCCTCCATATCACAATGTGCAGTGGGCCGCAGCTCTGACCCATCGGGTAGACGCACCCTCATCTCTAGTCCAGGAAACCTCTCCACGCCTTCGAGCCCGTCGATGAAGGCCTCGTATGTAAGACCCCCCCTCCCCGGATCCCAAAACACGGCACGAAGGGGGAGTCTTATGCCCGGAACAGCAGCCTTGCGGTAGCATTAGCACGCGGGCTAACCTGTACCACAAGACGCCTATTCCGCCGGCTACAACAATATCAATATATCATGCCAACCCAACCAAATAAATAAGCATCCAGAAGTCAAAATCCACACTAAGTTATAATGTCCAAATACATCAATAATGAGAAGCTAAAACATGCTTCTACAATATATCAGAGTACAGCTAAACAATGCCCAAACGGGCTACATCAGAGTAAGCAAAACACTAACATCGGTAACAGACGGTATCGACGGCACCGTCACGTCAGGCCCTGTCGTCCTGGCCTGGCTGTCCTGCGGCGTAGTCTGCGGCTGCTCTACCTGCGGCGTGACCTCCTAAAAAGGAAGACGTAGCAACCGTTAGTCGAAACGACTAAGTGGATTCACATCCGCTCCCCCGGCGACTCCTCGGCACCGGGCGGAGAAAAGGAACAAGAGTATAGTACATAACAAGTAGGCAAGTAAAGGAAGTACAAGCAAGTGGCAGTAGTGTAAGAGTAACAGCATCATATTCAGCATATATGAAAGAGCTACACTAAACTAGCAAGTATAAGTAACAGCAGGAAAGTAACTTAACTTATAAGAATGCCCATACAAACTTATAAGTTAAGGATCGGGTTACATAAAAGTAACTCATCGTATAAGAGTGCCCATACAAACTTATACAATGAGGATCTTGTTGTGCAATGTTATGAAATGCTATGAATGCTATGCAATGACTCACCCATGCACAACCATGCAATTGCTATGTCGACACAGACTATAGTTCCCAGTTTTCGAGCAGGTAGCTAACCTCTCAGGCATCAGCCGCCGTGGCCAGGCGGTGACAGTAGAACGGGCACTTCTACTACTAGGCGGGTATCATACTACTTCACCTAGGCCTCCGTACGCCTCAACGCTAAGAACACAACAGCGGAGCCCATGCGTACTATGGCCCAGCGGGGTCTTGGGTAGATGTGCACCAAGAACACAGCCCGAACTGGCCTTGCGTGACCCGGAAGGGGCCTCGGAAGAAAGCACGAGGACACAGCCCAACCGTTCACATGGTCGGAGGGGCCTCGGGACGTGAACACCGAGGACACAGCCCAAACCGACCAAGTCTAACTGCCAACTCCCGTCGGTGTGACGACTGGCGAGCCCGTAGACCTGCCACACTATCCTTAACCCGGGATTACGACACCGCGTGTCGACTCATACCACATGCAAATACCACATCAACATAACGTGGAAGGGGCCTCGGAAGCAAACACGAGGGCACAACCCAACCATCCATCCACACCTCATCTCAACACAACCAAAACAAGTGGCGGTCAACACCGCACTTACAAACTCACACAACACTACTCATAGGAAGACGACACTCTAAGTATTGGACTACCAAATTCAATCCACTATTCAACATTCACATGGCCATGAGTTATCCTTCTATATGTCATATCAGGTGATTTCAACACAATATATCAAGATGCACATGTATAAAAATCTACTAACTTCTAACCAGTCAAATCATTCAAGTATACTATCTTACAATTCTATCACATGAAATCCGATTAATAATCTTCATCATTTATGCAACTGAATTAATTATTCATAAGAGTTTATCCAAGCCTCAAGGTTACCTGTAATATTAGTTTCACCGAATCCAAATCCAAATATTATAAACCCAGATTTTTAAGTGCAGGAATAGTTTGGACAGCAACTTCGACCGGAGATTCCCGAGGCTACAGGAATCCGGTGAAGTCGTGTAACCCCTCGATGGAAAGGTATTTCCATAGACTACATCTTTCATATTCAGAGCTCAACCCAGATTTGACATTATCCTATTTGAAATCGGACTTGAAGTCCGCTGCGTACAGAACACAGTTTCTGCATACGAGGTTTATTGAACACCATTTTCGTTTAGACTTTCCCGTGGCTACACACTTCGCCAGAAGTCGTGCAACCATTCGTTGGAAAGATATTTGCAAGGGCCTCAACTTTCGTGTTAAGCCAAAAGCCCAGATCTGGCCATAGCATACATAAAAATGGCCACGAAGTTCGCTGCGCGCAGAATACAGATTCTGCACGCTTCTTAAAGAAAAATGGACGGCATCGGTCCGTCTTCTTCCTCAAGCGATCCTTCCTAAATTTTCCAGAAATGTCCTCCTCCCTTATTCAACCTCAAAGGCCAAAACTCCTCACGAAACCATTCACCCATCGTCGTATTGAAGAAAAGGGGAAGGGTTGAAGAGATCTAAAGTCTAGGATTCAAATCCTAGCATGACCGAACCTAGAAATCTTCTCCTCTCCATCAAGACTCTCTTGAGCCGATGTCTCTCCTAGGAAAATAACTATAGATCTAGCACCAAGGGAGAGGGTAGGAAACTCACATTGGCTCCAGCGGTACCACCATTTCTAGCCATGGATCTCGTAGTTCTCCTTGGCGGCATCCTCTCTTTCACGGCGATGGCGGATCTCCTTTGGTAAAACTTGCTTCTGCAGTTTTCCCTCTCACAGGAGTTCTCACAGGAATTAGGGGATGAAAAGAGCATGAAAACGGCTAGGGTTTTCTCTCCCCTTTATATATAAAATGTGACACGGGTAGGGACACGGCCGTGTCCTTACCCGTGTCCTTCCTGGCGAAGCGGCAACGACAGTTTCCATGTCGGTTCAATACTTGACACGGGTAGGGACACGCCCGTGTCCCGACCCGTGTCCCTATGACACGGCCGTGTGCTTGGCCGTGTCCTTGGCCGTGTACTTCTCGGGTTGCGTCTCGACACTTCTCGTCGAGCTCAACTCGACGCACACGGGTAGGGACACGGCCGTGTCACTACCCGTGTCACTTGGTGTCGACACAGCTCGACGATCTCGACACGGGTCGTCGAGCTCAACTCGACGCACACGGGTAGGCACACGGCCGTGTCCCTACCCGTGTCCCTTGGTGTCGACACAGCTCGACGATCTCGACACGGGTCGTCGAGCTCAACTCGACGCACACGGGTAGGCACACGGCCGTGTCCCTACCCGTGTCCCTTGGTGTCGACACAGCTCGACGATCTCGACACGGGTCGTCGAGCTCAACTCGACGCACACGGGTAGGCACACGGCCGTGTCCCTACCCGTGTTACTTCCTTTTTACACTGATTCTCCATTTATCCACAAGTGCAGTCCAATTCCCTGCACTCTCAGGACTCAAGTCAACCCTCCTGACTCAAAACACACACACTAGGGGCCTAGAGCGATTCGGGACGTTACAAATCCTATAAACAAAATAAAAGATTTCGTCCCCGAAATCAGGCTTAGGCTGTGGGGAGGAAAGCATGACAGGAAATTTAACACTTGCTTTTAAATAGAATTACCTTGAGCAAACAACTCCGGGTAGCGTTGCTGCATTAAATCCAATGGCTCCCATGTGTACTCCTCCTTCCCATGATTCAACCATAGCACCTTTACTAAGGGAACACTTTTGCGGCGCAAAGTCCTTGTCTCGCTGTCAACAATCCGCACCGGCTCTAGTCGCACAGACCTATCTGATGCCACTGCACCATCAGTAGTGGGAATATACTGGTCGGGCCGCAACAGTGCTTTTCGAAGCGACGACACATGGAACACGTCGTGGAGATTTTCTAGTTCTGGTGGTAACTCCAACCGATAGGCCAACGGGCCAATCCTTTCCAATATAGTATAAGGCCCAACATACCTTGGGCTGAGCTTTTTCACTCCACGCACCCGCGACACTCCATGCATCGGCCGAATCTTGAGGAACACTTTTTCTCCCACCTGGAACTCCACCATCCGATGCTTTTTATTATAATATTTCGCCTGTCGACTTTGAGCCTCCAACATGCGATCCCGTATCAATCTGACCGCCGCATCAGTATCATCTATATATTCGTTCCCCAATGCCTTCGGATCTTCATCTTGCACCCAAGATAAGGGAGTCCTGCACCTTCTTCCGTAAAGGGCTTCATGGGGCGCCATGCCGATGCTTGCCTGATGGCTATTATTATAGGAGAATTCCACTAGTGGCAAGAGCCTTTCCCATGGCTCTCCTCTGTCCAACACACATAACCTCAATAAATCCTCCAGTGTTCTGATGGTCCGCTCTGACTGCCCGTCCGTCTGTGGATGAAATGCGGTACTAAAGGTTAGGCGTGAGCCCAAATACGCCTGTACCGCCTCCCACTCATTGGATGTAAACCGA
Source organism: Platanthera guangdongensis (assembly GCA_039583875.1). Taxonomy (NCBI): domain Eukaryota; kingdom Viridiplantae; phylum Streptophyta; class Magnoliopsida; order Asparagales; family Orchidaceae; genus Platanthera; species Platanthera guangdongensis. Next base: position 80,184,364 of record CM077163.1, read on the forward strand.
CCATCCCGATCTGAAACAATTGTCTTGGGCACGCCATGATACCGTACAAATTGCTCCACGAAAAGGCGTACCAAAACATCCACGTGTGCTTCCTTCTTCATTGGAATGAACCGGGCCACCTTTGTCAGTCGATCCACAATAACCCATACTGAATCATTCCCGGAGCGGGAACGAGGTAACCCATGAACAAAGTCCATGGAGATATCCTCGAACTTCCATTCGGGGATGGGCAATGACTGCAACAAACCACCGGGACTCCTGCATTCAGCCTTCACTCTTTGGCAAGCTTCGCAATGTGTAACATAGTAGCGAACATCTTTCTTCATTCCCGGCCAACACATGGTCTTCCGCAATCCGGCGTACATCTTAGCAATACCAGGGTGCACTGAATATTGAGAGGAATGTGCCTCTCTCAAGATATCCTCCCGAATTTTGCCGCCCTTGGGAATATAGAGTCGGCCACGAAAATAAATGAGGCCGTCTTTGAGTGTGTACTCATCGGTGGTCCCATCTTCAATTGCCTTGATTGTCGGGGCCAAGGCCGCATCCATTCCTTGCTCCACCCGAATCCGGTCTCGGATATCACAAACTATGCTCATGTTGGCCAAATACTCCGCATACTCTGCCGAAGGATCCTTGAATACTAAAGTAATTTCCATCTCCTCGATCATCCGAGCCAACTCCATGCTCATCAGCCGAGACTCTGGGCTAGAGCCTGGCACTTTTCTACTCAAGGCATCGGCTACCGAGTTCGCTTTCCCGGGGTGGTAGTTCATGGTGAACTCGTAGTCGCATAGAAATTCCAACCACCGCCGTTGTCTCAGGTTCAACTCCTTCTGAGTGTGAACATACTTCAAGTTTTTGTGATCGGAAAAGATCTCGCAGTGCACGCCATATAAATAATGCCTCCAGACTTTCAAAGCGAACACCACTGCTCCCAACTCCAAATCATGAACCGGGTAATTGATTTCATGTTTCTTTAACTGCCTTGAAGCATAAGCGATCACGTGCCCGTGCTGCATCAGCACCGCTCCCATCCCTTGATATGATGCGTCCGTGTAAACTTGGAATCCTTCCTTCCCAGACGGAAGTGCAAGGATGGGGGCGGAGGTAAGCCTATCTTTCAATTCTTGAAATGCCTCTTCACATTGAGGTGTCCACTCAAATGGCACACCCTTCTTCGTCAAGGAGGTAAGAGGAAGGGCAATCTTGGAAAAAACCTTTCACGAACTTGCGGTAGTAGCCAGCAAGTCCAAGAAAGCTTCGTACATCAGCCGCCGACTTCAAGGGCGACCACTCCTTCACGGCCCGCACCTTTGCTGGATCCACTGCTAACCCTGCTCCACTGATCACATGCCCCAAGAAGGCAACCTCCTTAAGCCAGAATTCACACTTGCTAAACTTGGCATACAAGGCGTGCTCCTTCAATTTCTTCAAAACCAGGGTCAGGTGCTCGACATGCTCCCCCTCCGTCTTTGAGTAGACCAAGATGTCGTCGATGAAAACAATGACGAAGATGTCCAAATACGGTTCAAACACCTTATTCATCAAGCTCATGAAGGCCGAAGGGGCATTTGTGAGCCCAAACGGCATTACTGTGAACTCATACAAACCATATCTCGAACTGAAGGCCGTTTTCTGGATGTCCCCTTCTTGTATCCTCAACTGATAGTATCCGGAGCGCAAATCCAATTTAGAAAACCAATGCGCTCCCACTAGTTGATCGAACAACTCATCGATCCGCAGTAGCGGATAAGTGTTCCGCACCGTCAACCGATTGAGTTCCCGATAATCTATGCACAATCGCAGTGTTCCATCCTTCTTCTTCACGAACAGCACAGGGGCTCCCCATGGTGATGAACTGGGGCGAACGAACCCTGAATCCACCAGTTCTTGCAATTGAACTCTAAACTCCGCGAGTTCTTTCGGAGCCATTCTGTATGGAGCCTTGGATACAGGCTTGGCACCTGGTACTAGATTGATCTGGAAGTCAACCTCTCTATGCGGAGGTAATCCTGGTAGCTTCTCAGGAAATACCTCAGGAAAATCCCGCACTACCCGTACATCCTTTAATTCCAACGCTGCTTCCTTCAACTCGAACCAGATCATGAAGACCTCATCCCCCTTCATATGAGCTTTTACAGCCTGAATAGAAGATAATATCATACGTGGCGCGAAGCCAATACCTTGGAAGATGACGTCAGAGTCTCCATGCCTCAAATAGATCCGCTTCTCCGCGCAGTCGATCCTCGCGAAGTGCCAGTCCAGCCATGCCATGCCCAAAATGATGTCAAACTCCGGCATTCTCAGAACCGTGGCCGGCGTATCAAAGGCCTTCCCATCAATAAATAACTCCAACTCGCACTTGGCGGTCGCGATCATCTCCGAGCCGTCCGGAAGGCGTACACGTCGAGCTATGCCAGTGAAGTACTGTACATCCCCCATGTCTTTTATGAAATCCTCGGACACAAAGGAGTGTGAGGCACCGGTATCGAACAACGCATAGGCTGTCTTCCCGCCAATAATCACGGTGCCTAAGTACCAACAACCAAAACTTATTGCTAGTGGCTAGTAAGTTCTAATCAATTCAAGCTAGATCATGCAAATATGTAAATTAATTAAATCATACCTGCAATCACATCTTGTGGGTTCCTTTCCTGCGCCATGTCAAGCGCGTACACCTGATCCCGGACCGGTCCGGGGTTTCCTCTTGGCGGTCCTCGTCCTCGACCACGCATATATCCCCGCCCTCGTGGAGCGGCTGGAGGGAGAGCAGGAGGGAGAGCAGGAGGGAGAGCAGGAGGGGCGTTCCCATATAGCTGCGGGCAAAAACGCCGGATGTGGCCCGGCTGGTTGCATTCGAAGCACACCAGACCACGACGCCCTTCAAGTTGTTGAAATCGCTGATGCTGTGGGGGTGGAGGCAACGCAGGCGGCTGCGGAACTGGATGCTCCACCCTATAGTTTCAGTGGACACGCCCTCCACCTCTTTGATAACCTCTTCCTCCTCTGAAGTCCCGTCTCCTTCTATTACTTGGGCCGGCTTCCATCACGTCCTCCGCAGGCCTCTTACTACATCCCAGGTGGTCCGCCTCCAATCTTTTCGCCATATCAATGATCTCCGCCAAGCTACCATCCGCTATAAACAAAAGGGACTGCCTTAGGGGATCTCGCAGCCCTTTATAGAAGCGCTTGGCATAACCTCTGTCATCCAACTCATAAGAGTCCGCAAACCTTGCGAGATGCTGGAATTCCCGCTGGTATTCTGTAACCGACTTTGATCCCTGCTTTAGTAGAAGGAACCTCTGCTCAAGCTCATCTCGGGCCGATGTAGGGATAAAGTGCTCCAAGAAAACACCCGAGAATTCACTCCAACTTATCTCAGTGTAGATCCGGCCTTGGAAGGTAGAGCCCATGAGGGACTTCCACCACCTCTTCGCATGTAAGTCCAAGACGGACACTGCCAATGTCACTGCCATGTTGGCTGGGCAACGGATACCAGCCAACAACTCCTGTATCGTGTCTAGCCATTCCTCTGTACGTACGGCTGACTCCGTCCCAAGGTAGACGGGAGGGGAGAGAGCCCGGAAGGTGCTCAGCCAGTTGGAGCTCGGGGCCTGTTGTTGCACCGGAGCCTGCTGTGCCTTAAAAGCATCAAGAATGGCGGTGAGCGTCTGCCCCAACTCAGACTGTTCGAACTGAGTGGGTATGGGAGGGGTAGGAGTACCCCCCATCGGCTCAACATGCAGTGGAACCTACACATACACGACAAATTTTTGGTCAGGTTGGCTAAACTTAAGGTCAAAGTTGGACAAACTTAATGTGAATTACATATGGGCACACCACTGCTTCCGCTAAGTCAGTTTGTCCCCAAACTGACTAACCAAACGGGGGTGGCACCATTGTTGAATGACTTCTTAGTTGAGGATCGTGGCAAACTGATACCATTTGTAAGACCCCCCCCCCTCCCGGATCCCAAAACACGGCACGAAGGGGGAGTCTTATGCCCGGAACAGCCGCCTTGCGGTAGCATTAGCACACGGGCTAACCTGTACCACAAGACGCCTATTCCGCCGGCTACAACAATATCAATATATCATGCCAACCCAACCAAATAAATAAGCATCCAGAAGTCAAAATCCACACTAAGTTATAATGTCCAAATACATCAATAATGAGAAGCTAAAACATGCTTCTACAATATATCAGAGTACAGCTAAACAATGCCCAAACGGGCTACATCAGAGTAAGCAAAACACTAACATCGGTAACAGACGGTATCGACGGCACCGTCACGTCAGGCCCTGTCGTCCTGGCCTGGCTGTCCTGCGGCGTAGTCTGCGGCTGCTCTACCTGCGGCGTGACCTCCTAAAAAGGAAGACGTAGCAACCGTTAGTCGAAACGACTAAGTGGTTTCACATCCGCTCCCCCGGCGACTCCTCGGCACCGGGCGGAGAAAAGGAACAAGAGTATAGTACATAACAAGTAGGCAAGTAAAGGAAGTACAAGCAAGTGGCAGTAGTGTAAGAGTAACAGCATCATAGTCAGCATATATGAAAGAGCTACACTAAACTAGCAAGTATAAGTAACAGCAGGAAAGTAACTTAACTTATAAGAATGCCCATACAAACTTATAAGTTAAGGATCGGGTTACATAAAAGTAACTCATCGTATAAGAGTGCCCATACAAACTTATACAATGAGGATCTTGTTGTGCAATGTTATGAAATGCTATGAATGCTATGCAATGACTCACCCATGCACACCCATGCAATTGCTATGTCGACACAGACTATAGTTCCCACTTTTCGAGCAGGTAGCTAACCTCTCAGGCATCAGCCGCCGTGGCCAGGCGGTGACAGTAGAACGGGCACTTCTACTACTAGGCGGGTATCACACTACTTCACCTAGGCCTCCGTACGCCTCAACGCTAAGAACACAACAGCGGAGCCCATGCGTACTATGGCCCAGCGGGGTCTTGGGTAGATGTGCACCAAGAACACAGCCCGAACTGGCCTTGCGTGACCCGGAAGGGGCCTCGGAAGAAAGCACGAGGACACAGCCCAACCGTTCACATGGTCGGAGGGGCCTCGGGACGTGAACACCGAGGACACAGCCCAAACCGACCAAGTCTAACTGCCAACTCCCGTCGGTGTGACGACTGGCGAGCCCGTAGACCTGCCACACTATCCTTAACCCGGGATTACGACACCGCGTGTCGACTCACACCACATGCAAATACCACATCAACATAACGTGGAAGGGGCCTCGGAAGCAAACACGAGGGCACAGCCCAACCATCCATCCACACCTCATCTCAACACAACCAAAACAAGTGGCGGTCAACACCGCACTTACAAACTCACACAACACTACTCATAGGAAGACGACACTCTAAGTATTGGACTACCAAATTCAATCCACTATTCAACATTCACATGGCCATGAGTTATCCTTCTATATGTCATATCAGGTGATTTCAACACAATATATCAAGATGCACATGTATAAAAATCTACTAACTTCTAACCAGTCAAATCATTCAAGTATACTATCTTACAATTCTATCACATGAAATCCGATTAATAATCTTCATCATTTATGCAACTGAATTAATTATTCATAAGAGTTTATCCAAGCCTCAAGGTTACCTGTAATATTAGTTTCACCGAATCCAAATCCAAATATTATAAACCCAGATTTTTAAGTGCAGGAATAGTCTGGACAGCAACTTCGACCGGAGATTCCCGAGGCTACAGGAATCCGGTGAAGTCGTGTAACCCTCGATGGAAAGGTATTTCCATAGACTACATCTTTCATATTCAGAGCTCAACCCAGATTTGACATTATCCTATTTGAAATCGGACTTGAAGTCCGCTGCGTACAGAACACAGTTTCTGCATACGAGGTTTATTGAACACCATTTTCGTTTAGACTTTCCCGTGGCTACAGACTTCGCCAGAAGTCGTGCAACCATTCGTTGGAAAGATATTTTCAAGGGCCTCAACTTTCGTGTTAAGCCGAAAGCCCAGATCTGGCCATAGCATACATAAAAATGGCCACGAAGTTCGCTGCGCGCAGAATACAGATTCTGCACGCTTCTTAAAGAAAAATGGACGGCATCGGTCCGTCTTCTTCCTCAAGCGATCCTTCCTAAATTTTCCAGAAATGTCCTCCTCCCTTATTCAACCTCAAAGGCCAAAACTCCTCACGAAACCATTCACCCATCGTCGTATTGAAGAAAAGGGGAAGGGTTGAAGAGATCTAAAGTCTAGGATTCAAATCCTAGCATGGCCGAACCTAGAAATCTTCTCCTCTCCATCAAGACTCTCTTGAGCCGATGTCTCTCCTAGGAAAATAACTATAGATCTAGCACCAAGGGAGAGGGTAGGAAACTCACATTGGCTCCAGCGGTACCACCATTTCTAGCCATGGATCTCGTAGTTCTCCTTGGCGGCATCCTCTCTTTCACGGCGATGGCGGATCTCCTTTGGTAAAACTTGCTTCTGCAGTTTTCCCTCTCACAGGAGTTCTCACAGGAATTAGGGGATGAAAAGAGCATGAAAACGGCTAGGGTTTTCTCTCCCCTTTATATATAAAATGTGACACGGGTAGGGACACGGCCGTGTCCTTACCCGTGTCCTTCCTGGCGAAGCGGCAACGACAGTTTCCATGTCGGTTCAATACTTGACACGGGTAGGGACACGCTCGTGTCCCGACCCGTGTCCCTATGACACGGCTGTGTGCTTGGCCGTGTCCTTGGCCGTGTACTTCTCGGGTTGCGTCTCGACACTTCTCGTCGAGCTCAACTCGACGCACACGGGTAGGGACACGGCCGTGTCACTACCCGTGTCACTTGGTGTCGACACAGCTCGACGATCTCGACACGGGTCGTCGAGCTCAACTCGACGCACACGGGTAGGCACACGGCCGTGTCCCTACCCGTGTCCCTTGGTGTCGACACAGCTCGACGATCTCGACACAGGTCGTCGAGCTCAACTCGACGCACACGGGTAGGCACACGGCCGTGTCCCTACCCGTGTCCCTTGGTGTCGACACAGCTCGACGATCTCGACACGGGTCGTCGAGCTCAACTCGACGCACACGGGTAGGCACACGGCCGTGTCCCTACCCGTGTTACTTCCTTTTTACACTGATTCTCCATTTATCCACAAGTGCAGTCCAATTCCCTGCACTCTCAGGACTCAAGTCAACCCTCCTGACTCAAAACACACACACTAGGGGCCTAGAGCGATTCGGGACGTTACATCGGATACGAACGAGTGCGAAGCACCCGTGTCGAAGAGAATATGAGCGGGCTTGCCGCTGATCATTACTATGCCTGAGGTTTGTTTACGTTAAAATTAATTGTTATCCTATAGTTCCAGGTACTATATATAATTGAAAATTCAAGATATTTAATAATTAACTTTAAGTACCTGTGATAACCTCCTCGGGGTTCCTCTGCTCTGTGAGGTCCAAGGCGTATATCTACTCCTGCTCGCGTCTCCTGTCGTGATATCCCCGGCCTCGGCCTCGTCCTCAGCCTCGGCCTCGGCACTGCTGTACTGGGGCCACTGGAGGTGGAGGAGGAGGAGGAGGATGGAATCGATGCGGGCACTCCGACCTAATGTGCCCGGGCTGGCGGCATCCATAACAAACTACCTGTCGGTAGCCTCGGTCATCATGTCTCCTCGGATCATGCATCTATAGAGGTGGGGGAGCCAATGCTGGAGGAGGCCCCTATTCCTGCCTGAAGTTGGGACGACGACGTCCCCCACCCTTCTTGTATCTGATAGTCCTGCCTCTCTGAGAGCCCCTGCTGCTCTCTCCTGATGTCGACCCATCAAATGGTCTCTTCCCTCCGGCTCGCACCATCAGCTGGTCAGCCTCCAGCTTCTTTTCCATCTCGATGATCTGCCTAGATGTGCCATGAGAAATGAACAGCAAGGCCTGCCTCAAATCATCCCTGAGACCCCGGTAGAACCTCTTGGCATACCTCCTATCATCGGTATCCTGAATCCCTGCGAACCTGGCCAAATGAAAGAACTCTCTCTGATACTCGATCACCTATCTAGTCCCCTGCCTGAGGTTCAAAAACCTCTCCTCCAAGGCATCTCTGTCCGTAGCAGAGACGAAGTGCTCCAGAAATACATCGCCAAACTCCTCCCATGATATCTCTGACAGCTCAAAGTCCGCATATGTAGATTCCCGCACTGATTTCCACCATCTCTTCGCATGGGCCTCTAGTGCAGAGGTGGCTAGAGGTACTGCCTCGCCGACTGGGCAGCTGATGCCTGCTAAGATCTCATGTATGACCTCCAGCCATTCTTCCGTCTTTACCGCATCCTCTGTCCCATGGTACGTTGGTGGGGACAGGCTCTTGAATGCACTCAGCCAGCTCGACCCCGGATTTGGCTGTGGAGCCGGGACTTGCTGGGATCTGAAGGCATCCAGAATCGCCGTCAAAGTCTGCCCCATCTCCGTATGCAGGAATGGAGTGGCAGCTGGAGGGGGAGGAGCCACATTTTGCGGCGCGGCGACCTGTGGAGGTTGCATAAAGGTACGGTTAAAACAAAACTGGCCTAACTCATTGTACTTTGTGGACCATTTATGTGACTTTTGCACATGGGCACACCACTGATTCCGCTGCATAGTTTGTCCGCAAACTAATGCTCGGGCGGGGGTGGTCCCATGTTATGGACTTCTTTCTCATATGATCGTTGTTCAAGTGATACCAGTTTGTAAGACCCCTTCCTCCCCCTTACCAAGGAGGCTACCGGGTCTTATGCCCAGAACCGCCGTCTTACGGTGTCACTAACTCACGGGTTAGTCGACACCGCAACACGCCGATCCTGCCGGCTAGTTCGATCATTTAACCTGTAGGCCAATATGAGAAGAAGAAGTAAAGCAGTATATAAATCCACTAGTCCACAAGTCACATTGTACAATCATATATAGGAAATGAAGGGTACATAATATAGTCCACAGAAGAGTACAAAAAGAAAGAGTAATAAGAGCTTATGCCCAGTACATCAAATCCACTCTCTCACAAAATAAATAAAAGCGGAAGCTATACTAGTATATCAGATCTCATCCCACCTGAGGATGCACAGTAGTGGTAGTAGCCTGCTGAAGCGGTATCTGCTCCTCAAGTCCTGCCTCCTCGACGTGCTGCTGCTCCATCTCCATGGGATCCTAAAAATAGTATGGTCACCGACCATTAGTCAAAAAGACTAAGTCGTTTCCTCCGCATCTCGCCCCGCAGCGCCTCAGCACCGAGCGGGAGGACGAAGCGGAGGACAATAAGGGGTAGCAAAAGTGGAAGCAGGTGACATAATCTAACTAGCAGTTCTAAGAATAGTATAAGTAAGAGCAGTAGAGTAAAGGTAGTAAAGACAGCAGTAAAAGCAAGTAAATAAACTATTCTACCACTATACTATCATCACAAAAGTACCCTAACTTATATAAATGCCCATACAAATATATAAGTTAGGATTTCCAGGAAATTTAACTTATCATATAAAAGAGCCCATACTAATTTATATGATAAGGATCTATGAAGCGTATGACCTAATATGAATGAATGTTATGATGCAATTTTATGCACAGGCAAGTGCAACTCACACACAACGACTCTATGATCACAGACCTTTAGTTCCCACTTTTTGAGAGCTAGCATCACTCTCGGATACCACAACTGTGGCTACGGCAGCAGCGGAGCGGGCGTCTCCGCTTCTAGGCCGGTATGCACACTACGAAGCCTTAGACCCCTCTCATACGCCTCTGTACACGTCCAAGGTGCACTCTAGAGTCTCGCGTATGTACTTTGCTGACAACCAGTCAGTCTTGTTGGGTCGGATGTGCGTTATCGGGGGTCGTCCTCCATACCGCAGTGTAAAACAACCAACTGGCCCCTCTAACCCTCACAACCGCCTGGTGCACCGTACTGCCATCGGTGTGACGAACGGCCAGTACCGCATGCCCCGCCACTAGATTTATGCACATGCAAGTATTTTACTCCGAGCCTTCCGCTCGCAGGACCAAACCCGTCCTGAAAACCCTCAAACCTAACCCGGGTGAGAACGCACATTAGTGCCTTTATACCAACTCCCTCAAACCCTAAACGGGTGAGCATATATCATGAATCTCTCCAACCCTACATAGGTGAGAAGGTACAACAAATGTCCTAACCTATTAGACTACTCTTGTCTACGGGTTATTATACTTAGTGATTTAAGGTTAATCCCAGGACTGCCCCCGGTATTCCCTGTGAAGGGCTCTCAAGGGGCACTAGGAACTGTGTTGGGATTACGCCCAGCGTTCCCTTTCGCAAGGATATTTACTTTAGTTGATGGCTACCCATGTTTCACCCCAGCTCTCTTTGTTGCTCTGAAACAACCGTAGTGACTTAAGATGTTACCGGGAAACCGACGGTCTTCCGTCGACCCCCACACCAGTTGTTACCTAAAGACTTGCACTTTTAACCCATCACTAAGACCATACTACCCACCAGGGATTATTCATATTGCACTCTCTTATTTATTCTGATAATCAATCCCCTGGTAACCCCTAAGGCAAGACCTATTTATGTTATATGCAGACCATGTCCTATTATTAACCTAAAAATGGAATCTTCCAATCCTTAAGGTATCTTGCCCCTAAATATTTATCCTAGGGTGGTATGGGCTAAGGGAACTACCCAATGAATTCTCATAATTTTCCTTGGCAAAATAATCCTTTAATTAAATCTTTTAAATTAATTACTAGGTCACTTTACACATGAAGTAGCATGATTTAACATCCACTGACCTAGGAAATTTTTTCTGAATTGTATAATGATAAAATATTACTGTCTACAGAGTTTCATAATTTTCCTTGGAATATTTATATCAATTCCTTATTTAATTCCAAATTCACATAATTTCCATTTTCCAAATGAAGTATAGGTAATATGTAATCCAAAATTCCAGGAAAGTTATAAAACATATAAAACATTAATTTATGACTATTGGCAGAGTTTCATCAACTTTTATTGTGTAATGGACTATCAATTTCCATTCTTACATATTTACCAAAAATGCCATTATATTAATTTAAAACCTATCAATACACCCATTAATTCTGAACAAATTTACGCAAGACTAATAATACAATTTTACAGCACTAGAATAATTTCCAAATTTTTTTGAGGTCCATATCCATCAATTCAAGAATAAATGAAATAAGGTTAAAATGGGCATTTTAAAATATTTTATTCCAAAAGCTCTTCAAACAAAAGGATCAAATTTTTCCTAAGTCAAATGTAACCTTATCTATATCTGGGCAAAGTTTGAGGATTTGTGCTTGAGGAAAACCTATTTTCCAAATTTATTTTCAAAAGAGCTACATTTAAAATAAATTCCAATTAATGGGATTTTTGATTCCAAAAATACCATAATTAATTTGAGGGGTGATATTTACCCTAATTAACCACTGTAAACAAATCCAAAATTTTTGCATGCCTCCATTAGGCTGAATACACAATATTTGAACTATTGCTATTAGCACCCAAGGCAATATGTATACCAACACATGCAAGTGGATTTTCCCATCATGCAATGATCCAAAAGTGCTGAAATTTTTATCATGCACTAATGGTGTTGCCAAGGACCCACCCCCAAAATTTGGGGGCATGGAGAATCATATAACTCCATATATTTCATTTAATTACATTTTGACATTATGACCAAAACTATAGGAAAAAGAGTTTCAAAAATTAATAAATTTTGTCAGGGGATAGGTATGCCATAATCATGCATGTACCCAAAATTTGGGGCCATGGTGATTGCTGGTTTGACTTGGGCATCCAAATTAATTTCTGCCCTAGTCTAGGACCAGTCCTAGGAGAAATGCCCTACAGGACTGTATACTACACCAAATCACAACTTTAAGGTGGCAAATTAAAGGTAAGACAGTCAGCTACATTTTTCATTTAGGGAATAGTTTCTCGAAATGCATTTAAGAGGCCTAAAAAGAACATGAAAAATGACTGTATTTATGTGACAGAATTTATACTATTCATCACTTTTAAATTAATTCATTTAATAAATCTTGCACGAATCTTAAAGCGTAAACCGACGGGATCCGGTCATCGTCCCCACTGGATTAACGGCTGAGATTGAGCCGTCCTGGGCGACTTTGCTGGCGATTTCCGGCCAGCTGAGGCGGCGCCACCTCCGGCCAACGGTGCCATCACCTTCACGGTGGTGGTGGCTATCGTTTCCCGGTGATGGGGCGGCGGGAGACGGTGGCGACGGCGAACCCGAGCAGTTTCAAAAGCTTGGAAAAATCTCATTTTTCTCACATGGCATCGGGCTCAGTTGAGCCCGATATCTCACCTAATCGATCTAAGATCCTAGTACGGGTAGAGGTGAGGTGAAACGAACCTGGATTGGGGCTTGGCTGCGGGTCAGGCGGCGGTTTGCCATGGTGGTGGTGCGCCGGCGAGCTCCTCCCCGATTCCTTGATTCTCCATCGTTTTCCATGTTCCAGCACTCGAACTCCACTCCTTTCTACCTCCTGAAGCTGTTGGTGAGGTTATTTGGGGCTGAGGTAAAGTATATGGGGAGATACAACCAAGGTGAGCTCGGCTCAACCTTGGTTGCTCCGCCCCTGCTTGCCAAGTGGCTCTCAGCCCCTATTTTCCTCTGGAATGATGAGAGGAGGTCGGTCATCTGGTTTTGGGCAGAGAAATTCAGCTGAAGGGGTGGTCATGTGGCCACCATCCCCTTTCATCTCCATTTCTCTCTCCTTTTTCTCTCAAAATCTCATTTCTACCCCTCTGCATGCATTCTCTCTCCTAATTTAGAGGGGTTGGGCTGGTCTTGTTCACTTGGGCTGGCCATGGGTCAATTTTGGTGGGCTTGGTCCAATGGAGGATGGCTTGGTCTTCATTTCACTCTTTTAGGTCAAATAGTTGACTTGTTGACTTGGAGAGTTGACTTAGTCAACATGGTGGGTGGGCTGACCCCATTTGATGGAAATGGGTCTAGTGGCACCACCTAACTTGGGTTGGGTCAAGGGGGTGCCCTGCTTAGGCTAATTGGGCTTATGAGTGTGGGTTTGACCAAATTAAGCCCATGGTTGACTTGGGTCAATTGGGGTCAAACTGTTGACCTAATGGCATGCCCTAGGGTCCACTTAGATTGTTTTTAGGGTTAGGGAAATGTGGTGGGGTCATAGTGTGGCTAAGGTCCTCACTTAGGCTAGTTTGACCTAGTTTGACTATGGTCCTATAGTGGGCTCCACATGGCTACCACTCACTACCTAGGGTCAAACCTAGTTGATCTCCTTAAATCTCACCCCATGCCTAACCCAATCTAAGTTGAGGGGTCCAGAAGTAACATGGGATTTTACAGCACGTTTAACACTTCGCCACATAAAGTGCTACATCCTTCTTAAGCCCTGGACACCAAAATAATTTCTTCATATCACGGTACATCTTCGTGCTCCCCGGGTGAATCGAGTACTTGATATGATGAGTACATCAATTCCACCTGCAGTTTGACCATATTTGGGATGCACAGACAACTGTCCTTCCATAATAGTCCATCCACAACATCAAATTGGGAATTTGACCCATCCAAAGCATCAACCATGATTTGCTTCATGTGGCCATCAAAATTCAGAGCCTGTCGAATCCGATCAGCCAGGTCATACTGAACTTCTATCCAGTTCAATAGTTCTTCGACACTAGTCTGCTTGTCAACATAAGAGATCTCTAATGCCTCCAACTCCCGAATCAAACGCTCGTCATGAACCGACAACCAGTTGGATTGCGTAAGGGCTCTACGACTCAATGCATCCGCAATCGCATTGCCTTTCCCATGCACATAATGAATCTTGAATATATAGTCCCCTAGGAACTACATCCATCTCCGTTGTCGCATGTTTAGATCCTTTTGATCCAACAAGTACTTCATGCTATTGTGGTCGATATAGATATCGACCTTCACCCCATACAGGTAATGCCTCCACAGCTTCAGGGCATATATTACGACCGCTAACTGCATGTCATGGACCAGATAATTCCTCTCATGCACCTTCAGCTGATGCAAGACATAAGCTATCACACTTCCATACTGAAGTAGGACACAACCCAATCCACTGCCTGAAGCATTGTTGTAGATCTCAAAGCCTTCAGTCCCACTCGGCGAACTTAGAACAAGCGTCGTGGTCAACCGACTTTTCAACTCTTCGAAAGTTTGTGCGCACTCAAGCGTCCAAACAAACTTTTGCTCTTTCCTCGTCAGACTCGTGAGGGGTAACGCTATCCGTGAGAAGTTCTCCATGAAGCGTCTGTAATAGCCGGCAAGCCCCAAAATACTCCGGACCTCCGCTACCGTAGATAGCACAGGCCACTCTCGTATAGCAACAATCTTCGCCGGAATCACTGCAATTCCCTCTCCACTAACTATGTGACCATGGAATGCTACTGAGGACAACAAAAACTCGCATTTGGAGAATTTGGCGTACAGTTGGTTCCTCCTCAGCGTCTCCAACACCAAATGCATTTGCTTAAAGTGATCCTCCTCACTCTGCGAGTATATCAATATATCGTCAATAAAGACGATCACAAAGTAGTCCAAGTACTCCCTGGAAGATTTGTTCATCAGATCCATGAACACGGACGGCGCATTAGTTAGCCCAAACGGCATGACGGTAAACTTATAATGCCCGCATCTCATACTAAAAGCTATCTTGGGGATATCACTTTCTCTTATCCTCAGCTGATAATACCCGGAATTAAGGTCCAATTTCGAGTACACCGATGACCCGACTAACAGATCGAACAGATCATCAATCCTTGGGATCGGGTACTTGTTTTTCTTCGTTAACTTGTTCAGCTCTCGATAATCATTACAGAGCCTCAAACTTCAGTCCTTCTTCTTAGCAAAAGGACTGGTGTGCTCCACGCGATGAACTTCGACGCACATAACACTGTTCCAACAGCTCTTGAAGTTGAACCTTCAGTTCCGCCATCTCCTTAGGCGCTAACCGGTACGGAGAGCGTGACACAGGATTGGCACCTGGCACTAGCTCAATAGTGAAGTCTATCTCCCGCTGAGGTGGGGCTCTAGGGAGATCGCCAGGGAACACATCAGGGTACTCGGACACCACTGGGATGCCGTCTAAAGTAGGTTTAGGCATCGAAGCCTCCACTAGTATGAATAACAACTCTACACCAGCATGAAGTGCCTTAACCACCTGAAGAGCAGACATCAAAGTCTTGCTCGACCCCTTTCAAGCCCGCAAATGTCATCTCATGACTAGTTCCCAATTTGACCTCCTTGCGATCGGAATTAATGTATGCCCGCTAATCCGAGAGCCAGTCCATACCAAAGATCACATTAAACTCTACTATCGGCAATAGCGACGCTTGCAAGTCAAACTCTTGACTCCCAATCCATATATAAATGCAACAAACTCTATTCGTGTGCATAGGACACCCTTAGGCAGCAGCCCATCTAATTTGTCCCTGGCCATCGAAGAAGGTACTCCGATGCGCTATACAAACTCTTCAGACAAAGAGAATGCAAAGCTTCAGCATCGAACAGTGCTCTCATCAGATAATCGAAAATCAAAACAAGCCTAACATAACCAGTCATAGGCTAACACGCTTAGGTCAATAAGTATTTAAAGCTAACCTGCTATACATACCTATCGCCACGCCAAACTGCTTCATGGCCTCCTGCTGGCTAAGGTTGTACACTTTTGGCTGGGTTGGGTCATAATGTGATGCGGTTGACTCCGACCCCTTGCCCTTCTCCTCGTAGGTAGATCCAGGTTTCTTTTCGGACTTCAGACATCCGCACCAACAGTCTCAGGCAAAATGTCCCGGCTTCACACAGTTAAAACATATAATTACCATCCTCCCAACAGCCACTCCAGATCCAGTCTTCTGTGCCACTGGGATACCACTACGTGCTTTGACACTCTGTCCTATAACTGCTCCTGTCATAGCTTTATTTATCTTCTGAGTGCCATTATGACAATCTCGGGCAAAGTGCCCTCCCTTGCCACAATTAAAATAATCATATGGAGCCTGTCCAGTAGACATTTTAGACTTCTTTTTCCTCCTCCTTCGGAAAGCAGACTTTGCAGAATTTGGAGAGTTTAGTATCCTGCACTCCAGCATCTGATTGGTTTTTGAAAAATCTACTTCCAAAGATCTAGCCGACTCCACCAAGGCTCGGACTCCCAATAATTTTGGTCCTAACAGCAAAACTCATAACTCGCCGCGCAGTCCATTATAAAATCTATCGACCATAGACTGCTCACTCTCCACTTCAGAGCCTGGGTAGTGTCTAATCATAAGAAATTCCTGCAAATATTCTTCAACTAAGTGCGTACCCTGCACTAGAAGCATGTTCAACTGCTGACCCAATGGTTCTTTAAATGTCGTTTGCTCCATCACTCCACCCGGTGTTGGAGTTATCTCAGGAATAGGGGACTGCACCCGTCTTCCATTTTGTGCATCAATCACAGTGAAGACTGCTTCAACCACCATTCTTATGGTTTCGGTGGAGGGAAGGGTTGCAGGCACGTCATTATGTGCACTACTTTCCTCAGAAAGAGAGCGTTCTGGCCTTCCTATGCCACTCCTGGTCATCTATAGTCATAAAAAACACCATTAATTCACCAAACAATACTGCAACAAGCAATTATAGGAATACACAAGTTCCTCAAACATGTTTATTTTCATTCTAGTGGACATTCATGGGTACTTTTATGTTATAACAATGACGCACACACATGTGCTCACCACCTCTTAAAAGAATTCGTCCACGAATTCATTTAAGTTGACCGAAAATAGTAGTCTGATACCAAATTGTAACACCCCTTATCCGTCACATAGCATATAGTAGTAGGTCCGGCCGGGGCCCAACGCCATATACCATAGACAGACCGAAGGGTTTCGCAATGAAACCATCCTTCCAATGACTGACGTCCTACACAGAGTACATTCTAGCGGAAGTAATTTAAATGTTGCAAATTAAGAACCTAGCCACAGCTTGAATGTCCACTAACATTAACAACCCAAATGGAATGAGCGTACAAATACACAAATACTTGACCTTATGTCCTTGCAGGAGTTTACTTATACAAATAATGTCTTCCAAACCACGGCACGTAGGTCGGTCACACATGATATTCAAATACATGCCTTCGAGGGCCGGCTCAGCAACAAGGGCTTTAGCCCGCTATTTTCCACTAGGCTCCGCAGCACCTGCAAGTAATAATCCACCGAAATGGTTGCAAACAAGGCAATGGTCAAATAAAGCTGACCAAATTATAACGACCCCGCCTTTTAACTCGGGGCAGCGATGATCCTTCCCTGTACCTTATTAGCATAGCAAAACAAATAGTGAAAGTACAATTTAAGCACACTTCATAACAGGCGTAGGCATGCACGGCCACACACCTCGTGCACTCAGGGCACTTATTCGGTGAACTCGGTCCACCACCGCCAATGGGACGGCAAACTTGTGAGCATTTTGGTCTCTTTTAGCTGGAGCCTAAGACTCTCTCCATCTATGCTAAAGGCAAGTCCCACGTACTTTAGGTCGCTTGTACCGAACAACATAGAGTGGGTACAGTTCTGCCTAACCCGTTGCTCACACCGCAACGTCATTTTAAGCCATATTCGCGGGTCAAGCATTCCCGAGTCCCAAATCAATCACACACATTACGTAACCCAGTTATGTGCAAGTTGGCTCCCAGGACACCACGATGGCAGAATCACGCATCTACCCAGTATTCCAGGTGCACCTTGGAGCTAGTCCTCCAGGTTCCCTGTTGCAATCTACCGTGTAGAAAACCCATAAAACAACCATCGGCACGGAGTCTTCTCCGGCCATTCATGTAATGCAACATCACCGATCCAGACCAACTTGTCCGGGTAGGCTTCACACACCATACCTACGTCCATTATTCGATTCTGGACTCTACATGCAAATCAACGGGGAGTATTCATGTCTACCCGAAGGAACACCTCACACTCACTGCATACTCGCGAGAGCGGGCTTCCTATGCAAAGGGAAAGAGGACTTCACATGTCCATGATGAGAATCGTTACCCTAGCGTTTCTCTTTGGAGCCATGAAGATCTATAAAGATGAAAAGCACAACAACGGCCTCGCCTCCATAGATCCGAACTCGACTTGCGATTTGGTGATCTCAAGCTCCACCGGCGGCCGGAACTCTCCTCCTCCTTCTTCCTTTCTCTCCCCTCTCTCTAAGGTTTTAGAAAGATAAAGCTCAATGGGAAATGAGGGTTTCAACCCTATTCCCGGCCTTAACCTAACAAGGACCAGCCTGAGCCCTTAGATCCTAAAAGAAGGAAACGTATGGCCATGATTCGGACTTAAAATCAGATTCCTTGCCCGAACACCGCTTGTGACACGCCCGTATCCAAGGTTGTGTGCCTCAATCGACGTCGAAACCGTCGTGTCTAGACCAGGACACGGGCTCTCGACATGCCCGTGTCACACCTGACACGCTAGTGTCATTCAGTACGCGCCCATGTTGCAGGGGCGTATTCCTCCATCGACATAGGACAGAACAAAACCTGAGGAGAACACGGGTACTCGACACACCCGTGTCAAATTTGACACGCCCGTATCACACCCGAATACGCCTGAGCTCCAGGCCATGTTCCTCCCCTGACACAGCTCGGCTAACTACCCGAGCAAGGCACGGCCTGCGACATGCCCGTGTCTCAGGCCGTGTTTGCTGTCTCGATGATCGTCGACTACAACTTCGTCGACCACACGTCCAGATCATCGAACCCAAGAATGACACGTCCCTGGGAGACGCATGCTCGTGTCCCAGGCCATGTGACCCCTTCCAAGCACCAAACTTTGTACAAAATGTTGCCTGTCCCTCTTTTGAGTTTCAGGGCGTTACAGGTTGGTGGTTGAGTAATAAAGGAGATTCTTATTATTTTTAATAGAGGCCTCAGGAGATAGAGGAGATAAGATTGCGACTGTATATTGGCGAGCTGAATCCTTAAAGAGTCAATCTTGCCTTGGAGGTTAGTATTATTTTTCTCCAAAAATGAGATATGCTATGAAATATGGACCTTAATTGCATGGAAACAATAAAATCAAAGTCAAAACATGACCCCGCACACGAGGTGTAGTAGAAGTAGCATCTTGAATTTACCTTTATTACCTGTGTGATTGTCCAAGCCTACTAGACCTAGACATCTCAACCTTGAGCTTGGAGAGCTCCTCTTTGGACTCCTTGTCCTTTCCCTCCTCGGTGATGGATAAAATGCACTTAGTATCGTAAATCTTCTTGACACTATGATATAGAGGGCTCGACTGTCCCTAGCACAGATTATGAGGCTTGTGAGGTGAGGAACTGTCAGCCTACCCCAACAAGGAGTTCGACATAATCTCACTCATATATACTGTATAAAATATTGAATGTATCATCAATGGGATCATCTTCCACCATCCAGGATAGTGAGAGTTTACTCTTCACACCATATTTTATTGGGAGTCCCACACGAGCAACATCCCGTCGTGAAATCAACCTACTCAATACCATGCCTGAAATTTGGGTGGGTCATAGTCTCATCTCCCACAAAAATTTGGGTGGGACATAGTCTATTGGCTTCTGATGTGTCTTATTTTTGGTATCTTGTAATTTTTATGATTTTAGGGGGTATGCTGGTCTTTTGGGGAAGTTATGGTTTTGTTTAAATAGTTGGTGTAGGGTTTGAACTGGATATATTGAAAATTGTTTGTGTTGTTGTGTTGGTGGCTGCTACGGGAAGAGTCCCCTACACCTCCTTCCGATCTGTTCAGGCCACCAGCCTTAGGATCGCGTATTTATGCGATTTCAGTTTGTGTTCTTGCTATTTTACATGTTGAATCTAGTGAACTATGATTGTTGGAATCCTTTTATCATGTTGTAATAGTGATTACGAAGGGAAGCAGGGCTGCTAACGAAACATTTCACAACGAGGTTATCAAAGATTTTGCGGCATGCGGCGATGCCAGTCTCTGATGCCATGCGATCCAAGGACCAACAATTGGAGATGGAGACTCTCAAACAAGGGCAGAAGGACTTAGCCAGTTACATTCAAGTCATGGGTGCGGAGATGTGCACCATGATGGCATGATGGAAGGGGGAGTGTGGAATTGAAAACTGGCGGGGACAGTCGCCGGACAGTCAGGCGTACCCGTCCGCTGCAACTTATGTCGCCACCCGGTTTTCGTGATTAGAGTTTCCCCAGTTTTCTGGAGAGGGCTTGTTGGAATGGATTTACCGGTGTGATCATTGTTTTTATATCGATGATACCTTGGATGACATGAAGGTGAAAATCACGTCTGTACACATGGAGGGCAAATCTTTGTTTTGGCACCATGCTTTTTTGAAAGCTCGGCTTATGCGGCAATGGCCTATGTGGGAGGAATACAACTGGACATTACATGCCAGATTTGGGACCATGTAATTTGATGATCCTATGACAGAGCTCAAGAATTTGCGCCAACGTACGTTGGTAAAAGCTTACCTAGATAAGTTTGATTTACTTCTGCACCGAGTATTTGTGTCGGAAGAACATGCAATCAGATTTTGCTTGGCGGGTCTTAACGATGAGATTCTATACGGTGTTCGCATGTTCCAACCTAAATCCTTGCAAGAGGTTTTTTGTTGGTGCGGCTTGAAGAATAGCAACTCACAGTTCATGCGGGACGTGTAGGCCGGCATGTTGAGCAGCACAGTCACAATGAGCACTCTGGACTCACTTTTCGACCTGCATTACGCATTTCCAGCGGCAGCCAATGGACCACACCGGACCGGGCAACTCCAAATAAGCGGGCAATCGTTCCTATTGAGCGCAAGATGTCTTCTGCGGAAGTGGATGAAAAGAGGCGTAAGGGCTTGTGTTTTTTGTGCGATCGACCGTACACGCCGAGCCACAAATGCCCTAACCGGAGGCAGGAGTATGCGTTGGAAGTTATCATTGAAGCCGTTCAATATGAGGAGCCAAAAGTTGGACCTGATGAGGTGCTTGAGGTTGTAGAGGAGGCGCTGCACCAACCGGCTCTGCATTTGTCGGTGCATGCCTTAACCGGAATGACACATTACCATACCATGAGGGTCACAACGTCACATAAAGGCCAGCCCATTCATGTTCTCATTGAATCGGGAAGCACACATAATTTCCTTGACGAAGGAGCGGTGCGACGGCTCCAATGCGCTTTCACCTCCATTACCCCATTTTCTGTCGTCGTGGCCGACGGGAAAAAATATGCAATGCACATAAGGTAGTTGATTTTCAGTGGGGGATGCAAGGTATGGTGTTTATGTTAGACATGCTAGTTTTACCGTTATAGGGGTGTGAGATGGTGCTTGACGTCCAATTGTTGATCACTCTTGGTCCAGTCAATTGGGGTTTTTACAATCTCTGAATGGAGTTTTCAAGCCATGGAAAAAAGGTTTCACTCCGCTGTTCGCAGCAAGGCAATGATATTTGCAGTAAAGACTACCGCGTGAACAAGTTGGTAGCAAAGGAGGGGAAGATCTGCATGTTGTCCTTCTGCAAGATGCAAACCAGTCAAGGACAACAATAGGAGGTTGACTCACTAAAGCTTCCCACATGACAAATTTTCGGAACACCACCTGGACAGGATGAACGCCAGCTATTTGGAGCCTTGCTGCATCAATTTGCGGACCTATTTGTTGAGCCTCAAGGCTTACCGCCAAGGAGGGAATTGGAACACCACATCGTATTGAAAGATGAAAGCATAGACATTAACCTATGTCCATACCAATACCTGCCACGCCAAAAATCTGAAATTGAATGCTTAATTGGTGAAATGTTGAGTACGGGGGGGGGGGGGGGGGGATCTGGTACAATTGTAGTCCTTTTGCGTCACTGACGGTGCTTGTAAATAAGCATGATGACGCTTGGGGTTTATGTGTGGATTATCTGCGGCTCAATCAAAATACGGTAAAGGATAAATTTCTGATTCCTCTAATCGAAGAATTAATTGATGAGCTTCATGGAATGGTTTTCTTCTCAAAGTTGGATCTACGGGCTGGATACCATCAAGTTTGGATGTAGGAGGAAGACATACACAAGACGACATTCCGTACTCACCATGGCCACTATGAATTTCCGGTCATGTTGTTTGGATTGACCAACGCACCGCTGAAATTTCAGAACCTCATGAATCGCATATTCCAAGGTAAACTTTGGAAATTTATATTAATTTTCTTTGGTGACATTCTTATTTTTTGTGCATCATGGGAGGATCATATGACGCATTTGGTATTCGCAGTCAACACCTTGCGGTCCAACCACCTCATGTTGAGAAGAAGTAAATGTGAATTTGTGTTGCCTTAATGTTAGAGTGGCCAACACCGACCTCACTTAGAAAAGTCCGAGGATTCCTTGGCCTAACTGGATATTACCGCCGCTTTATTCAAGGTTATGGAACGATCGCACGACCTCTTACATCGTTGTTAAGACATCATAAATTCACGTGGATGGCAACGACGGAAGCCGATTTTCAGTAATTGAAGCAGGCGTTCTCTAATCCATCTATTTTATAGTTGTCGGACTTCCAACATCTGTTTGTGGTTGAGACGAACGCGTCAGACTCAGGTGTGGGGGCTGTTTTGCTCCAAAAGGAGCGACCAATAGCTTATTTTAGCCAAGCGTTAGGAGGCAAAAATGCGGCATTGTGTACATATGAAAAAGAGTTGCTCGCCATCGTGTTGGCGGTCCAAAAGTGGCGGCACTATTTGTTGGGTTGCACGTTTGTGAAACGTACGTACCACCAGAGCTTGAAGTTTATGCTCGAACAGGAACTAGCTACACCGGCCCAACAACGTCACCTTACCAAGCTTATGGGATATTATTTCTCGGTCCATTACAAGCGAGGAAAAGAAAATATAGGTGTGGACGCCCAGTCTAAGATTCATGAAGCAACGGAGGCCATGTTTCATGTTTTCTCCATTCTCCAATCAGATATGCTTCATCTTATAAAAGATTCTTGGCGATTAGACATGCGGCTCCAACAAGTTATCACAGAGAAGGAAAGGAATGCGAAAGACTACCCTAAATATTCATGGGCAAATGTCATCCTCAAGCGGAAAGGAAAGTTGGTGGTGGGGAATGATCCAAGCCTAAAAAAATGACTTCTACAGTTATACAATGCAGGCAGCTTGGGGGGCATTCGGGAATTTCTGCTAAGTACTAACGCATGAAATGAGTGTTGTTTTGGAAGAGGATTAAACAAGAAAATTGTGATTATATCCCACAGTGTGTTGTTTGCTAACAATGTAAAGCTGACAATCAATGTCCCATGGGGATGCTTCAACCATTGCCTATTCTGGAGCAAATATAGCAAGACATATCCTTGGATTCCATCAATGGGTTACCAAAAAGCCAAGGCAAATCCACCATTTTAGTGGTCGTTGACCGGCTAAGCAAGCAAGCTCATTTTTTCGCCATGCATGATCCGTACACAGCCGAATCGGTGGCTCAAGTATTCCTGGATTCTGTTGTCCATTTGCATGGGCTACCCGTGACCATCATGAGTGACCTCGACAACATCTTCCTTAGCAACTTTTGGCAAGAACTGTTTCGGGTGCTCCAAATCCAATTGAATATGTTGTCGGCGTATCATCCTCAATCTGACAGTCAGATGAAGATTGTGAACCAGTGTGTGGAAGGCTATTTACGTTGCATGTGCTTTGAAAAGCCTAGGAGTTGGGCCAGTGGGATACCTCTTGCCGAATGGTGGTACAACACATCGTATCACAATGCCATCTGGATGTCACCGTATGAGGTGGTGTACGGCTAAGAACCCGCGACGTTTCCCCCATACTTTGATGGCACGGCAAAAATCAGCGTAGTGGGTCACTCCTTGGCGGCACAGGACCGAGTGATGACTAATGAGTCTGATATTTATAGTTTTTTTCGGACTCAACTGGGCTAGTTTTCACGCACTTGCACTTCACTTTTAGTATGTTATTGTTGATATTTCAATTATACAGCTTTTAACGCTAAGTGCATTGTTTTGTCCCATGGGTGTGCAATTGCGCTTTCTGTTGTTGGGGGTAAGCACATGGTGCTCCCCAGGGGCTCTTTCCAGTTGCTTTTGTTGCATTTCTGCATTGCTGGAGGGCTCTCTTTGCTTTTATTTGTTTATATGCAGGTGGTGCGTTTTCCCCAAGGCTGGAATGTAGGTTTGAGGAAAATGAAATGTCGTGTGTTGTCTTAGCACATGATTCTGCCTGATCGTGCATTTTGATGAGTCGGTGAAACGTCGAGCTAAGCTTGACGAAATATCTTCATGCACGGTTCACACACGATTTCATCAAAACAGTGCACAAAGGAAATACACGGTTTTCCTGTAGCTTTCTTGTTGTGTGTTTGTTGTTTCATTCTGTGGTTAATCGTGCGATTTGTTCACGTACAGGCGGAAGTACCCGTGCGCGGGTAAAATGCACGGTTCCACTGTATTTTCTTGATTTCCTACGCTCTGTGTTTACCCATGCGATTTCCTTCACGTACGTGCAGAAGCGCCCGTGCGCGAGTAAAATGCATGGGTCAATACATCTTCATCCGCAAGCTTGGCCTGCAAGTTAATAACGCACGGTCATGCGCCAAACCGTGCGTGCCTATTTTTCTGACCTGCTTCTATTTAAAGCGCAGATTTTCCTCCATTGTTGACAGTCTTTCTCCCCCGCCATTTTTGGCCTCCGAGGAAGGGTTCCGCCATTTCCCTTCATCTTCCAACTTAGGGAGGTGCTCTGGGCAAGCTTTCAATGCCATATTCAAGCCTGAGCTTCCTCTTGGCCTCATCCTCATACTTGAGCTTCAAGAAGAGTCAGATATAGCTTTCTCCAACAAGCAATGGGAAGTTTGTGCTATCCTCCACTAGATCGTGACACGAAGAATACGGGTCCATTGGGAGTGAGTGACAACCTCCTCTACCCCGAACGCAGTTGAGGACTGAGCTTGGACATGGATTGACAACCCGACGATTCCTTCCATGACTCCTCAGCAAGACTTCGGATCCGGTCGATTTCGCACACTTTTCTTCTTTTGTTGTTGATAGAGTAGTTTAATCTCTTGTATTTGATGAAGTGTGCTTATTTTGTAAAACGTTTGTATACAATCATGTCTATGTGATTTTATATTTATGTTATTTGCTTGAGGTGTGCCTTTATTTTCCATCCTCCACCACATCTGGTTGTGCCGCACTTGCAATTGCTAGTGGTGTGCGTAGCGAAGAGGTGCTCTCAACCCTCATTCCGTCGTCCTAACCACCTTATCTGCAAGCCTACTCACCCATCCGCCTAGCGATTCGGTGTATAGCAGCCCATGTAGTCTTCCATCCCGCCTGGCGAAGCATCACATAGCGGTGTTGCATAGGAGTAGTTTATAGTGTTTTCCTTTATTTTTCCACAACATACCAAAACACCCTCATCGTAAACTCAGACCTAAGGATTTCAATCTCAATTCCTCCTCGAAAATAACTCCACCTTACTGTTTTCCCTCGAGATCAATACTTGGGGAAAATCGCCCATTTTATATTACTTGTGCGACTGGTACACTTGTCGTTCAACGCATCAATGACTATGCTCAAAGATAATCTGGCGAGGGCTCAGAACCGGATGAAGACATTGGCGGACACGAAGCACCGTTAGCATGTTTTGTAAGTGGGGGAGTGGCTTTAGTGCGGTTGCAGCCCTATCAGCAATTCACTCTACGGGGACGTCAGATTCATAAGCTTTCACCTAAGTTCTTTGGACCCTTCTAGGTACTCGAACAGATTGGGTTAATGGCATCTAAGTTAGATCTACCAATGAACACAAACATACACCATACCTTTCATATATCACAGGTGAAGAAGCACGCGGGACAACCAAGTGGACAGGGACAACCTTTACCAAAAAACGGTTAATGACAAGGGCAATCCACCCGTGGAACCGCTGGAGATCCTAGATCGACGCATCACCAATAGAGAGGGTCAGGTCGTGACGCAACTCCTTATTTAGTGGACCAATGGAACTCCAGAGGAGGCTACGTAGGAGGACTTATGGTGACTCCACGAACGTTGGCCGACCCACGTTCGTTGAGGACAAGGAACGTAATAATTTGTTTTTCTATATATCTTGTAATTTTTATGTTTTTTAGGGGTATGTTGGTCTTTTGGGGAAGTTTGGGTTATGTTTAAATAGCCAACCGAGTATGCTGAAAACTGTTTGGGTTGTAGTGTTGTGTTGGTGGTGCTACGGGAAGAGTCCCTTGCACCTCGTTCCGAGCCACCGGCCTTAGGATCATGTATTTGTGCTATTTTGGTTTGTGTTCTTTTTGTTTTACATTTTAAATCTAGCAAACTATGCTTTTTGGAATCCTTTTATCTTGCTGTAATAGTGATTACGAAGGGAAGCAGGGCTGCTACCGGAACTGTTCACAACAGCTTCATTCCCTTTGTCGGCAGGAAACTCATCATCTCCTATTATTATCTCTCTGGGAGTAGAATACAGGGAAGAAGCTCTCCACGGTAGCAAAGTCCCAACCATGGTAGCACCCCGTAGGAAGGGAGCGCAATCCCGGAAAAAAAAAATGAAATGAGAGTTAGTCAATTAGCAAGCTCGTAACTATGCGAGGTTGTAATGAGTGTGTGAAAATGTTCTAAGTTGTCTTAAGTAAATCACCTAGAGGGGGGTGAATAGGTGAGTTGTGTGTCTTTTTGTGGAAAAAAAATTAACGATCAAAGCACAGAGAATCAAACCAAACAATCACAAACAACATCAAGAATTATAGTGGTTCTCCAACCTTGGGTACATCCACTTTCCACTCACCGATCTAGCAAAGCACTAGACTCGGCTACTCCATTAATCTCGGATTGAAAACAATCCTACACCTCGGAACAACGTTCCTACAACTCGATCCCAAATCTGGATCTACACTCGGAAGATAGAACATCCTACAAGAACTCAGAGAAAACAACTCCTACAACTCGGAGAAAGATCTCCTACAAGAATAGATAGAAATAATAAATACAAACAGTGATTTATTCTCAGATCAGAAATCCTTCTGCCTATTCTTCTTTCTTTGAGCTTTGCGGCTTTATCAGAATATGTTGAAGAAGAGTCGGCAATATCTTTGGATCTGAAAATCTCTGAACTCACACGATCAGGTAGAAGATCTGTCGGTTGAAAAGAAAATCGATCTGTGAATCAACTTCTCTGAATCTGTCTTAATCAAAAGCGCTTTGGCAATGAAGAAGAAGATCCGCGGCTCTCGATTTGGAAATAAAAATCGGATTCAGAAAACTTGGAATTACTTCTTGCAGCGGTTGTAATTCTTCTTAAAATCTTCTTAGGGTTGGTGGAAAATGACAAGACCTTATATAGGATTACCCTAATGGTCATAATCATCGTTAATGACATCCACGTGGACCAATCACGCGTTAATGATGTTTGAAATACACGTCTGTCTGGACATAGCAATTTTTAGAAAATCAGAACGGGTGTTCTCGAGAAGAAGTATAGTACTTGAAAACAAATGAATTATGTTACTCGAGAACAATACAGAAGTTCTCTAGAAGAAGACTTAGAGAAAAATTATGTAGAGAAAGAAAATAGCATTTTCGGGAAAGAAGTAAAGTACTCGAGAAAAATAGCTTATAGTTCTCGAGAAGAAATATTTTGGTACTCGAGAACAAAAGGCTGTCTCGAGAAAAATACTTAGAAAAATATGTGGAGGTGGAAATCTACAGTCTCGAGAATGAGAATAAGTACTCGAGAAAAATGACATTTTGTTCTCAAGAAGAAACATCCTGGTTCTCGAGAACAGATAATCATCTCGCGAACAAATAGCTAGCTCTCGAGAAAAATACTCTGGTTCTCGACACATACCTTTTGCATCCCGAGAACAAAAGATAGTCTTCTCGAGAATAATTTAATTCTTATCGAGAAAAAGACTTAGAAAAATATTTATCTGGACAACAAACATCCCGAGAAGAGATGTCATATATTACTCGAGAACAAAAGCCTTTCTCGAGAACAACAAGAAGCTTTCTTGAGTACAACTTCTGTTACTCGAAATGAAGACAAGTATTACCCGAGAATAATCATAAGTCTTTCTCGAGTACAAGTATAGTACTCGAGAAAAAGACTTAGACATTTTCTGAAAAACTTAAAATCTTCATTTTCATTAAAATCAGCATCCATCTTTTCTCTTGCCCTTATTGCTTGAAATGGAAGTGTGTCCCAATAGAGGATGACTTCATACAAATCTGGGCTATTGTGGATGCAATACCCAACAATCTCCACCTATTTATAGAAGTCAGAACCCTCTACACTAAGGTGAATTATATTAAGAGAAAAACACATAAAGATACTAATAGCCTGAAAATTTAAAGAAACACAGTAATATGTAAAAATTAGATCAAAATTAGAAATTCATATAAGTAGAAAATTATCCAAGAAAATTAAATTCTACAATTTCAAAAATGAACTTCCATCATCTTCAGTTTTCTGATCCTGTGAATGTTGCTTTCCTTATCTCTCTTGCTTGTCCTATTGTCTCTTCTGATAACTGAATGGCTTGGGAAAGTACTTAGGAGGTCTAGTGGAGCCTTAGGATTATTTCTGCCATGAATGATATCATAAATCCTTCTCTTTGTAAGAGACTTCTCATATAATTCTCATTCATCTAAAATGTAGTGCAAGCTAATGTTCTCATTGAAGTCAACCACTAGCTTTAAAGTTTCCAGAATGAGAAACTTAGAAGTAGGGCTTCAAAATTCAGTATATTCTTGAGTTCTCTTCCCTTCAGCTTTTGGATGTGGAGTTGATCTACTTGTAGAGGCTCCATCACCATACTTTCTTCTCTTGGCTTTTTGAGATTCTGGAGGATGAGGAGGCATTCCAGTTTGTTCATATTCCCATACCTATTCATACACATCAGGAGGATGCCCTTCATAGTAATCAGGAGGAGGTCCTTCAAAGTATGCTGGAGGTGGTCCTTCAAAATAGTCTGGAGGAGGAGAGAAAGTAGGCTTTTTGACATCTAGATTTGTAGGAGGCGGAGCATTTGGATCCATAGCTAGTTCAGGAAACAACTGATTATGCATCCATACAGAAGTATCATAGGTATATAACTTGGTACTCTTGATTTCTTTAAGAACGGAGGTCTAAATTTCTGTCATCTGATCATCCCATTGATTTTTCTAGCAGTTCATTCACTTTATCCTCCCCCTTTCTGACTTCTAGGGAGAGGGTGTTGATGACATCTTCTTTGAATTTGCCTACTTCATAAGTTTTAAAATTTCTTTCATCACCTCTTTTGTCTAGGAGAATTTGATTATTAGCAAGAGTAACATATTTCTCCATGACTGTGCCAATGCTAGTAATAGTATGGTCAGTAGCGTTGACACCTATTTGTAGGAGCCTTTTAAACTCATCTGTATTATCTTGGATTTCAGCAAATCCTCGACTCATTTCTTTTTCTAAAGCACTTACTTTATCAGTTACAATCTTCAGAGAATCATCAAAGTACTTTCTTTGAGCAGCAAGCATTGCTTCAATTCTTTATAGAATTGAACCTTCAGGAAAGACTTCTTTTTGAGGAGATGGAGGAGGTTGAGCAGGGACAGTCCATGGAAGTATTTCTTCAATTACAACAGTAGAAGTAGAGGCTTTCCTTCTATGTAATGTGCTGATTTCATCTTCATTAATTATGGGCAGTATAGATGGAATCTAAAAATGAAGAGTTGGAAGGGGTGGATCAGCAACTTCAACAGGGATTTCATCATCTGAGTCATGAATTGAGACAATATCATCATCATGCATATCTTCAGCAGGAGACTGATCAACTTAAGGAGAGGATCATTGATTTTCTAGAGATTGTACTGGAGATATTTCTGCTTCAGGAGCAGGAGACTTGGCTAGAGACTTAGGAGAAGTTGCTATAGATGGAGGATGATGTTCAGGGATATGGAAAGGAGCTTCTTTGGAAGTAAGTGTTGGGTACATTGGTTTAAATGTACCTAATTTGAAGAAGCCTCACCCAACTCAATGATATACATCAAAATGTATTTGATGTGTTTTTGAGTTACTTGTGCAGGTTTAGTATTTGCAGGACTGTAGCAAAAATTTCTAAGTCAATGTGTCGACACCCAGAGGGAAAGTGTCGACACTTAAGAAGACTTGTGTCGACACCCAGACAAGCAGTGTCGACACTTGGAGTCATTGTGTCGACACCTGGGATGCAGAGTCGACACCAGACACAAAGTGTCGACACAAGGAGCTGTGTCGACACTCAATGAAGAAAGTACAGTAAAGCAGTGTCAACACTTAACAGCAGTGTCGACACCCAGTGAAGCTGTGTCTACACCAGAAAGTGTCGACACAAGGAGCTGTGTCGACACTCAGCAAAAGTCAGCAGAGACTAAGTATAAGTGTCGAAACCCAGAATAATGTGTCGACACTCAATAGAAGAGTCAGCACTTAAAGAAAGTGTCGACACAAGACAGTATGTGTCGACACTCAGCTGAAGACTCAACACTTGAAGAAAGTGTCGACACATGGAGCTGTGTCGACACTTAGCAAAGAACAGAAAGATCAACAAAATATTCTAAGTACAAGTGTCGACACTAAGGGAATGTGTCGAGACTCAGCTGAAGTCTTAACAGAAGAATCAAGTGTCGACACAAGGAGCTGTGTCGACATTCATCAAGTATCAACATTGAAGACTATGTATCGACACCAAGAAGTAGTGTCGATAATTGACAGATTCAACACATGAAGAGGTGTCGACACAAAGGAGATGTGTCGACACTTAGAAGAATTCAGCAAAAGATAAAAGATCAAGTACTTGTATCGACACTCAATTTCAGTGTCGACACATGCAGAAGAAAATGTGTCGAGACATAGAATCTACAACACAAGGAGTTGTGTCGACACCTTGTAGACTTGTGTCGACACTTACACAACTTGTGTCGACACTTGGTCTATAAGTGTCGACACTTAAAGACAGAAAGTCTCGACACTTTCAGACAGTTAGAGAACTTTCAAGAACTGACTGGATGACTTGACAGCTGCCGTTCCAGCCGGTCTACAGCACCTGTCAGAGATGTCAGAAGACATTTATGAACCGGACTAGCCGGTTACCATGAAGAAGGCCTATAAATAGGCTCATACAGTCTACAGAAACTGTTGTTGTTGAGGTTGTTGAAGCAATTCAAAAAGTGGTTCACATAGTTGTTCAAGTTATTGATCAAGGATCAAATCAAGAAGATCTAGCTGTCCAAGTGCAGATCTAAGAAGTTGGAGAGAGAGGGCTCCATCCAAGAAATCAGCTGTTGGAACTAGGCTAAGAAGAAGGATTCAGATTCATTCTGGGTCTTATGAAGCAGAGGTCTAGGATCAACTGCAGAAGGAGTCAATCTAATTGAGTTCTACTTTCAAGAAGCTTTGAAGAAAGCTAAGTCAGATTGAATCCAGCTGAGTTCTTCCAAGAACTCATCAAGAAACTCACAACCTCCCTCTCTTGTCTTTGGGTTGTTGAGTTAACAATTGTAAATTCATTTTTATCTTGTAGGATCCTTTGGATCTGAGTGTTTTGTAAGCCTGTAATTATAAAGGCTGAGGGTAGGGCTTGAGAGCCTGAGTATAGGAGATTGAAATCTCTGAGTGTATGCCTTGGTGGCTGAGTGTAGGCCTTGTTGGCTGAGTGTAGGCCTTTGTGGCTGAGTGTAGGCTTTGTGGAAATGCTGAGTTGTAGGGCCTTGGGCCTGAGGTGTAAGAACCAGTTTCGGTTCTGAGACAGTGGTGAAGTTTGGCCGAATCTAGTACACTGCTAGATAGGCGAAGGGGGAAAGTGGATGTACCCAAAGCTTGGGGAACCACTATAAAACTCTGTGTCTACTGTGCTGTGCTTTGCTGTGTATGCTGTGTGATTGCAAAAGTAGATTAGATTCTGTGTTATAACTGATTACTGCCATTAAAGCTTAAAAGAATTAGGTCACCTATTCACCCCCCCCCCCTCTAGGTGTTTAGGTACTATATCTTTCAAGTGGTATCAGAGTCAGGTTCCTTAAAAAGGACTAACAATCTAAAGAGATCCTGATTGGCAGATTCAGTCTAAGACAAATTACAGATTCAAGAAAATCAAGAACCATGGGTTCCTCTGAGAATCACAAGGAATTGGGTTCCATGAAATTACCTCTATGCAGGAAAGAGATATTTGGGATCTGGAAGGAAAGGGTAACGCTGTTTATGGAAACCTCAGACCCTAGGATATACATCACAGTAAAGGAAGGGCCTTATGTGCCCATGAAGATATCAGTTCTAGATGCAAATCAGAGAACCCCAATGGATTTCTCTGAAATGACTAAGGATTTGATTGTCCTAGCCACCATGGACAAAAGGGCACAAAACATTATAGTAAGTGCCATAGATGATGCAACTTTTCAGAATCTAATACACTGTAAGACAGCCAAAGAGATGTGAGACACTCTTATTGTGTATATGGAAGGTTCTGAAGAAGTTAGGCAAGATAGAAAATCCTTGCTAAATCAAGAGTATGAGAGTTTTAGACAAGGAAAGGGTGATAGCATAACTGAGAGCTATAAGAAGTTCTACAGAATAGTGAATGAACTCATGTCTTATGGAAGAGAGTTCAGCAATTATGAACTAAATGACAAGTTCCTAAGGTCCCTAACTAAAGATTGGGACACAAAGATTTGTGCCATTAGAGAAATGGCTAAGTTGGGAGAAATTCCTCCACCTACACTGTTTGGCAAGTTATTGTCTTATGAAATGCAGTTGACAGTGAGGAAAGAGGAGGAGAAATCAACAAGAACTGAACACAAGGAAAGAACTGTAGCTTTCAAGACAGAAGCCTGCAGAAAGTACAGGAATAAGTCACCAACTCCACCTCCAAAGGTTGCTGAATCAGAGTCAGATGAGTCAGTCAGCACAAAATCTGAAAGCAGTGAAAGTGATGAAGACTTTGCTGCCTTCACTAGACATTTTCAGAAATTCTTGAAGAAGAAACAGTGGAGGTCAAGGCCTTCTACTTCAAAGGGAAAAGAAGATTTTTATCAGGATAAAAAGGCTTCAAAGAAGGACAGGAAGAGGACTAAATCTAGCAAGGCAACTGTTTCAAAAATAGTGTGCTATTGCTGCAATAGACAAGGCCATGTTGTTGCAGATTGTCCTGAGAAGAGAAAAGAGTCTAGTGACAGGAAGAAGACTCATTTCAAAGGCAAGAAAGAGAAGTCTTTTGTTGCCAAGAAGGAGAAGACTCTATCAGATATCTCTTCTTCAGAAACTGAGTCTGATGCTGAGGCATACATAGGGCTGTTTGCTGAAGAAGAAGAAGAAGAATTCATGCAGATTATGGAGTTTATTTATGAACAAGAAGACTGTCAGTGCCAATGACTGATGGCATTGACTTAGAGTGACAAAATCCTGGAGCAGCCAGGACCCAGTAAGGTACAAAGTTCAACTTTAAGTTCAGTTTCTTGTGCCAGTACAGAATCAGATTCATCTTCATCAAGTGATGAAAGTGTATCTGAGTCTGAGGAAGATATTCATCAGCTTATAGATGAATATAAAGTACTGTTGCAAGCTTACAAGAAGAGCAAGTCCCTAGCCAAAAGTCAGGCAAAGGAAATTGCTGATCTAAAAGCTGCTGCAACAGATTCTGAGAAGCTATTTGATCAAAAGCTTAATGAGATAGCTAGGCTGAAACACATAACAGTGATTCAGATGGGGACTATCACCTTTAAGAATGATCAAATCAAGAGTCTGGAGATCAATCTTCAGAAAGAGAGAGAGCTTGTTGCTAGGTTTTCTAAACCTAAGTCAGTGTTACCCATAATTGATGAATTTATTCATCACAAGGGTAAAGCTGGACTGGGCTTTACTAGACCTGCAAGGACTGAGCAGTCCAAGTCCAAGTCCAAGGTCAAAGCCTCAACATTCAACAAGTCTGCTGTAGATAAGACAGCAAAGACAGTACCTAAGCAAAGGTACAATAAATTTGAATGTTGGTGCTGTGGCAAAGTTGGACATTTTGCAATGGACTGTTGGCACAATGTTAGTGCCAAAGTGAGTTGCAAATTACCTGTTGGAAAGCCAGTAGGTAGTTTTGTCAAGTTGCAAACTAATAAGTACCAAGGACCCAAGAATTCTTTGGGTTCTAAGGTTCATTAATCTGTTTTGCAAGTGAGTCCAAGAGGCCATACCCCAACGTGGTACTTGGACAGTGGATGTTCCAGACATATGACTGGAACTAGAGGATTACTAAGGGACTACATTCCAATCAAAGATGGTCCAAAAGTAACCTTTGGTGGTTCTGAAAAAGGAATCATCAAAGGGTTTGGTAACATTTCTAGCAACTTAGTTACCATTACTCAAGTGGCTTATGTTAAAGGGTTGAAACACAACCTAATAAGTATAAGTCAATTAAGTGATGTAGTGTATGACATCTCATTTGTTAAAAATGGTTGTCATATCAAGAGGTCAAGTGATCAAGAGATCATTTTGACTGGTTATAGGAAAAGGAATGTCTATTGCTTAGACATTATGGTTGAGAACAGTGGTTCTCCAGTGTGTCTTGTAGCTGATGAGACAGTCTCTTATTGTGTCAAATGGCACAAGAGGCTTCCCATCTTAACTACAAGACTATTAGCAAACTCTTTAGCAAAGAGTTAGTGAGGAATGGTCCTCAAGTTAAGTGTGTTAAAGATGGTATTTGCTCAGCTTGTCAAAAGGGCAAGCAGACTAAATCCACCTTTAGAAGCATAGAAAACAAAGATGCTGTGAGTTGTTTATACCTCTTGCACTTGGATCTCTTTGGTCCAATGCCAGTTCACAGCTTAGGTAGGAAGGTCTATACCCTTGTAGTTGTAGATGACTACTCAAGGTTTTCCTGGGTGTTCTTCTTAAGACAGAAATCTGAAACACCTAGTGTCTTCCATAGCTTTGTCAAGCAAATTCAGAATGAACTAAATAGTACAGTGGTCAAGATTAGAAGTGACCATGGTACTGAATTTCAGTCTGAAAGCATGACAAAACTATGTGAAGAATTTGGGATATTTCAAGAATTCTCTTCACCTAGAACACCTCGGCAAAATAGCATTGCTGAGAGTAAGAATAGAACCTTGATAGAGGCTGGTAGGACCCTATTAAGTGATACATCACTGCCAGAGTATTTCTGGGCTAAAGCAGTTAATACTGCATGCCATGTTATAAATAGGGCTACCATTACTAAAGGGCTCAACAAGACCCCCTATGAAGTTGTGAAAGGCAGGAAACCAAACCTATCCTATTTCAGGATCTTTGGTTGCAAATGCTTCATACTTAACAATGGGAAGTCTTACTTGACTAAGTTTGCTACCAAGTCCCAAGAGGGAATTTTTGTTGGGTACAGCAATAACATTAAGGCTTATAGAGTCTACAACTTGACTACACAAGTTGTAGAAGAATCTGTGCATGTAGTTTTTGATGAGACTAAACTTATTAAC
The DNA here is from genome assembly GCA_039583875.1 of Platanthera guangdongensis. Lineage (NCBI taxonomy): Eukaryota > Viridiplantae > Streptophyta > Magnoliopsida > Asparagales > Orchidaceae > Platanthera > Platanthera guangdongensis. Next base: position 80,219,930 of record CM077163.1, read on the forward strand.
AATGAGTTGTATAGTACTGTATGCAGCCCCACAGGTTTAACAAAGAAGATGGACAAGCTTACTATAGAAGAAATACCTGCTGCAAGACAGCAAGTAGAAGTCAGTGGCTGTTGTCCAGGGGGAGAACTACATGTACCAATTGCAGAAGAAGTACAAGGAGTACAGCATGATGGAGATGCTGAAGAGGTTCAACCAGAAGTTAGGATGCCTCCAGCCAACAGGCATCTTAGAGATCATCCAGTAGAGCAGATTATTGGAGATCCAAGACAAGGGGTACAAATAAGGAGCAGACATCAGAATGCAACAATCTACTCCAGTTTTCTATCTCAAGTTGAACCTAAGAAGTTTGAAGAAGCAATACTAGATCCACAATGGACTGAAGCAATGCAAGAAGAGCTTAATCAGTTCAAGAGGTGCAAGGTCTGGGAACTTGTTCCTAAACCTAAAGACCACAATATAATAGGAACCAAGTGGATCTACAGGAATAAGATGGATGAACAAGGGGTCATCATTAAGAATAAAGCAAGATTAGTTTCTAAAGGATATAGGCAAGAAGAAGGTATTGACTTTGATCAAACCTTTGCTCCAGTAGCCAGACTGGAAGCCATAAGGATGTTCTTAGCCTATGCAACCTATCAAGGATTCAAGGTTTACCAAATGGATGTCAAGTCAGCATTTCTGAATGGTAATCTTAAGGAAGAAGTCTATGTGGAACAGCCTTCAGGTTTTGTTGATCCAACTTTACCTCATCATGTCTATAGACTTAGGAAAGCTTTATATGGGTTAAAACAAGCCCCTAGGGCTTGGTATGAAACCCTATCTAGTTTCCTCATTGAGAACAAGTTCTCAAGGGGGAAAATAGATAAGACTATATTCCTTAGGGAATCTAGAGGCAAAGTTATACTAGTCCAAATATATGTAGATGACATTTTATTTGGGTCTACTGAAAGCAGCCTTTGTAAAAAGTTTGCAAAACTGATGCAAGGTGAATTTGAGATGAGTAGTATGGGAGAGCTGAAGTTTTTCTTGGGTCTCCAACTTAAACAGACTGAAAGTGGTTTATCCATATGTCAGTCCAAGTTCACCCTAAAACTCATAAGGAAGTATGGTATGGATTCATCCAGTACCATGAAGACTCTTATGGGGTCAAGTATGTCTCTTAGCAAGGATGATGCAGGGAAACCTGTAGATGAAACCTTGTATAGAGGGATAGTTGGCTCCCTATTATACTCTACTGCTAGTAGACCAGATATTTTGTATGCTATATGTGTCTGTGCAAGGTATCAAGCCTGCCCTAAAGAGTCTCATTTGACAGCAGTCAAAAGAATATTGAGATATCTAAAGGGCACTACCTATCTAGGCCTCTGGTACCCTAGGAATGGAGATTTTGAACTAACAGGTTATTCAGATGCAGACTTTGCAGGATGCAAAGAAGATAGAAAAAGCACTACTGGAACCTGTCAATTCCTATGTGGGAGACTAATTTCATAGAGTAGCAAAAAGCAAACTAGTGTGGCTATCTCCACTGCAGAGTCAGAGTATGTGGTTGCAGGAAGTTGCTGTGCTCAACTTCTGTGGATACAACATTAGCTAGAGGACTATAGATTTCAGGTAAGTAGAACTCCACTCTTCTGTGATTCTACAAGTGCTATTTCAATAGCTAATAATCCTGTATCCCATAGTAGAACAAAACATATTGAAATTAAATATCATTTTCTTAGGGAGCATGTAGAAAGAGAAGATATTTTATTAGAATATGTTAAAACTGATAATCAAATAGCTGATATGTATACTAAGCCCCTATAAGAAGCTAAGTTTAATAGATTTAAAATTGAACTAGGAATGATAAACTTAGAGTAAGTTTACAGAATTGAAATTGGCTAAGTAAAAAGGTGTCGACACGTAGACAAGTCTATGTCGACACAGAATAGTGGTGTCGACACTTCAGGAAATAGGTGTCGACACATCTACGAAGTTGGTGTCGACACTTAAGAATATTAGTGTCGACACATGCCAAGTAGGTGTCGACACATCCAAAGTGGTGTCGACACTTAGTATTTACTCAGAATTTTCTAAGTAAAGTCTCGATAATGTGTCGAGTTATGTTGTGTCGACACATAACCAAGTGTCGACACATAAAATCTGTTGCCTAAACTTGTGTCGACACATATGTGTCGAGACATTATAAGTCAGTGTCGACACTTATTGCCAGTGTCGACACATTTTAAGTTAGCTGTCCCGCATGTTCATCTTCAAAATTAAAAAGGTATAAATAGGGCTTTGTCTTTGTTTGTCGACACGCTTTCAAAGTTTCAAGACCAAACTTCTGTGTCGACACCTCTCTTCTCTCAAGACAAATTCTACAAACCCTAATGGCGCCTAAGCTTGTGGAGAATGTCAACGAGGGATACGAGCTGGTGCGCAGCGCCTTTGAGGATGCTGAGCAAGAAATCAAGCACGTGATAACCCTAGTTGCCGATTCTCGGTTAGAATATCTCGTTTCAGAACCTACTAAGATATGGAAGAAAGAGGTACTTGAATTCCTCAATGGAGCAAAGGTGGACGAATCTGGATACAAAATCAAATCCAGAGTTCATGATGAGAAGGTCAAGGTATCACCAAAAAGTCTGAGGAAGATTCTACAGCTTCCAAGAACTCAAGAGGAAGATGAAGTTACAGCTACAAAGACTAGGGAAGCTCTAAACTAGTGTGGACTTGATTCTAAGCTGAAGATTGGTTCTGTTTTCAATAGAAAATGGATGAACAATCAAGGTAAATTCCTTTCTGAAATTGTTGGAAAGGTAATTTTAAGCAAGCCAGGAGGGCATGATAGAGTGTCTGCCTATATGTTTGGAATAATGACAAGGATAATCTTCACACTAAAAACTGATTGGTCTGTTATAGTATTTTAGAAAATCAAGGAAAGTCTGAAGAAGCCCAACCTGGGCAGAATCATAAGTCTTTATCTTGCTGGAACCATACCTAAGGTAATGCAACAATCTGCTGGAAGCAAAATTAACCACATGAGGAAAATGGACATGAGGTTGTTCTCAAGATGGGACAGGGTGTTGTCTAAAGAGATGCCAACCCCTGAGAAGATAGTTGCTGAGAAAGACATTCCTCCCAAGAAGAAAAGAAAGACTGCTCAAGTGGCACAAGAGTCCACTAGCAGCTCTGAAAGTGAAGAACAGGTTGTCTTCACACCTAATGAGAATGTGGAAGAGCCTGCAGTGAAATCTCCTGCTCCTCAAGATGATGCTGAGATCTAGGGGAGCTACCTCTAGCTAGCCCCATCCACAAGGATCAAAGCCAGGGGGAGCTTCCAGTTGTAGATGAACCCACTACACTGGAAAGTGAACAAGCAACCACCATTATACTAGAGGTAATCACTGAACTAAACACTTTAGATTTTTCTATGGAAAATACTGATTTGTCTGATGATCATCAGCAAACTCAGCTGAATAGTCAAGTTTCAGATGCTGTTATAGAAGATACATCTGTTGTTGTTCCAGTGGTTCCTGATCCAGTGGTTGAAGAACCTAGAATTACTCCAGCTCCTTCACCACAAGAATTCACCATGGAAGATTTATTTTTAAATCTATACCAATAAGATTTTGACATGGACAAGGCTGCTGCTGAAGAAGAGAATTCTTCACTTGAGGGGGAGCAAGTGCAAGTTCATGAAGAGCCTGTGAGGCAAGAAACTGAGAAGGCACCTGATGTGCAGCCTGAGAGGCCTCCAAGCCCTAAGGAGAGGGTTGACATAGCCAGCTCCTCAGAATCTGAAGATGAGGAGGCTACAAGGGCTAAGAAAAAGAAACTTTATGTATTCAAGAGAAGAAGCAAAAGTTATAAGAAAGCTCTACAATCTATTGCACCACAGCCTATAGTTCAGCAAGCCCCATCAATTGATTATAGTGCTTTAATGGTGGCAATGCAAATTAAACTGGATGAGCACTGGCAGGAAATTGAGAAGTATGTAGATGAAGGGCAGAAATCTTTGCAATTTGATCTGGCCCAAGATATCAAGTCTATATGGTTTGAAATGAACCTTAACAAGAAAGAGATGACAGACTGTTTTCACAAGAGTGGAAATGCAGTGGTGTACTTGGCCACACACCAAGAGAAGATAAAAGCACAAGTGGATGACATAGCATTAAAGCAAGGGTATGTTCTTGAAAATCAGCTAAGGATGAATGACAATCTTACTGCTTCCCATAATGCTATTGTCACAGAATTAAAGAACCAGGCTGTTGGACCTTCTACCTCTACTGCTACTGTTAAAGCTGAATTTGATAAGGTATTTCAAGAAGAAATCAATGCTGTTAAGACTGCCATTGAAGACTCACAGAAGGCCATATCTGAACAACTTAAAAAGCTCAAACCTTTCTTTAAAGATGGAGTCAGATACTTGGATAATCAAATCAAATTTCAGAAGGATGATGTCAGAGATCACATGGCTAGAGAAGTCATAAAGGGGGAGAGAGTGTTAGTCAAGGCAAGCTCTGACCATGCTAAGTGGATATCAAATTCTATCAGAGCAACTCTTGGATATCCTCCTCTGTGTGATGACAATGATGTTGCTGAATCTGGAATTAACCATGCCTATCTTGGAGGTGAGCAACCAGAAGTAGCTCAAGTCATATATCCTCCTCCAGATTTTGAAATGGTGCATGCTGATGTACAGACCATGTACAGCCCACCTAGGGGCAAGGACAATGTTATTATTGAAAAGGTTGTTCAGCCTATTTCTGAAGCCATGCAAGAGGCATTGCAAAAAGAAGAAGAGACTAGATTGTCTAAGAAGAGGTTTAGGGAACAAGCTGAACAAAGGCCAGACTTTGAACAGTGGAGCCCTACCTCAAGAAATATCATTTTGACTGCCTGGAAAGCTGCCAAGGATAACATTCAAGACAGGAACAAATGGTTCTCTGAGGCTGAATGGAGAAAACATGAGACTAGACAGGAGGGCATAGTTCAACATAGAAGGAAGGCAAAGAAGGGAAAGCTACCTCCTACTGCTCTGGAGCCTAGCAAGTACTTTCCAAAGCCATACTATTATTTTGAAAGACAAAAGATCAAAGCAGAAGAGCTTAAGAAGAAAGATCTGAAAGGCAAGAAGCCTGCTGATGCTGAAGCTGCTGATGCTCCTGTCCAAGCTAATGTTCATGCTGGCAAAGGGATAGTTATCAAGGAACCAGAACTGAAATAGAATTAGAATTTTCTTAAAGTTTACTGTGTAATTTTTTTGATGTAAAACATTTTTTTGTGAACTTCTGAAAATGTATAAGACAGATATTAGAACAATATATGATTAATCTATTTCATGTTTGTTCTGTGATAATGTCTATGTCTATTTCATATTTGTTCTGTGATGATGAATTTGTATACATGTGAAATTGATACATGTTTATGTTTACCCTGCTGTACATTATCCTGCCTTACATCATTTTGTAATTTTTATTATGAATGGTGTATATCATTGACTAAGGGTTATGACTTCTCCAAATAGGGGGAGATTGTTGGGTACATTAGTTTAAATGTACCTGATTTGAAGAAGCCTCACCCAACTCAATGATATACATCAAAATGTATTTGATGTGTTTTTGATTTACTTGTGCAGGTTAAGTATTTGCAGGACTGTAGCAAAAATTTCTAAGTCCATGTGTCGACACCCAGAGAGAAAGTGCCGACACTTAAGAAGACTTGTGTCGACACCCAGACAAGCAGTGTCGACACTTGGAGTCATTGTGTCGACACCTGGGATGTAGAGTCGACACCAGACACAAAGTGTCGACACAAGGAGCTGTGTCGACACTCAATGAAGAAAGTACAGTAAAGCAGTGTCGACACTTAACAACAGTGTTGACACCCAGTGAAGCTGTGTCTACACCAGAAAGTGTCGACACAAGGAGCTGTGTCGACACTCAGCAAAAGTCAGCAGAGACTAAGTATAAGTGTCGACACCCAGAACAATGTGTCGACACTCAACAGAAGAGTCAACACTTAAAGAAAGTGTCGACACAAGACAGTATGTGTCTACACTCAGCTGAAGACTCAACACTTGAAGAAAGTGTCGACACATGGAGCTGTGTCGACACTCAACAAAATATTCTAAGTACAAGTGTCGACACTAAGGGAATGTGTCGACACTCAGCTGAAGTCTTAACAGAAGAATCAAGTGTCGACACAAGGAGCTGTGTCGACACTCATCAAGTATCAACATTGAAGACTATGTGTCGACACCAAGAAGTAGTGTCGACACTTGACAGATTCAACACATGAAGAGGTGTCGACACAAAGGAGATGTGTCGACACTTAGAAGAATTCAGCAAAAGATAAAAGATCAAGTACTTGTGTCGACACTCAATTTCAGTGTCAACACATGCAGAAGAAACTGTGTCGAGACATAGAATCTACAACACAAGGAGTTGTGTCGACACCTTGTAGACTTGTGTCGACACTTACACAACTTGTGTCGACACTTGGTCTATAAGTGTCGACACTTAAAGACAGAAAGTCTCGACACTTTCAGACAGTTAGAGAACTTTCAAGAACTGACTGGATGACTTGACAGCTGCCGTTCCAGCCGGTCTACAGCACCTGTCAGAGATGTCAGAAGACAGTTATGAACCGGACCAGCCGATTACCATGAAGAAGGCCTATAAATAGGCTCATACAGTCTACAGAAACTGTTGTTGTTGAGGTTGTTGAAGCAATTCAAAAAGTGGTTCACAAAGTTGTTCAAGTTATTGATCAAGGATCAAATCAAGAAGATCTAGCTGTCCAAGTGCAGATCTAAGAAGTTAGAGAGAGAGGACTCCATCCAAGAAATCAGCCGTTGGAACTAGGCTAAGAAGAAGGATTCAGATTCATTCTGCGTCTTAAGAAGCAGAGGTCAAGGATCAATTGCATAAGGAGTCAATCTAATTGAGTTCTACTTTCAAGAAGCTTTGAAGAAAGCTAAGTCAGATTGAATCCAGCTGAGTTCTTCCAAAAACTCATCAAGAAACTCACAACCTCCCTCTCTTGTCTTTGGGTTGTTGAGTTAACAATTGTAAATTCATTTTTATCTTGTAGGATCCTTTGGATCTGAGTGTTTTGTAAGCCTGTAATTATAAAGGCTGAGGGTAGGGCTTGAGAGCCTGAGTATAGGAGATTGAAATCTCTGAGTGTAGGCCTTGGTGGCTGAGTGTAGGCCTTGTTGGCTGAGTGTAGGCCTTTGTGGCTGAGTGTAGGCTTTGTAGAAAAGCTGAGTTGTAGGGCCTTGGGCCTGAGGTGTAGGAACCAGTTTGGGTTCTGAGACAGTGGTGAAGTTTGGCCGAATCTAGTACACTGCTAGATAGGCGAAGGGGGAAAGTGGATGTACCCAAAGCTTGGGGAACCACTATAAAACTCTGTGTCTGCTGTGCTGTGCTTTGCTGTGTATGCTGTGTGATTGCAAAAGTAGAGTAGATTCTGTGTTATAACTGATTGCTGCCATTAAAGCTTAAAAGAATTAGGTCACCTATTCACCCCCCTCTAGGTGTTTAGGTACTATATCTTTCAGTAAGTTCCCCTATCATCTTGTTTATGTCATCTTCAGTAGAAAGAATTTGAGCTTGAGTCTGGGTATCTGTCAGAGCATCAGAATCTGGAAGATCAACAGCAGGAGAGTCTGGAATGTATTCAGCCGCAGGAAATTCTGAATCTGTATGCAGCAGAGAGGAAGAAGCAGCATCAGTAGAGGTAGATGGAAGATCTGTAGTAGTAGCATGTGGAAAAGATTCATGTTGGTCTGAAAGAAGAAAAGCAGGAGTAACTGTGGCTAGAAATTTGGTACCAGAAGCTGAATTATCCTGAGCAGGAATTGTTGAGGAAGCAGGAGCTGGAGGAACTAAGGAAGATAATGCTGGCTCCCCATCAATAACTGAATCGATTATTTGATGTGAAGGAGGAGATGGGGTCCTGTCCACATCTTCTATGTCTATTGGAGCTTTGTCTGACTTCTGTAACTTGACCTCCCATCTCTGGATGGAGGTAATGGAAACCTTTTTTATGTGATGTAGGGTTATGCCCTTTTTCATGGGAAAGGCATCAGGATTCATCTGATTTAGATACAGAGATATTATTCTCCCATAGTTGGGGCTCTTAATGCATGCCTTTATCTTCTCAAAAAGCATCATTCCCCACTAGAATTTCTTTCTACATATAACAGCAGTCATGAGATCAAAGAACTCTGGAGTAATGTAACTTATAGAACTTGTTTTACACATAAGCACTTTTCCTAGGATATCAGGCAATAATTTACTTTCAGCATTCATAAATTGCCTTCTGATTGTGTTAGAAGACTGAGGAATACCACAGAAAATATATGCTCTCTCATAGCCATAGCTTATTAGATCATCTTCCATATCTATAATAGGCAGTAGCAGAAGTTAAGAAATAGATAGAGAAGACATCTTTACCTTGATATTCTGAACCTTAGACTTGATGATTTTGCCATTCCTCTTAATCTTAGCATTCTGGAAGAATTCTTCATTCAGAAGAGAGAATTCGACATGGATGTTCAAGAATAAAAGATAACCCAGCTGTATCTAGCAGAAGAAGAATGTTCTTGAAATCATCTGATAACGCTGCAATCTCGGTAAAACAGAGTTCACTCCTGATCCCTAGCTTTGAGGACGAAGCCATTAATGTAGAGAAAATGATCTGACTGTCCAGCGAAAGGGAGAAAACGGCTTGCGTCAGACGGTGAAGACAGGGAAGACGAAGCGGCTTTTCTCTAGAAGGGTTTTGAAATCGAGACTAAAAATCTCTTGGACTTATTTCTATTTATATTTACTACTAATTTTGATGATTAAACATATAAATAATCATTAAAAATACCTAGAAAGAGGTGGCAAAGCGCTTGTGTGGCGATATGAAAAATTGACCTTGAAGAAGAAAATGACGCCACATTTCTCGAGAGGATAGATTGTTCTCAAGAAGAAATCCAATAGCACTCAAGTATAGTAAACTTTGGTCTCGAGTAGAATGAGTCTTATTCTCGAGTAAAATACTCCTTGTTCTCGAGTAGAGATTCACTGTTCTCGAGTACTATACTTCTTCTCGAGAAATAAATTCTTTGAACTCGATAAATGATTTTGATATTCTCGAGAGGAAGTCTGTTCTTCTTGAGTAGAATACTTGTACTCGAGAAATGAAGTCCAGATTCTGAAAGTTTCTGATTTTTGAAGTAAAATAAGATCTTGAACTTACCTGTTGCCTTTATCTTCATTCTCCTTCATCCTTGTTGAGAATGTCAAGTTCTATTTTGAAGAACGAGAACTTGGCCTCGTACAGCGGCTTCGTGAAAATATCTGCAATTTGCCTGTCTATTGGGACATATTGAAGATCTATGTCCCCATGCTCCACATGCTCCCGGATGAAATGATATCACAGCTCTTTGTGCTTTGTCCGACTGTGAGATACTGGATTGTTGGCTATTGCAATCGTACTGGAGGAGTCGCAAAACAAAGGGATGTCTTTGACTTTTAGATTGTAATCTTCCAGTTGGTTCTTTATCCACAGCAATTGTGCATAACAACTGCCGGGAGAAATATATTCTAACTCGGTCATTGAAAATGCGACACAGTTCTGTTTTTTTCTTCTCCATGATATGAGCCTCCTTCCAAGGAATTCGCAAGTCCCGGAAGTGCTCTTTCTATCATCTTTACTACCTGCAAAGTCTGCATCTGAAAAACCAATTTATTCACTGTCATTACTTCTTGGGTACCATATGCCAAGATTTGGTGTACCTTTAAGGTATCTCAAAATCCTCTTTGCAGCAACATAGTGAGATTCCTTAGAGTTCACTTGAAATCTAGCACAGACACACATGTTGAAAATATTATATCAGGTCTACGAGCAATAAGGTAAAGCAAGGATCCAATTATGCTTCTGTACTTGGTTTCATCGAAAGGTTTCCCTTTCTCATTCTTGTCTAGAGACATAATTGAACCCATTGGAGTCCTCATAGAGTTTGCGTTCTCCATTTCGAATTTCTTAATCAACTCCTTGGTGAATTGTGCCTGAGAGATGAAAATTCCATCTTCAGATTGTTTCACCTGAAGTCCTAAGAAATACTTCAGCTCTCCCATACTGCTCATTTCGAACTTCCCTTGCATAAGTTTGGAAAATGTTTTGCAGAGGTTGTCGTCAGTAGAGCCAAATATAATGTCATCATCGACATAGATTTGTACTAGCAAAATCTTGCCTTTTATTTTCTTAAGAAATAATGTCTTATCTATCTTTCCTTTTATGAACTTGTTCTCAAGAAGAAAGTTAGATAGCATCTCGTACCAAGCTCGAGGAGCTTGTTTCAAACCATATAATGCTTTAAATAAGAGATAGACATGATCATGAAAGTTCGAATCAACGAAACCTAGAGGTTATTCCACATACACTTCTTCCTTTATGTCACCATTAAGGAAGGCAAACTTCACGTCCATCTAGTAGACAGTGAAGCCCTTAAGTGCAGCATATGCTAGGAACAACCTAATTGCCTCCAGCCTTGCCACTAGAGCATATGTCTGGTCGAAGTTGATTCCTTCTTCTTGTCAGTATCGTTTGGCGATGAGTCTGGCCTTATTCTTTATTGTTGTCCCATCCTCGTCCATCTTGTTCCTGTAGACCCATTTGGTCCCAATGACATTTTTACCTTTGGGTCTTGGAACAAGCTTCCAGACTTGGCAACGGTTGAACTGATTCAATTCTTCTTCCATTGCCATTATCCATGATGTGCCTAAGTTTGCTTCTTTAAACTTCTTCGTTTCAAGTTGTGATAGAGAACTCAAATATAAAATCTCATTAGCTGTACCTCTACGAGTTCTGACACCATCCTGGGGATCTGCTATGATTTGTTCCATTGGGTGATCCTTCAAGTGTTTGAGCTCTAAGGTCCTTGCATCTGGAGCGTCTTCAACTACAGGAGTGACTTCATCAACTTGAATGATTTCTTCATCTAGATCATCAACCTCTCCAATTAGGGTTGGAGTGGTGATCTTGATGAACTTTTCACCTTTTTCTTCAATTGGCTCATCCAAGTTTAATTCTTTTAACTTTGAACCTGCATCTTCAATAAACACACTAGAAGAGCCATCTTGCAGCAAGCTCATCTCATCAAATATAATATGAATAGATTCTTCTACAACAAGAGTTTTACTATTAAAGATCCTATATGCCTTACTATGGCTACTATACCCTACAAAAATACCTTCAAAACTCTTTTCGCTAAATTTGGTAGTGTGATACTTGACATTGTTAGGGACGAAGTACTTACAGCCAAAGATTATGAAATATGAAAGAGTTGCTTTCCCGCCCTTTAGAAGTTTGTAAGGTGTCTTACTGTGGTTCTTGTTTATGAGTGCTCGATTTTGCATGTGGCATGCAGTGTTGACGGTTTCAGCCCAGAAGTATTCCGATAGTGAGGCATCACTCAACATGGTCCTACAGGCATCTATGAGTGTTCTATTCCTTCTCTCAGCTACTTTGTTCTGTTGAGGAGTATGAGGACAGGAAAACTCATGAAAGATAGCTAAGATTTCACAAAATTCTATCATGGCCCCAGACTTGAACTCTGTTCCATTGTCACTTCTAATTTTGACTACGGAACAGTTGTATTCATTTTGAACCTGCCTGACAAAATTACTAAAGATTTCAAAGGTATCTGACTTGTGTTTTAGAAAGAACAACCACGCAAAGCACGAGTAATCATCAACAATAACCAATGTATAATCCTTACCTCCCAAACTTCTATCTTGAAGTGGACCAAACAATTCCATATGAAGTATATATAAACATCTATTAGAATCTTTATCAATAATGCTTTTAAAGGTAGACCTTGTTTGCTTTCCTTTTACACATGCGTGATAAGGTCTATCTTTGGCGCACTTGACATTTGGGCACCACGTACTAAATTAAGTGAAAATAATTTATTCATAGTTTTGAAATTAGTATGTGCTAGTCCCTTGTGCCATAGGTCACCAAGAGACGCACTATCTTTAGCCAAAAAGCACACTAGTGTAGAAGAGTCTATGCAAATGAAATTCAAACAAAATATATTCCTACTACGAGTGCATGAAAGAATCGTTTCCATATAGTGAACTGATTTTATCTAGCACTTATCTGCATGAAATTCAATAACGTATCCTTTATCGCAGAGCTGGCTTATGCTTATGAGATTGTGTTTCAATCCTTCAACATAAGCCACATCTGAGAAAGATACCGTATCGTTAGAAATTATACCATAGCCTTTAGTAATTCCTCAGTCTGAACCTTCAAAGATGACCTTTGGCCCATTCAAGACTGGAGAATAATTCTGAAGAAGGCTTCTTGTCCCGGTCATATGCCGAGAGCATCCACTGTCCAAATACCAGATAGGAGTTTTGGTGGCCTTTGGACATACCAGCGATCACAAATTAATTTGCCTTAGGAACCCAAACACGATTGGGTCCTTGATCTCTAGTTAGAACACTCCTCCTATAAGTATTAGCATTTTGAGTGGTCTTTCTCACATTGCTAACTTGAGGAGTTACAAAATTTCTTGAATTAAACCAGCAATCAATGCCAAAGTGACCAATTTTGCCACAGCACCAACAGTCGAACATATTGTATCTTTGCCTGAAATTCTCCTGCTTGAACTTTTGTGATTGTGGTCTAGCAGGGGCAGCAGTCTTGGAGGGAGAAGCTTCATGGTGATGGCAATCACATGTCTTCTTCTCCTTGAGAGGCTTTTCCACAATATGCTTTAATTTTGGTTCCTTCTTCATGTTATGACCATGATTATAAGGGTCATAGCTCTGAAGAGTAATCTCTTCATAAGGTACCTTAAAGACACTATCACCAAAGTTCTGGGGACGGGTCCATCCTTGGTAACGAGACTTGGGCTCTACATAAGTAGGCCTAGCAAGGTGACCGTAGGACGACTCAAGATCAAACTCATTCGTTGGAAATATAACTTTCTTAAAAGAAGTCTGATCTTGAGGAGCTTTCCCTTTCTCCTTGGTCAAAGCCTTCTTGGTCACCTTATTCATTATTTGAGCCTTATTCCTCCTAGGAGCTTCAACATGGCCTAGGCCAGCACCTTTGGCCTTAGTTGAGAATTCAGCAATGAAAGGAAGGACAGTCTTGGGCTTTGAGAAACTTTCAACAAGTTTCTTTTCCGCTGCAACTTGTTCTTCCAGTTCTTATATGATCTTCTCCTTCAGATCTAGATGCTCGATAGCCTTGTTATATTCTTCAATAACAGCATTGAAGTTCTCTCTGAGTGATTCCGTCTTGACGACTTACTCTCTCAAAGTGCTCTCTTCAGCCTTGAGAGACTTTATCTCTTTGTCTTGAGATTTCAGGACTCTTCGACATTTGTCATAAACCTTGATCAACTCTTTATACTGGGCCATGAGTTCAGAGTCATCGTCAGAAGAGCTGTCCTCATGATCATGATCAGAAACATCAGATTCAGAAAGAGGAGTATGAGATTTTACCTTCCCAGTGAACTGGGGTTCTTGTTCATCATCAGTTTGTGTCATTAGTCCAAAGTAGGCTTCCTCTTCTTCACTCGAGTTAGATGAATCAGAGTCGCTAAGATTCTTGCCCTTCTTGGGTACGAGGCTCCTTTCTGTTCTCTTCTTATTATATGAATATTTATTTTTCTCTCTCTTTCCACCCTCCTTCTTCTTGTGAGAGAAATCAACGATGATGTGGCCTGGCTTATTACAGTAATAGCAAACGATGTTAGAAGAAATATGTTTACTCTGTTTAGTATTATACCTGGCGTGGCTGCTTGAGCCTTTCTGTGTCGATCACCATCAGGACATGATCTTCTGTGCGAGACATCCTTGCCTCTCCATTGATTCTTCTTGTTCAAGAATTTCTTAAACTGCCTTGAGAGTAGAGAAAACTCTCCTTCAGATAGTTCTGAGCCTGAAATGCTTGGCTCTTAAGTTTCTTCATCACTATCTTTTTGTGCAAGTGCAGGTGAAGCAGTTTTAATCTTCCTTGAGCTATCTGCCTTTAGAGCGACAGACTTCTCCTTTGATGACTACCGGCTCTTCTCTTCTTCAACTTTTCTAGAATTGATCTGCAACTCATATGCCATCAGCTTTCCAAAGAGGTTCTTAGGGTCAGTCTCTACTAACTTGACAAACTCCCCGATAACACTGACATTATTGTCCCACTCCTTAGTCAGGGATCTTAGGAACTTATCATTCTGCTCACCATTTGTGAAGACCCGACCATATACTCTTAGGCCGTTAACAATTTTGAAGAAACTTTCAAATGTATCTACAATTGAGTCCTTTGGTCCTTGTCGGAAGGCATCATACTTTTGATTCAATAGAGATCTTTTGTCATCGCTAACTTCCTCAGTGCCTTCCATCAAGGTAATAAGAGAATGCCACACCTCCTTAGTAGATTGGCAGTTAATCAGATTCTGCAGCATAGAATCATTAACTGCACTTGCTATAATATTTTTAGCTTTCTTGTCCAACGAGACAAATGCAATCTCATCTTTATCCAGATCCATCAATTTCTTGGAAACCTTTTTGGTAAGATCTATATTGGAGATGGTCATTGGAACATAAGGACCTTCTTCAACAATCATGAAGGTCATTGGAACATAAGGACCTTCTTCAACAATCATGAAGATCCTTAGATCCACATCTTTCATGAAGAACTTAATCCTTTCTTTCCACATGGGAAAGTTAGTATTTTTGCACAGAGGAAGCTTTGCAAAATTCTTGGCCTTGTCCATGCTTGGATAACTCAAAAGATAACTTTGGGGCAGATCGTTTCAAGGTGTTAACCTTTTTATGAACAACCTCCCTCTGATACCAATTGAAAATGTTTTAAGTTTTCTTACCTAAATCACCTAGAGGGGGGGGGGGGTGAATAGGTGAGTTGTGCATCTTTTTGCGGAATAAAAAATTTAACAAACTAAGAACAGAGAGCCAAACCAAGCAATCACAGACGACAGTATGAATTATAGTGGTTCCACAACCTTGGGTACATCCACTTTCCACTCACCGATCTAGCAAAACACTAGACTTGGCTACTCCACAAATCTCGGATTGAAAATAATCCTACACCTCGGAAAAACATTCCTACAACTCGATCCCAAATCTGGATCTACACTCGTAAGATAAAACTTCCTACAAGAACTCGGAGAAAACAACTCCTACAACTCGGAGAAAGATCTCCTATAAGAATAGAATGAAATAATAAATACAAACAGTGATTTATTCTCAAATCTGAAATCCTTCTGCCTGTTCTTCTTTCTTTGAGAATTGCAGCTTTATCAAAATATGTTGAAGAAGAATCGGCAATATCTCTGGATTTGAAAATCTCTGGACACACAAGATCAAGTAGAAGATCTGTCAGTTGAAAAGAAACTCGATCTGTGAATCAACTTCTCTGAATCTTTCTGAATCGAAAGCGCTTTGGCAATGAAGAAGAAGATCTGCGGCTCTCGATTTGGAAATAAAAATCGGATTCAGAAAACTTGAAATTACTTCTTGCGGCGGATGTAATTCTTCTTAAAATCTTCTTAGGGTTGGTCGAAAATGACAAGACCTTATATAGGATTAACCTAACGGTCATAATCATCATTAATGACATGCACGTGGACCAATCATGGGTTAATGATGTTTGAAATACACGTCTGTCTGGACTTAGCAATTTTCAGAAAATCAGAACGGGTGTTCTCGACAAGAAGTATAGTACTCGAGAACAAATGAATTCTATTACTCGAGAATAATACAGAAGTCCTCGAGAAGAAGACTTAGAGAAAAATGATGTAGAGAAAGAAAATAGCATTTTCAGGAAAGAAGTAAAGTACTTGAGAAAAATAGCTTATAGCTCTCGAGAAGAAATATTTTGGTACGCGAGAACAAAAGGCTGTCTCGGGAAAAATACTTAGAAAAATATGTGGAGGTGGAAATCTGCAGTCTCAAGAATGATAATAAGTACTCGAGAAAAATGACATTTTGTTCTCAAGAAGAAACATCCTGGTTCTCGAGAACAGATAATCATCTCGCGAACAAATAGCTAGCTCTCGAGAAAAATACTCTGGTTCTCGACACATACCATTTGCATCCCGAGAACAAAAGATAGTCTTCTCGAGAATAATTTAATTCTTCTCGAGAAAAAGACTTAGAAAAATATTTATCTGGACAACAAACATCCCGAGAAGACATGTCATATATTACTCGAGAACAAAAGCCTTTCTCAACAACAGAAAGAAGCTTTCTCGAGAACAACTTCTGTTACTCGAAATGAAGGCAAGTCTTACTCGAGAATAATCATAAGTCCTTCTCGAATACAAATATAGTACTCGAGAAAAAGACTTAGACTTTTTCTGAAAAACTTAAAATCTTCATTCTTCATTAAAATCGCATCCATCTTTTCTCTTTCCCTTAGTGCTTGAAAAGGAAGTGTGTCCCAATAGAGTGGCTACACATGAGTAAACACCATGGATCACACAATGAGGGATTACATTGTATGGTCCTGTATTTGGAGACTCATTATAGACTGACATTGGTCTACACTTAGCAATTATGTCCTTTAAACACTTAACAAAAAGAGCATCAAATACAAACTTAATTCATTTTAGTTTAAGGGTGACTTCGTACAAATCTTGGCTATTGTGGATGCAATACCCAACAGCGTGCTCATACCTTCCTCAAATTTGATATTTGGTAGCTGTTCAACCCAACAACACATTTGGACAAAATCTAGTTATTATCTGAAAGTAAAGTGTAGAGGAGCTTTGATGCCTCTGATAGACGAGGTGGTTTGTATATCATTGGGTCCCTCTGAAAAGAATTGTAGGCCCCATCATGTTCTTGGTGGCTCGATAGTGGAGCAACTAATCATATTGTGTACACGGTACAAGGGTTCATCAAAAGGAGGAGGCCAAGCAATGGTGAGTGCAGGCTCACAGTTGGCAACAATGTTGAGGTAGAGGTAGAGTTCACTGGGGAAATTTGTTTTGTCCTTGACTCTTGTTATGAACTTTTTTTGAAAGACATATTTTATATTCCTTCATTTAGAAGGAACTTGATTTCAGTTTCAGCGTTAGATAACTTGGTTTTGGCTTTAATATATCTTGTGGTTTAATTAAGTTATTCTATGAATAGCAGTTTATTGGTCGGTGTTCTCTATCTAATGGTTTATATAGAATATGTCATCCGCCTATTAATTATTATGCTGCCTCATATAATGTTGAAAATGTTGTCACTTAGATACCTCTTATTAAGGAATAGTCCTCCATGTTATGACATAAAAGGTTCAGTCATATCTCTAAGAAAAGAGTTGAAAGATTAATTAATCAAAATATTTTTCATATTCTTGACTTCAGTGACTTAGAGACATGTGTGGACTGTTGTAGAGGTAAAATGACCAAGATTAAGAAAAAATGCTCAAATCATAGTTCAACTTTATTAGCGGTTATTCATACAGACATTAGCGGCCCTTATTCATCTACCCTATGTAGGAGCACATACTTCATTACCTTCATTGATGACTACTACTATTTTGGCTATTTGTACTTAATTAAAGAAAAGTTTGAATCACTTGACAAGTTCAGCATTTTAAAGACTAAAGTTGCGAAACAAATAGAGAAGCTCATCAAGATTGTTAGGTTTGACAGAGGTGGCGAGTATTTTGGTAGACATGATGCATTTGGGCAACAAAATGGTATGTTTGCCAGATACTTGGAGACCTATGACATTGTTGCCCAGTACTCTATGTCGGGAAGCCCTGAGCAAAATAATGTGACCGAAAAGCATAATCGTACCTTTAAGGAAATGATGAGGAGCATGATGAGTATGACGAATTTTCCTGAATTTTTGTCGGGTGAGGCGCTTAAGACTGCAGTATACATCCTTAACAGAGTATCGTCTAAGTCAGTGTCAAAAACCCCTTTTGAGTTATGGACTGTTATACAACGCAACACTAATCATTTACACGTCTGAGGTTGTCCTGCAAAAGTCTGTTTAGACATTCCATCGGAGAGTATGATTTACCCTAGGTCTTGTCATTATTATTTTATTAGCTACCCAGATCACTTCAAGGGATTTAAGTTTAATTTCCCTTCAGAAAGACCCAGAATTGTGCAATCTCAAACAACTAAATTTTTATAATTGAATGTCGCTAACGAACCTAGTTGCTCTCGCACTATTAGTGAAATCAAGGAAGTCATGCCTATTAATTTATTTGTGCCCTTCGTAGGAGATCCTGTGTTGTCTGAACCTATGATGAAAAAGTTGAGGATGTGGATCCGATCTTACCATCGGTCCCAGTTTAGGCTCCTTTGCATGTTCAAGAGGTTAATACACCCATTAGGAGAACTATAAGGAAGAGAAGATTTGCAATTTCTTCTGATTATGAAGATTATATAGGTGAGAGTGATTATGACAATGGTTGTTGAATTTTTAAAGTGAAAGTGATGGCAGTTAGTCAGGTCGGCAAGAGTGTTGCAGTTAGCTTGTTCCCCGAATATAACTGGGCAGATATGATGGTTATCCGCACAATTCGCCGATTTGTGTGGACTAGTTCTGGAGTACGCCGGTTTTGAGCCGACTAGTTTTTGTATCCGCTGGTGTTGTGTTTGAATCATGGATGGCTGGTGGTATGGACTTGGTCTGGTTTTGTACCAAGTCCAGGTGTGTTCAATAGGGGAGATCGCGTGGTTAGCGCGGACTGCTTTCTTTATCCGTCGAGTTCAGCAGCTATCTTTCTTGTGCTTTGGTTGCGGGCTTGTAGTGTGCAGACCGGAGTAGTATCCACAGGTGGCTCTGGAATGGAGCTGTGTCTGCTAGTATACAGACTAGTGGTGTTTCTGCATGGTCTGCTTGTGTGGCAGACAAGTCCTGGCTTGGCCGTGTGGCAATAAGGCGCATAGAATTTCTATCCAGTCTTGGTGGTGCGATCTTGGCGAAGTGGCTGTCTAGCTAGACCCGGCGACAAGGAGGAATGGAATTGTGTCCGTGGTTTGGTGGATACACTCATTGCTCGCTACGAGATAAGGTGGTGATCCTATCGGCTATGACAGTGATCACACTCCTCTCCGCACCTATAAATAGGATCACCCATCACATCAACAATACAACTAAATGAATAGTAAGTGAGATCGGGTGGTAGCTGCGGATAGGATTTTGTTTTCGCGCGGTTTGAAGGCTTGACCTGTGTTTGCTATGCAGGTTGTGCGGACAGCGCTGAGAAGCCTGGGACTTAGTTTTGACTTCAGTTAGGGATCAGTGCGGACTCTGCGATTAGCAATCGGTAGTTAGCAGCAGGTATCAGCTTGCTACTATGTGGTCTTTTCTTTAGCAACCCTTTCCTAGTTCAATAAGTTATCCGCTTCTGACGGCTTATTCAGTTCAATAGTAGCTATTTGTGGTGATCTGGCGGCAAGGCGACCTTGCGGTTAGGTGGCTTCCAGATTAGTGGACAGAGTTCAACATTGGAATAACGGGTTGTCCGCTCGGCTAGGTTGTGGTTTGGCGACTTAGAGGCTTCAACAGACTCCATAGAAAGCTCTACAGACTTGGCGGTTACTTATTGATACTGCGCAGCTAGTTTTGTATTTCTTTTTTTGCTTCCATTGGGTACATCAACAAATCATGCCTCGCCATGTATACCTCGCCTTGTAAAGACTATTGATAGTGCCAGGCTTCCTTGCTCTTCTAGTGCATCTGGTTTACTTGGCTTGGTTTTGGTTGGATTGTTCCTACACCTGGATTCTAGTTTTCCGCGGTTCACATATTTTTACATGGTATCAGAGGGAACAGAGGCTTAAGCAGCGTTCAACCATCAGTTTGCTTTATTGCTTCTGGAAGTCTAAGTGAACCAGGGTTAGTACAATGGAAGGTGGACTAGCAAGAGGTCTTAAAATTGAGCATCTTACATCGACCAACTTCAAGAAGTGGAAGTCATGTATGGAAAGCTATCTTCTAGGCGAGGACCTGTGGGAGGTCGTCTGCGGAGGCAATATATAAGAGGTGACTGCAGCTGCTGGTAATCCTAAATTGGTGAGAGCTTAGAGGAAGACAAATCAGAAGGCAGAGTTTACTCTAAAGCGTGTTATCTCACCGTAACTCTTCAACCACATCATCAGATGTCGGTCAGCTACAGAAATTTGGACTTCCCTCGATAGGTTTTTAATAGGAAGAATGTAGCACAGCTACAATTCCTTGAGAATGAGTTGGCAAGAGCCACTCAAGGAGATTTGCCCATCTCAACGTTGTTTCTGAAGATGAAGAACTTGTGCACTAAGGTTTCAACATTGGACTCTGATGAGCCTATTTCGAAACCGAAGCAAAAGATGCACATAATCTGTGGTTTGCGGAAGGAATATGTGGCCTTTGTTACTTTTGTTCAAGTCTGGACCACTCAGTCGTCTTTGCTAGAGCTGGAGAACCTGTTGGCTTCATAGGAGAGCTTAGCTAGATAAATGGCTGGAGTCACTATCTCTGAAGGAGGTAGTGAGGCGATCTTCTCGGGGAAGAAGAAGTGATGGGAGAAGAAGAAGAAGCCTGCTACTGGTGTTGGTCCTTCAACTTCATATCAGCAATAGAGGAGTTATGCTCCTAAGCGTGATTGGAAGAAGAAGAAAGGGCTGAGGTGCTATAGATGCGACCAGCCAGGTCACTTCAAGAAGTACTATAGGGTCAAGCTGCAGCCGGGGCATGTTGCAAATAAAGAGGAAGTTAGTTCCAGTGCTGAAGAAGCCGGATGGGGGGGGGATGCGTTCATGAAGGGCAAGTGTGTCCGTACTTTGTCCATCATCGACTACAAAGATGACTGGATAGTATACTCGTGGTGTGGTCACCACCTCATGGGGACAAGTTGAAGTTCTCCTCTCTATTAACGTTCTCAGACAACGGAACTATCATAACTGCCGATGATATAGTTCATGCAATCGAGAAGGAGGGTATCATTTCTTTAGGTAGTGATAATGGTCCACTCACCTCAAGGAGTGTTTATCATGTACCAGACTTGAAGAAGAACCTCTTTTCAAAGACCAGCATGGTGGACGCGGGCTATCACATTCTGTTGGCCCGACAGAAGTGAAGTTTCTCCACAATGTGTCAGTGGTAAAGGCTGATGTTTCTCATGTATGGAGAAGGGTAAGGGACTTGTTTGTGCTATCAACAAGTTCCTATATTGATTGTATGAGAGCCAATGAAAGTGTAGCTATCTGGAATGAGCAATTGAGACATGTTGGGATGGAAAAGTTCAAAGCTATGGCAGTAAAGAGCTTTGTGAAAGGCTTGCATAAGTTGTCATACTTCAGCGGCAGTCATATCTGTGCAGGGTGTCAATATGGAAAGGCTCGTCTCTTTTCGTTTGACAAATTGTAGATATGGAGTAAAGCACAATTGTAGTATATCCATGGTGATCTGATGGGGCCTACCATCACCACCAGTCTTGGAGGCAGTAGGTACATGCTGGTGTTGATTGATGACTACACGAGGTATACTTGGGTATACTTCATGAAGGAGAATTCGGATGCGTTTCATTTGTTTGTGGAGTTCAAGGAGCTGGTGGAGGGTTGGCTTGGCATGCGGATTAAGAAGTTGAGAACGGACAACAGAGGTGAGTTCATTTCAAATGAGTTCTCTAACTTCTGCATGAAGCACAGGATCTGGAGAGAGCACACTTGTGTGCATACTCCACAACAAAATGGAGTAGCAGACCAGAAGATCCATCATTTGATGGAGACTTGCAAATGTTAGCTTCATGCTAAAGGCATTACAAGGTCCTTTTGGATGGAAGGGATGACTTGTGCAACTTATGTCATCAATCAGATGTCTCTGAAACTGATCAACATGAAGTATCCTCATGAGATGATATTTAAGTAGAAGCCTGGAGTTGGACACCTTCGGGTATTCAGATCTACCTGCTACGTACACATCCGGGATGCTCTCAGAACAAATCTGGACATGAAAGCGAGGAAGCTTGTCTTCCTAGGCTATGATGAGCAAAAGAAGGAATGGAAGTGTATGGATCCGTGACGAAGAAGTTCGTCATCTCTGGAGACATGGTCTTCGACGAATTGATGTCATATGGAGGTGGATATTCTGTGGAGCTGCAGGAAAGCAGGTCGGACAGTAGGTAGGAGGAGGTTGCTAAGGATCTTTTGGTGTAGCTTGCTGTGTCACTAGGAGCTCTAGGTGTTTCTAGCTCCAAGGCAGAGGCTTCTGGTTCAGGAAGCAGGTGGAGCGATGCTCCACATTTGCCCGGGAACGGAGCTAGTTCAGAAGAAGCAGCAGAGGTGGTCAGCAAGGGTCATACTCTTCGGAGATTGAAGAGAACCATCAAACCACCAGTTCAATATAGCGAAGGAAATGTTATGAGCTTCGTCTCTCATTTCTTCACAGGCCCTATGGATGAGCGAGAGTCTTCTAGCTTTGAATACGCCACTGGATTCAAGGAATGGGATAACGCCATAGATGAGCAGATGGTTGCCCTCAGAAAAACTGAGACTGGGGACATTCTTCCTAAGGTCGATGTAGTTACTCCAATGACATGTAAGTGGGTGTATAAGCTAAAGAAGAAGGCGCATGGGAGCATCGATCGGTATAAGGATTGCCTTGTAGCATGAGGGTTCTCTCAACAGTACGGAGAAGACTACGAAGAGATATTTAGTCCTGTTGCAAAAATGACTTCAGTATGGGTAGTGATGGCCTTGGCGGTTTGCTGAGGTTGGAAGATGTGGCAGTTGAATATAAAGAATGATTTTCATTATGGGGAAATTGATATGGTCATCTTCATGATTCAGCCACCAGGATATGTGTCTGAATATTATCCAAGATACGTCTACAAGCTTCGGAAGTCCCTTTATGGATTGAAGCAGGCTCCACGAGCATGGTATGGGAAGATCGCAGAATACCTCTAGTTCTGTGGTTATTTTTCCACTAATTCAAATTCGAGGTTGTTCATCAAGAGGAGTGGGGAGCTTCATGTCATGGTGCGGTTATATGTGGACGACATGATCGTCACGAGGAACTCTGAGGAGGAGGTAGCTAGGCTCAAGGCAGAGTTAGTTATTCGGTTCGAGATGAAGGACTTGGGTGAGCTCCACCACTTCCTTGGACTTGAGGTGGAGAGGAAAGAGAGCGACATACTCATTTCCCAAATGGGCTATGTAGAACGGATCACTCAGCGACTCGGTATGCGGGAGGGGAATAGTGGCTATACTCCATTTGATGTTGGCATCATGCTTCGAGGTGATAAGGGGAGGATACTTACAGATCCTTTAGTGTTTCGAGCTCTGGTTGGGAGCCCTATTTACTTAATGAGTACGAGGCCTGACATTGTTTATGTTGTAGGCTGAGTAAGTCGATATATAGAGGAACCTCAGAAGGCTCATCTAGTGGCAACGAAGAGTATTTTGAAGTACCTGAAGTCCACTTCTGATATGAGTCTCCTTTATGGGAGAGACACGGGCTTCAACCTGTACAGTTTCACAGATACTAATTCTTGGGGATATTCAAATGACCGGAAGTCGACATCTGGTTATGTCTTCACATATGGATTAGCGGGTATCTCGTGGTGCAGCAAGAAGCACGATTTTGTGTCTGTCTCTACTATGGAAGCGGAGTATAAGGCTTCAACCTTAGCAGCACGGGAAGCCATCTAGCTTAGGAGGCCAGTAGAGGGAGTCCATGAAGAAGTGCGGGGTCCCACTCTGCTATGCAATTACAATGAAAGTTCCCTTAAACAGGTTAATAGTTCAGTTTGTCACGCGTAGATCAAGCACATTGAGATTGAGCACCATTTCATTCGGGAGAAGGTATTGGACGGGTCTCTTGTAGTTGGATATGTGCGGAGTGAGGACAATATCGATGGCATCTTCATGAAGCTGCTGTCAAAGTGGTCATTTGCATGGTTACGGTGACTGTAGGGGGGTGGTTTCCACTTCTCACTTTAAGGGGGAGTGTTGAATTTTTTGAAGTGAAAGTGGCGGCCTGGGCGGACTGTCCATACGGACTGTGCAGACTATGTGGAGGTTAGTCAGGTCGGCAAGAGTGTTGCAGTCAGCTTGTTCCTTGGAGGTAACAGGGTAGATATCATGGTTATCCGTGCAGTTTATCGGTTTGTACGGACTGGTTTTGGAGTATGTCGGTTTTATGGAAACTGTTCTTTGTATCCGTTGGTGTTGTGTTCGCTCCTAGGATGGCTGGTGGGGTGGAGTGTGTGTGGTTCTGTACCAAGTCCAGGTGTGCTCAATCCGGGAGATCGTGCGGTTAGCACGGACTACTTTCTTTATCCGTCGAGTTTGCCAATTGTCAGCCTTGTGCTTTGGTTGCGGGCTCGGAGTGTGTGAACTAGAGTAGTGACCGTAAGTGGGTGAGGAATGAAGTTGTGTCCACTAGTGTGCGTACTACTGGCGTTTCTCCAGGGTCTGCTAGTGTGGCAAACAAGTCCTTGCTTGGCCCAATTGCGATATGGCGGATAGGATTTCTATCCGGACTTGGTGGTGCGATCTCGACGAACTGGCTGTCTAGCTAGTTACGACGACATAGCTGACTGGCATTGTGCCCGTGGTTTGGTAGATACACTCGATGCTCATTGAGAGATAGGGTGGTGATCCTATCGGTTAGGGCGGTGATCACACTCCTTTCCACACCTATAAATAGGACACCCTATCACATCAGCGATACAACTGAATGAACAATGAGTGAGCTCAGGTGGTTACTGCGGACAGGTTTTTGTGTTCGCACAGTTTGAAGATTTGACCGTTGTTTGCTGTGCAAGTTGTGCAGACAATGTTGAGAATCCAAGGAGTTGGCTCTGACTTTGGTTAGGGATCAGTGCAGACTCTGTAGTTAGTAATCAGCGATTAGTAGCAGGTCACAGCTTACGACTAGGTGGTCTTTTCTTCGGTAACCCTTTCCCAATTTAATAAGACGTCCACTTCTAGCGAGTTTTTCACAGAAATAGATCTTGTGGTGGCAGGACACCTGATCAAAAACCTATAGTGGATTCCTACCAGGGTGGTAGAAGAGTGGATGTACCCGGATTTAGGGAACCACTATAATCCTTGTGTTATCTATATTGCTTGCTCTCTTTCTTTATTTTTGTGTTGTGCTCACTCTTTTATATAACATATATATTTAACTAGAGAAAAACTTGGTTCAAAATCTCTGAGCTCAGCTCGACGAAGTTATATTATCAACTCGACGAACTTGGAGCACAGAATTGGGAAGTTTTTCACAGAAAGCAGTTAGCTGATCTCAGGTCGACGAACATGGTTCTCAGGTCGACGAACAAGAATTCCCAAGCTGACAAACATGATTTCTCAGCTCGATGAACTTGGATCTCAGGTCGACAAAATCTGTTCTCTGGTCGACGATTTCTCTGCAGTTCCAGACTTGAAAATTTCATTCATTTTGTCCTTATTCTATTACAGTAATTCCTGAGTAATTAATGCATTTATTCTCTGAATATAGCCGTTAGTGGCAGCATTGATGACAGTCTTCATCAGGAATATTACTTGTTATTTTTAATGGGATAGTTGGGGAAATTCATTAATGCAGATATTCTCTCCAACCGTATTACATTCTCTAGGCAGTCAGCATTCAATGCAAAAAAAGGGATTTCAAAATTAAAAAGGAGAATTAGACAGAGATACAAAAAAAGAGGTTTCTATTTTAGTCGATAGTAGAGACAGAACACAAGAAATCATTCGAGAAAAAGAATTCTACTTTGTCTTCATCAAGTGTTCTCCTTCCAGCAAACTTCCAAGAGACAATCAACTTCAATCTGTCTATGGATTTTTGCAGAAATTTTTAGAAGACCTACTCACCCTGCAAAGCTCTCAATCTTCATGAACAGAACTTCATCTCAGGGGGATCTTTGACACCATCAAGGATCCACAAGTCTTCTCAGTTATTTTGAGAAAAGAGAAGACAACATCTTTCTTTCATCCCATGGTGTACAGGGTTTTAACTCTCTTCAAAAGATTATGCAGTTCTAAATCTCTGAGCTCAGCTCGACGAAGTTATATTATCAGCTCGACGAACTTGGAGCACAGAATTGGAAAGTTTTCACAGAAAGCACTTGGAGCAGTTCAAAAACCATTCATGGGAGATCACACAACCCTTTGAGCTTTTGATCAGGTGCCCACAAACCAACACACAGGTTTTTGATCAGGTGTCCTGCCACCAAGAGTTTAACTTTTGAAGGGAGTTATAACCCTGTACACCGTGGGATGAAAGAAAGATGTTGTCTTCTCTTTTCTCAAAACAATTGAGAAGACTTGTGGATCCTTGATGGTGTCAAAGCTCCCCCTGAGATGAAGTTCTGTTGAGGAAGATTGAGAGCTTTGCAGAGTGAGTAGGTCTTCTAAAAATTTCTCCAAAAAGCTGTAGACAGATTGAAGTTGATTGTCTCTTGGAAGATTGCTGGAAGGAGAACACTTGATGAAGACATAGCAGAATTCTTTTTCTTTAATGATTTCTTGTGTTCTCTCTCTACTATTGACTGAAAGAGAAAACACTTTTTTGTATCTCTGTCTAATTCTCCTTTTAATTTTGAAATCCTTTTTGCATTGAATGCTGACTGCCTGGAGAATGTAATGTTGTTGGAGAGAATATCTACATTAATGAATTTCCCCAACTGTCCCATTAAAAATAGCAAGTAATATTCCTGATGAAGACCATAATCAATGTGTTCGGTCCGGCGTTCCTTCACTTTACCCGTGGAGCTTTGCTACTTATTTAAGAAATTAAGTAGCGCCCTCTCCAACATTCCGGGCTTTTGGTGCAGTTGGGTATGCGCTTGATCTTTCAATTGGTATCAGAGCATAGTTCCTTTGGTTGCACAAGTTAATCCTTGAACCAAAGATCCTTTGTTAGATCTACATATCACTTTGTTCACATTTAAATGTAGAACCACTGCCGTGGCACAGAACAAAGATTATGCAAGCACCAGACCTCCAGTTTGCAACTTGCAAAAGTTTGGAATCTGGAAGGCAAGAATCAAATTGTATATGAATTCTATTGATGAAGATATCTTTGTTTCCATCTTAATAGGAGTACCTTTAGCACCTGTAGCTCCTCCAAGCACTTCCACAAATATGACTGCAGTACCTCCTCCAGACTATAATGATGCTTACAGGAAAGCCAAGATGGCTGATGTAAAAGCCATGAACATATTGGCACAGACAATGTCTGATGATATTTTCCAGAAGGTTGCTGAGTGCACATCTGCAAAAGCCATTTGGGATTCACTGAACCAAATGGTTGATGGATTAGCTGATGAAAGAAAGGATACGAGATCAAATCTCATATCCTAATATGAGAATTTTAAGAAGCAGGAAGCTAAAATAGTCTCAGAGATGTATAATAGACTAAGCTCAATCATTAATGAGCTAAAAACTCTGGACAAGGTCATCACTCTCACTGAAGTGAATGACAAAATTCTGATGTGCTTCCCAAGCTCATGGGACACAAGGATTTGGCCCACCAAGGAGGCCAGATTCCTGAACGAGATGTCAACTGAATCTCTACTGGGCAAACTGAAATCTTATGAGCAGTTAATTAAGACAAGGGAGGCTGCTGAACAAAGAACACCTCCTGCAGCCAGAAGAGATCAGAACATAGCATTCAAAGCCTTAGAAAAATCATAGTCTTCAATATCAAATGAAGAACTTATAAGTCTCTTGTCTTAGAGATTTTTCAAGATGGCTAGAAAAGAATTCAGAAGAAAGTCAGCAAAAAAGGATGAGAGGCCAAAGTATGATAAGACACCAACAAAGGAAGTGGTGTGTTATGGATGCAGAAAGCCTGGGCACTTCCTCTCTGAGTGTCCAGACAGTCAGAAGAAAGAGAAGAGAAGAGAAAAGGAAAAGGATTCCAGAAAATAGTTCACCAGCAAAGCCTATTCCAGCAAACACAAGAGAAAGGAAAAGGGGTTTGTAGCTGAGACTTGGAGTGAGACTGAAGAGGAGTTAACATCTTCAAGCTCCAGTGAAGATGAAGAAGAAAGAGCAAAAGAGGTTTGCCTCATGGCAATTGATGCCTCAAGAAGCAACTCAGAAGAAGGAGACTCAGATAATGAGGAAGCTTCTGAATCAGAAGCAGATCAAGTATTATCATTATTTGATTATAATTCAGAATCTTTTAAATCAGATTTTAAGGTCATGTGTCTAGACTTGATCAACTTTAAGAAGGAAATCAAACTTCTCAAAGATAAGCAAGTTAACTATGATAGCTTAGTATTAGAAAATACTAAATTAAGAAATGAAATAAATATGTTTAGTGAACAAATCACCCTTCTGAAAGATGAATTAAATAAGGCAAAACAGCTAGAAGAATCACTAAATGGAAGAAGTAAACAACTAGCCGTAATCACCAACACATCTAATGCTAGATTTAATGGAAGTAAGCTAGGATTAGGTGCATCATCTAGTGAACCACCTATTATTCCGAGAAATCATCTATCACAACCCATAAATTTTATTTCGGAGAAAAGAAAGAAGAATATTGATCAAGTAAATAAGGTAAATAAGATTCTATAACAAATTAAAACTAAGGAAAAAATTGAAAAACAAAAAACACCAAATAAAAACAAAGTTCAGTAATTTTCGTCGACCTCAGATCGACGAAAAGGGGCCAGTTCATCGAACCCAGATCGACGAACTCTAAACGCCAACTATAGTTATCATTATTCATCTAACTGCGTCGACGAACTTTGTATGGTTCGTCAAGCAGAGATCGACGAACGTGGGGCACAGAGAAAGAACATGTTTATTCTCTGGGCAGAGATCGACGATCTCAACCCAATTCGTCGAACTCTGGTCGACGAACTTACATAAATTCGTCGAACCAAGGAAGACTTAACCAATACTTTAACTGTAACAGAAACTTAAATACTTCTAGGAAATCATTCAATCCCCTAGCTGACTGGACCATTAGACTTAGGAGATACCACCCCCTAGGATATAAATCCCAGCCAGAATTTTCTATTATTTCTAGTTTCTCCTATCAGCCGTACAAAGGGCCCAAGGTAACCTGGGTCAAAAATCACTAACTGTTTATATTGCAGGTGAAAAGGTGTCCAGGGGTAAATGAAATTAGTACCTGGACAGTAGCTGCTCCAAGAATATGACTGGCAACAAGGACATCCTATTCAACTACAAGTCTAAATTGGGGCCAAAGGTTACCTTTGGTGACTCAAAATATGGTCAGTCAGAAGGAGTTGGAGAAGTGAGAATAGGGGTTGTCACATTCAGAAAAGTGACATATGTAAGTATACTGAAGCATAACCTCATCTCCATAAGTCAATTATGTGATGATGATTATCAGTTATACTTTAACCCTTCTACTTGCTCTATCATTGATAAAAATAACCAAACTATTTTAACTGGAAGTAGACAAGGAAACATTTATTTAGTAAACTTTTTTTCTCGCCACAACTGATATCTGTTTACTGAATCTAACTAATAATCAGAATGAACTATAGCACAAAAGGCTAGGACATGTAAACCTGAAAAACATTGCTAGGTTATCTAAGCATAACCTTGTTAGAGGTCTACCTTCTGCCCCCTACAAGAAGGAAGGTCTCTGCAGGGCTTGTCAATTATGCAAGCAAACTAAAACTAGTTTCAAATTAATTAATAAGTGTGATTCACCTAGGATCTTGTACCTGCTACACTTGGATCTTTTTAGACCCATAGCTCTACAAAGCCTAGGAGGGAAATATTACACTTTAGTTATAGTAGATGACTTCTCCAGGTTCAGTTGGGTATTCTTTCTGAGAACAAAGTCAGATACATTCAAGGTTCTTACAGATTTTCTCAGGACCATACAGATTGAGTTCTCTACTCATGTTGCATTGATCAGAAGTGATCATGGCACAGAGTTGGAGTCTCTTCTTATGCATGTGTTATTTGTGAAGGAAGGTATCAGGCATTGCTTCTCAGCTCCTAGAACTCCCCAACAAAATGGGGTAGATGAAAGGAAAAATAGAACACTCATTGAAGCTGCAGGTAAATTACTTGTTGATGCATACATGCCACTGACCTTTTGGGCAGAGGCTGTAAGCACTGCAAATTATGTCCTGAATAGGAGTTTAATTCACAAACTAAAGAATAGGACGCCCTATGAATTACTCAAAGGGAAGAAACCTAAAATTAACTATTTTAAAGTTTTTGGTTGTACATGCTATATACATAATAACAACAAGAAATACATTAGAAAGTTTGAATCTAAGGCTGAAGTGGGAGTTTTTCTAGGATACTCCCAAGTAAGCAAGGCTTATAGGGTATTTAATAAATCAACCTTAAAAGTTGAAGAGTCTATTCATGTGTCATTTGATGAAACTAACATGTATTGCAAGGAGAAAGAAGTTTCTACCATTAGTAACTTGCAGGTACCCCACTTGTGTGAGACATTGGATGGACTAAACCTCACCTAATAGGTTCCCACTCATCCCTCTCCATAGGTCATTGAAGATAGTGAAGAAGATGAAGCTGAAGAACATGAGCCTCAACCAAAAGCAAATATAATTCCACAAGAGGAATTTATTCAAAATGTTATTGCACAACCAACTCCACCCACTGATATTGTCACACTTATGGATCACCCCAGATCTCAAGTAATTGGAGACATATCAGCAGGTGTACAGACAAGGCATCAACTCAACCAAGACTTGATGCATGCCTATTTTCTCTCTCAGGTTGAACCTCTAACCATTCATGATGCTGAGCAAGATCCCCACTGGATCCTTGCAATGCAAGAGGAACTAAACCAATTTGAGAGATGTAGAGTTTAGGATTTGGTTCCAAGACCCCAAAACTACCCAGTTATTGGAACTAAATGGGTTTTCAGGAATAAGCTTGATGTCCAAGGAGTTATTGTGAGGAACAAGGCTAGGCTTGTTGCTCAAGGATATAGGCAAGATGAAGGAATTGACTATGATCAGACCTTTGCACCAGTTGCAAGGTTGGAAGCTATAAGGATCTTCCTTGCCTATGTTGCATTCCAAAGGTTCAAAGTCTTTCAAATGAATGTGAAAAGTGCTTTCTTGAATGGAGTATTACAAGAAGAGGTTTATGTAGAACAACCTCCATGTTTTGTTTCTCCAACTTATCCCTCTTATGTTTTTAGATTAAATAAGGTTCTTTATGGTCTAAAACAAGCTCCAAGAGCTTGGTATGAGACCTTAGCAAGTTTCTTATTAGAGCATAAATTTACAAGAGGAACTGTAGATAAAACCCTTTTCACTAGACATCATAAGGACCAAATTTTGTTAGTACAAATCTATGTAGATGACATCATATTGGGCTCTACAGATTCAAAATTTTGCAAGAGGTTTTCTGATCTCATGCATTCTAAATTTGAAATGAGTAGCATGGGAGAGCTTTCATATTTCCTTGGTCCCCAAGTGAAATAACTCCCTGATGGAATCTTCATCTCACAAGCAAAATATGTTAAAGAACTTCTAAAGAAGTTTGGGATGGCTGATGCCTCAGCAAAGAAAACTCCCATGGCCACAAATGTTGTTGTGGACTCTGATATACCAGGAAAACCTGTAGATCAGAAACTTTATAGGGGCATTGTTGGGTCCCTATTATACCTCACAGCAAGTAGTCCAGATATTATGTTTGCTACATGCCTTTGTGCTAGGTTCCAAGTGAACCCTAAAGAATCTCATCTAATTTTCTTAAAAAGGATTTTAAGATATATAAAGAGTTGTCCTGATCTAGGCCTATGGTATCCTGCTGAATCAAAATTTGTGTTAACTGGATACTCTGATGCTGATTTTGCTGGATGCAGGGTTGATAGAAAAAGTACTTCATGAACTTTCTAGTTCCTGGGTATGAGATTAGAATCAAGGTTCTGTAAAAAGCAAACATCTGTGTCAACATCAACTGCTGAAGCAGAAAATATTGCAACAAGAATCTATTATTCACAGATGCTCTGGATACAGAACCAGCTACTAGATTATGGGTTCAACTTAAATAATTCAACCTTATTTTACGATAATACTAGTGCTATAGCTATAGCACAAAATCCAGTTCACCATAGTAGCACAAAAGGTATTGATATAAGACATCATTTCATTAAGGAGTGTGTAGACAAAAATAAGATTAAGCTTGTCTATATCTACACTGATTTACAAAAAGCTGATATATTCACCAAACCTTTGGATGAGAAAAATCATGCTTTCTTTCTAAATCAGCTGGGAATGATCAATGGAGAAGACTTAGCTTAGGTTCTGTCTACATTCAACGAATTTTCCAAAGTTAGTCGAACGGAGTTCGATGAACCGGGGAAGGTTTGAGAGATATTCGTCGAACGGAGTTCGCCGAATTCTCTGTGTGAAACAATTTTCGTCGACCGGAGCTCGACGAACTTGCTTCAGAAGATATTCATCGACCGGAGTTCGACAAATTGCCTTCAAGTCTTCTGAATGAGATCAACGAATTCTTTATTATTAACTCATTTCGTCGAACTCAGTTCGAAGAATTAATTGTATTTTCGTGGAACGGAGATTGTCGATTCATATTCTGGAAAACCTTATATCTAGGTTTTCTTCGACCTCCATCCCGCGCTTTCTGTTCCCTTGCACTTGATCGTCATTTCTCTCATTTGCAGGTGATTCCATGGCGATTCCAGCAGGAGCTCTAGACGCTATGAAGTTTGACACTGGATTTGATGTCGACTTCGAATAACTCCAGCACTCAGATCCAATCTTTCTATATATTCTGGAACCTCTAGAAGAACAGAATCTGAAGAATCTGATGACTACCGGGATAAAGTTGGCAGGAACAGAAATCAGAGAATGGGACTATACTTCATCCACTTCTGAAGATAATACTATGATAGGATCAATCGTCGGTAACACTGTCTCCTTAAACCCCGCAGGTTTAAGTGAAATATTTGGTTTGACAAATGGCGAAGAGGACTTAGAAATTGATTCTAAAGAGTTTAATATGATGCTAAATCTGATGGGTTATGCTGGTGACAACGCAAATAAATTGTTGAAGAGGCATTTGTCTGCAGCATATAAGTTCCTGGCAGACATTGTTGGGAAGGTCTTGCTTGGCAAGCATACTGCCCATGAGTACATCACAAGACATAAGTTCTTGGTCATGGTGCAGTAATAAATAAGAAGCAAGTGGACTGGGCTCAGATCCTCTTTGATCTGATAAATAAGAAAAATAACAAGAAAGAAGTGTGTTTTGGAAGGATCCTAGGGATCTTCCTCAAGGAAAAGGCTGCTGAATCATTGGTCTCCCAGACCATATTCATCAATGCCAGTAAAAGGCTCACCTGTGCCTTATTTGGCAGGTGGGAGAGGACAATCACCAAGCCCACTAAGGCTTCTACCACTTCCACCCCAGCTTCTGAAGGTACCAGGGCTGTTAAAGCCACTCGCACACCTGCTGAAGAGACTCATCCCACACCACCATCTCTTCCAGCACCCCTTCCAGCAAAACAACTCCCTTCCTCTCCCATTATTTCTTCCACACCCCAATCACCACAGCATACTCATGTTCCTACTCCACCTCCATCTCCACCACTTGACATCACTGACATTCCATCTATCCCTCTTCAATAAAATCCACAACCAACACCTCCTGACTCCCCTCAAGACACCTACATTCCTACACCACCACAGTCTCCCCTTCCCCCACATTTATCTTCCATACCCTCTTACATTCTACCATCAGACACCATATTACAAGATGTCACCCTTCCATCCCCATCAACATCTCACCTTAACATATCTGATATTCCACCCTCTGTTCCCTCACTAGTTGTGATCCCTTCCACACCAACTGCAACACCATCTACAATTTTCTCATTGGACCCCACTACCATCTCATCTATCATCACCATCATCATCCCTCTTCTAAAATTCCTAATAGTATAGGCCATTACACCTCTTGCTACCACCATTAAATCTTTATCTGCTCAAATCTCTGCCCTCACTGCTGCCCCCTCCTCAGTCAGGGGCCTGGCCTAAGTTCCTACTGAAACCAGGCAGGGGGAGATGCCTGATGATGAAGCAGCAGATACAGCTTCAGATGAAGCAGCAGCAACAGCTTCAGATACTTCAGCACCAGCACCAGCAGATACTCCAGTCTCCACATCAGCATATACAGATTGTATAGATAATGATTTAATTGATTTAATTGATTTTATTGATACTGATATGGATATTGATGAAACTGTTGGTGATTTTATCCTCAATCCCACAGTTAATTAACAAGAATTGTTGGAAACTTTTGATAATGTATATATGCAGTATCTTCCAGATGACTTTACTAAGCCATAGTTGGCTATTGTTCCTTATACTCCTCCTATCAGTCAAGCAGTTGCTAAGCAACTCAGTGATAGTTTTGTAATTCCAGTTTCTGCACCAATCTTGACAGTCATTCCATCCGCTCTAGAAGCTATTTCAGCACCAATCTTTGTGATGGATGACTCTCCTATGCCAGATCTAGATGAGTTGATCTTGGCTGACATTGAATAAGAAAATAAGGCAGCAGCTGAAAGCTATGCCCCAGTCACTTCTGATTCTTGTATAGTCTCTTCTTCAACTCCTGCTGAAACTCCAGCCTTTGAAACTTCTGCTCCTGCTACAAAAAAGACTGCTACTTATGATAAAGCCTTGAAAGCATTGGATGCTCTATATGATAACCCTCAGGGTTCTACAAGTGAAGATGATGAAGATGATGATGAAGAAGATTCAAATGAAGAAACTGCCAAGAAGAAGAAGAAAATGTTGTCAAAGAAAAGGAAAGCCCCACCTCCTCCTGCTGCAAAGTCAAGCTCAAAGAATTACACCCCATTCGATATACTTCAAAATATTACTCCTTATAAAGGCATGCCTGCATGGATGTGGTTGTCTAAAAATCAGCAAAAGGAGAGAAAAAGAAGTAGAAAATATTCTCCTCCACCATTTTAGAGATACAGAAGAGATCCACCTCCTCCACCTCCTCCAGCAGCTGGTGCCACTGGCTCTAGCTCTCATAGATCTTCCCCTATGCAAATTTATCAGAGACATCAAGGAAGATCCTCTGGAAGCAGTCAGCAAAGGCATCATTCTTTAGGGAATCAACAACAGCAACATCAACAGCATCAGCAGCAACAGCCAACTCTCTCTGCAGAACAGAAAACTAAGAGTCCTGAAAGACCATATTCACCTCCTGTTCCTTTTGAGGATCCTGAGACAGCAAACACTGCTAGAATGGCCAGATTTCAGGAAATTGTTGGTCTGTCCTTGATAAATAAAGCAAAAGATGAAGGGAAAGATACATCGGGATATTCCACCATGTCCAAATACAGGAAGGAAGAACTTAAAAGATTTGACAAAGTAAATAAATTATTTAATGTTGATGATTACATGAAGCTACATCCTTAAGCAGTTGTCCCCAGAACTACATCACTGAAGATTATTGGGGCAGCTGATATGATAATGACACAGGCACAGGCTTTGGATCCAAAGAGAGAAATTATCTTTACCAAGCTAGGAGAAAAGCCTAAAGAGGACAAGACCTTAGGAAAGAAGCAGAAGAAGTAATCCTTACTTTGCTTTAATTCCTCTGCATTTGCTTTCAAACTATGTTATTTGTTTAAACAAAGCTTATGTACATATATATATGCTGCATGTGTTAGTAATTCTCTGCCAGATATATCTTTTTCTTGCTTTGTTTATCTTTATGTTTATGTTTTGAGTCTATTAGTGACCTCACCCAAATAGGGGGAGATTGTTGGATCCCTAGTTGATTTGGGCTAGGTTCACTAACTTAGGATGTGACCTAACATGTATAGCCAGGGTCAAATTTGTATCCTAGAGTTTAGGCCAAGTCCTTAGAGTCAACATCAGATGGACCAGCTATCAACAAGACCATCAAAGACTCAAGACTTAGAAGATTCCAAGACTAAGTAAAATGAGTTCAATGTTTGTCGAACTCAGGTCGATGAAAGGCGTTCTCAGCTCGACGATCTTGAGATATTTCTCTGAGCTGAGCTCGAAGATCTTCATTCTCTGGTCAACGAAAATTGGGATACTTCAACAAACTAAAGTCAGGGTAACTCCAGATTATTCTAAGTCCCACTTCAGGCTTTGGTCGACGAACAGGATTTTGAGCTCGATGAATTTGGACCTCAAGTTTGCAACAACCTTCTGTTAGAAGATCTCAGGTCGACATAGTCAACTACTCAGACCGACAAATTCTCAGGTCGACGAATTCTGGAACCAGAAGATTTGTGTCGGCACTTAGGGCATGTGTCGACACCAACTAAGTCGACACCAAAAAACTTATGTCGACACCAGAAAACTTATGTCGACACCAAGAATAATCTGTCGACACCAACTTATGTCGATACCAGAAGATTATGCCGACACCAGAAAACCTGTGTCGACACCAAAAGTTTTCATGTCGACACACAGAATATCGGTCAACACAAAATACTTGACTAAGTCCAGAATTATTGCTGAACTCCAGTCGACGAATGCAAATCTCAGCTCGGCGAACTTCAGACAGAAAAGGCAAAGGTTCGGAAACATGCAGTTCTGTTATCAGCTCGACGATCTTGGAACTCAGCACGACGAACAGAAGTTGTCTGGTCGACGAATACAAAATCTCAGTTCGACGAACCGGTAACTCATCTCGACGAATTCTGTTATTCGTTCGACGATTCCAGACTTATCCATTTCCGGCATTCTGTCCTCATTCTAATGCGGAAATTCCTGAGTAATTAATGCTCTACATTCTCTGAATGTATCCGTTACAGGAAGCATTAATTACAGTACTCCTCTGAAATATTACTTGCTAATTTTCCACAAGATAGTTGGGGAAATACATTAATGCCGATTATTCTCAATTCGTCAGCATTAATTACAGAGAATTCAAATCTTTGAAAAGATATAGAAGAAAAGAACGACATTCAGTGGAGAAGAAGCACAACAAAAAAGAATATGCTCAGTCAGAAAAACACAGACACATATAGACTAACTGCACGATTTCATACAGCACCAGAAGAGCTTTACACAAGAAGAATACACAAAAGCTCACAGTGATAGGCAGTGATATTCATTCATTCAGAAGAAGAACAATCAAGCTATATCAAGAGTCTTCTTCTTCAACATTCTCTCCAGGACTTCTAAGGATAACAGATATCAAATCAGTCAAGAAGATCCTGAATCACTCTTGTCAAGAACTCTGATTGAAGACCTATCACCCTACAACAAAGCTTCCTGCAAACCAGAACCATTCTCCATTTCAGGGGGAGCATTTGATAACATCATTCAATCCACATAAGTCTTCTCAGTTTATTGAGAAAGAGAAGACATAATCACTCTCTCACCCCCTCCTATATAAAGGGTTGTCATCTCCCTTCAAAAGTGATTCCTGGTTGCAAGTATCCTTACCAAAAGACTCGAGTTAGTTTTTGGGGACCTGATCAAAACCCATTGGTGTCAAGCACTTGATCAAAAACCTGAGTGGATTCCTACCAAGGGTGGTAGAAGAGTGGATGTACCCAGTTGAGGGGGAACCACTATAAATCTCTTGTGTCATCTGGTTGCCTATAATTTTCTTTTTATTTCTTGTTGTGTGGCTGTGATTAGGATTATTACTTTTTTGGTTTTCAGTTTCATAATTACTGCACCTTTCAGTTTACAGCAAAAGCTGTAACGGCACTTTTTGTTTTGGGACCAAACAAATTTTAAATATACTCTATTCACCCCCCCCCCCCCCCTCTAGAGTATTGTAGATCTAACCCTCACTTTAAATTGGTATCAGAGCAGGTCATGGGTTCAAGACCGGGGGGGGGGGGGCGCTATTAAATCCTGATTTTTCACTTCTACCTGTATGGGTCCGGCGGCTCAGGCAACCGTGGACATATGGTAACCCCACCTCTGAGCCAGGTGGGCTATGTGGTAACTCCACCTCTTAGCCGACGGGTTGTGCTGGATGCCGGGGGGGGGATTGTTGGGTCCGGCGTTTCTTCACATGACTCGTGGCGCTTTGCTACTTATTTAAGAAATTAAGTAGCGCCCTCTCTAACAGTCCGGGCTTTTGGTGCAGTTGGGTATGCGCTTGACTCTTCACAATGCTGCCACTAATGGCTATATTCAGAGAATAAATGCATTAATTACTCAGGAATTACTACTATAGAATAAAGACAAAATGAAGGAAATTTCCAAGTCTGGAACTGCACAAAAATCGTCGACCAGAGAATAGATTTCGTCGACCAGAGATCCAAGTTCGTTGAGCTGAGAAATCATGTTCGTTGACTTGGGAATTCTTGTTCGTCGACCTGAGAACCATGTTCATCAACCTGAGATCTACTAACTGCTTTTTGTGAAAAATTTCCCAATTCTGTGTTCCAAGTTTGTCGAGCTGATAATATAACTACGTCGAGTTGAGCTCAGAGATTTTGAACTGCATAATCTTTGAACTGAGTTTTATAGCTTTCTTTGAGCTGAGCTCAGAGTTCGTTGAACTGAGCTCAGAGTTCGTTGAACTGAGCTCGGAGAATTTCTTTGAGCTCAATTTCTAAACTTCAAATCTGAACTTCACTGGAATTTTTCTGAGGGAGCAACCCTGGAAATAATCCTATGACCCATGACTATACATTTTGGGTCAATCTAATCATCCTAATAGTGATCCTTGCACAAATCAGAACTAGGGTTCCAATAATAATTGAAAGTGAGGGGATAGATCTTATTTTACTCTAGTTAAATATATATGTTATATAAAAGAGGGAGCACAGCACAAAAAAAGAAAGAGATCAAGCAACACAGATGACATAAGGATTATAGTGGTTCCCCAAATCTGGGTGCATCCACTCTTCTACCACCCTGGTATTAATCCACTGTAGGTTTTTGATCAGGTGCCCTGCCACCACATGATCTATTTCAAGGGAGATCTCACAACCCTTTGAGCTTTTGATCAGGTCCCCAAAAACCAACACACAGGTTTTTGGTCAGGTGCCCTGCCACCAATAGTTTAACTTTTGAAGGGAGTTAAGTCCCTGTACACCGTGTGATGAAAGAAAGATGTTGTCTTCTTTTTTCTCAAAACAAGTGAGAAGACTTGTTGATCCTTGATGGTGTCAAAGCTCCCCCTGAGATGAAGTTCTATTCATGAAGATTGAGAGCTTTGTAGGGTGAGTAGATCTTCTAAAAATTTCTCCAGAGAGCTGTAGATAGATTGAACTTGATTGTCTCTTGGAAGCTTGCTGGAAGGAGAACACTTGATGAAGTCAGAGTAGAATTCTTTTTCTTGAATGATTTCTTGTGTTCTGTCTCTGCTATCGACTGAAAGAGAAAACTCTTCTTTTTGTATCTCTATCTAATTCTCCTTTTAATTTTGAAATCCTTTTTTTGCATTGAATGCTGATTGGCTGGAAAATGTAATGCGGCTGGAGAGAATATCTGCATTAATGAATTTCCCCAAGTGTCCCATTAAAAATAGCAAGTAGTATTCCTTATGAATACTATAATCAATGCTTCCATTAACGGCTAAATTCAGAGAATAAATGCATTAATTACTCAGGAATTACTGCTATAGAATAAGGAAAAAATGAATGAAATTTCCAAGTCTGGAACTGCACAGAAATCGTCGACTAGAGAACAGATTTTGTCGACCTGATATCCAAGTTCGTCGAGTTGAGAAATCATGCTCGTAGACCTGGGAATTCTTGTTCGTCTACCTGAGAACCATGTTCGTCGACCAGAGATCAGCTAAAGGCTTTCTGTGAAAAACTTCCCAATTCTGTGCTCCAAGTTGGTCGAGCTGATAATATAACTTCGTCGAGCTGAGCTCAGAGATTTTGAACTGCATAATCTTTGAACTGAGTTTTACAGCTTTCTTTGAGCTGAGCTCAGAGTTTGTTGAACTGAGCTCAGAGTTTGTTGAACTGAGCTCGGAGTATTTCTTTGAGCTGAATTTCTAAACTTCAATTCTGAACTTCTCTGGAATTTTTCTGAGGGAGCACGCCTGGAAATAATCCTATGACCCATGACTATACATTTTGGGTCAATCTAATCATCATAATAGTGATCCTTGCCGAAATCAGAACTAGGGTTCCAACAATCTCCCAATATTTGGGTGAGGACACTATTTACACAAAAACAATTAAAATACAAAGCAAAATAATCAGCCTGAATTATAAAAAAAATTCAGTAGATGTACAAGGGTGCTTTGAGAAATAAAATAAATAAAACAAATCTACTGCTGCAACCTCTTAAGCAATTTCCCCATTATAAAATAAACAATCTCCCCTTTATAAAATAAACAATCTCCCTTTATACAGCCACTAATGTATCCTCTGTATTGGGTGAGACTATTGCTTTTGATTAATATCAAATACCACTGCTCCTTTGTGGTAAGATATGTCTTTTCCTGCAAAGAGAGGTTAGGAGTTCTGGACCCAGATTACATTGTGTCCTATTTTTCTTTCACAATAATAATTTGAAATGAAAGAGCATTCAGGTTGATCCTTGTATCCAAGTGGATGATATTTCCTAGGAGGGATTATCCACTTAGTAAAAGGATTTATAAAATGTTGATTTTGATTATGATTTTGAAATAAGTTAAAATTTATGCTTTGAAATTTTGGGATCGACGAAAAATAATTTTGTCAATCTGAGTTCGACGAATGGTATTTAGTTCGTCGAGCTCTGTTTGCAGAATGATAATAGTTGTTTTTTGTATTCTATTTTCGTTGTTCTCGGTTCGACGAAGTGTATTTATTTCATCGAGCATAGAATCCTGAACAGTTAAAATCAAAATCTATGTTCATAGTTCGTTGATCTGAGTTTGACGAATAGTGTTGATTTTGTCGAGCTTGGTTAAACGAATTATATTGAACAAAAATTTTCTGAAGATTTTTAGTTTGATTTGGTAAAACTTCAGTTATTTTGTCTAAATGTATTAACTTTTCTATGCCTTTAATTCATTTTAATGAGGCTATTTGTTCATAAGTATTTTTTAAATCTTCTTTGAGTTTCATGTTTTCAGAAGATAAATTATCTACTTTCTCTCTGAGAATTTTATTTCCTTCTCAGATTCAATTAAATTTTTACATAGGATTTTAAAATCCTCTTTAAAATGAACTGAAGAAAAATCAAAGGAAGAGATTACCTGATTCTCTTCTGATTCAGTTGCTACTTCAGAGTCTGATTGTTCATCAGAGTTGCTACAAGAGCCATTTATTGTCATTAGGCAAAATTCTCTTGCTCTTGTCTCTTCTTCATCTTCACGTGCACAG
Organism: Platanthera guangdongensis; assembly: GCA_039583875.1. NCBI lineage: Eukaryota > Viridiplantae > Streptophyta > Magnoliopsida > Asparagales > Orchidaceae > Platanthera > Platanthera guangdongensis. The sequence goes on from CM077163.1 coordinate 80,261,197, forward strand.
GATGAAGCTTCAAATTCATATTCACTCCAAGTGTCGGCATCAAATATTCTCTTTTTTAGCTGATACATCAATCATAGATGTGAGGGAGTGCCCAATATCCTTTGCTAATGAACATTCAACAAATTCCTGAAAAATGTCATCAGACATTGATTGTGCAAGAATGTTCATTGCTTTTGCATTAGCAATCTTTAGCCTTTTCTAGGCTTCTGTCCATTGAGGTGATGGAACAACATTGATGTTTATTGTTTCCACTGATTGATAAGGACCTGTCAAAATGGAATTAAAAATATTTTCATCAATGGAGTTCATATAAAGCCTAATCCTTGCCTTCCATAGTGCAAGATTATCTAGATTGCACATAGGAGGTCTGGTACTTGAAAACTCTTCATTTTGTGCCATGATAAACTCTTAAGAAATATAAGATCTATTAGATCGTTATGGTTCTGTTGTTAGCCTATATAACCAAGAAAACCTGGCTCTGATACTAATTGAAAGTGAGGGGATAGATCTTATTTTACTCCAGTTAAATATATATGTTATATAAAAGACTGAGCACAGCACAAAAATAAAGAAAAAGAGCAAGCAACACAGATGACACAAGTATTTTAGTGGTTCCCCAAATCTGGGTACATCCACTCTTTTACCACCCTGGTAGAAATCCACTACATGTTTTTGATCAGGTGCCCTGCCACCACAAGATCTATTTCAAGGGAGATCCAAAAACACTTTGAGCTTTTGATCAGGTGCCCAAAAACCAACAGACAGGTTTTTGATCAGGTGTCATGCCACCAAGAGTTTAACTTTTGAAGGAAGTTATAACCTTGTATACCGTGGGATGAAATAAAGATGTTGTCTTCTCTTTTCTCAAAACAACTAAGAAGACTTGTGGATCCTTGATGGTGTTAATGCTCCCTGTGAGATGAAGTTCTGTTCAGGAAGATTGAGAGCTTTGTAGGGTGAGTAGGGCTTCTAAAAATTTCTGCAGAAAGCTGTAGACAGATTGAAGTTGATTGTCTCTTAGCAGCTTGCTGGAAGGAGAACACTTGATGATGACAAAGCAGAATTCTTTTTCTTGAATGATTTCTTGTGTTCTGTCTCTGCTATCGACTAAAAGAGAAAACACTTTTTTTGTATCTCTGTCTAATTCTCCTTTTAATTTTGAAAACCTTGTTTTGCATTGAATGCTGACTGCCTGGAGAATGTAATGCGGCTGGATATAATATCTGCATTAATGAATTTCCCCAACTATCCCATTAAAAACAGCAAGTAATATTCCTGATGAAGACAATAATCAAAGCTGATACTAACGGCTATATTCAGAGAATAAATGCATTAATTACTCAGGAATTACTGCTATAGAACAAGGACAAAATGAAGGAAATTTCCAAGTCTAGAACTGCACAGAAATCGTCGACTAGAGAACAGATTTCGTCGACCTGAGATCCAAGTTCGTCGAGCTGAGAAATTATGTTCGTCGACCGGGGAATTCTTATTCGTCGACCTGAGAACCATGTTCGTCAACCTGAGATCAGCTAACTGCTTTCTGTGAAAAACTTCCCAATTCTGTGCTCCAAGATTGTCGAGCTGATAATGTAACTTCGTCGAGCTAAGCTCAGAGATTTTGAACTGCATAATCTTTAAACTGAGTTTTACAGTTTTCTTTGAGCTGAGCTCAGAGTTCGTTGAACTGAGCTCAGAGTTCGTTGTATTGAGCTCGGAGAATTTCTTTGAGCTGAATTTCTGAACTTCAAATCTGAACTTCTTTGGAATTTTTCTGATGGAGCAAGCCTGTAAATAATCCTATGACCCATAACTATACATTTTGGGTCAATCTAATCATCCTAAAAGTGATCCTTGCCCAAATCAGGACTAGGTTTCCAATAATTCAGTTCGGTAGCAGCTGTTCGTGGCGATCTGGTGGCTAGGCGACCTTGTGGTTTGGCGGCTTGCAGATTTGCGGACAGAGTTCAGCATTGGAATATCGGGTAGTATGCTTAACTAATTTGTATTTTGGTAACTTAGCGGCTTCAGCGGACTCCGTAGGCAGCACGGCAGAGTCGGCGATTACTCACTGAGACCGTGTGATTAGTTTTGTATTTCTTGTTTTGCTTCCATCGGGTACATCGACGAATCATGTCACGCCATGTATTCCTCACCTTGTAAAGATTGTTGATAGTACAAGGTTTTGTTGTTCTTCTAGTGCATCTGGTTTATTTTGCTTGGTTTTGGTTGGAGTGTTCCTGCGCCTAGTTTCCCATTTTCCGTGGTACATAAATTTTTACACTCGTTGTACAACCCCGTAGCCGGGCGAGTGGGACCCTCCCCAAATGTCAGCCTAGGGGCGTGTTGTGGGCGACGAGTTGGTGCGACCCCGTTTAAGGACGTGCGGGTCCTCGTGCGTGCTTGCGGAGGTTTCGTGCGCATAGGTCTAGAATTTATATATATATATATATATATATATATATATATATATATATATATATATATATATATATATATATATATATATATATATATATATATATATATTATATACATATGATATTATATTATATATATGATATTATATAAGAGATATAAGCGATGAGATGGAGGATATAAAAAAGTGGGGGGGGGGGGGGTCGGTACAGGGGGGCAGGAGAAAATCGGGGCAGGAAAAATAAAATAAAAGAAGAAGATAAGGCAAGGGGGCTCGGGCACAGCAGTGGAAGGGAAAAAAAATAAAAGCGGGAGGAGAAAAGGGGAAGCGGAGGCAACCCTAGCCCGTGGATCTAGAGCCCAGCCGCCGCCGCCCCCTTCCCCGCTCTCTCGTCGTCCTGGAGCAGCAAGGAGCCGGCCGCCATCCCCCCTCTCTCCCGTCGCCGGCAAAGTAAGGCTCGGCCGCTGCCCGCCCCCACTCTCTCTCCGGCCACCGCCCAGGCTAGGGCATGGCCTCCTCCCCCGCTCTCTCCCGTCGCCGGCAAAGCAGCAGATCCCCGTATCCTCCCTCTATCTCTCTCGGCCAACAACAGAGCACCGCCCCCTCCCTCTCTCTCTTGGCCAACAGCAGAGCCCCGGGTGTTCTCCCTCTCTCTCTCTCTCTCTCTCCGGCCTCCTGGAGCAGCACACCCCGATTCCCCTTTTTTTCCAGCCGCCTGGAGCACCCCGGCCGATCCACTATTTTTCCCGACCTGGAGCAGCACACCTCGACCTCCCCCTCTCCCGGTGGCAAGCTCGGCCTGGGGCGAGGCTCGGCCTGGAGCGAGGCCCGGCCTGGAGCGAGGCCCGGCCTAGAGCGAGGCCCGGCCTGGAGCGAGGCCCGGCCTGGAGCGAGACTCAGCCTGGAGCGAGGCTCGTCCTAGAGCAAGGCTCGGCCTAGGGCAAGGCTCGGCCTAGAGTGGAGATCGACCACCGACGCGGCCGCACGCAGCAGAATCGACCGGGAGCTCCTCTCCCGCCCCCGGCGCCAAGCACGCGACAAGGGTAACGATGTTTCAACTTGGGCAGGTGAAGCCTTCAGTTTACATATTCGCATGGAAGCCCCTCTCCACCAACGGGTGGGGGAAGGGAGCTTTCCGACGGGTTAACGTGTACGTCCCCGCATTTAATTGCATTAGTGCCCGGAAGCATGAGTACGGGTTTAGGCATGCTATGTGAAGCCCATCCGGACGTGTGACCCGGATTGGTGATGTTCTGGGGTTCCCGGAGAAGACTCCGAGGAAGTTGTTTATTTAGCCGCTTGCAGGGAATGCGCTCCGTAGCCCCCAAAAAGGGGGTGTGTGTAATATGTTTGGCCCGCTTATATTAGCCGACCGATGACTAGTTGGCCGCCGCTCGTTGAGACGTTGGCGTACAGGTGTTGCAGTACCAGGCGGGGAGTAGCGGGCTTAAGCCCAAGCTTGTGTCGGCCCTCAAAGGCCTTTTTTGTTTATATTGTCGGCCTGCGTGCTGAGTATGGAATTTATATTCCTGTAATATTTTTTCATATCTGTTATGCTCTGTGATTATAGTTTACTCCTCCTGTCTTGGTCGAGCGGTATGTTCGTGAACTACTCCCCCCGTGTGGGCCCCGAGGTATAGATGTCGGGAAGCCCCTGATGGCCTGTTGTCATCCTTTCAGAATAGCGGAGTTCCGCTGTTAGCGGCCCAATCGGGGCTGCGTAGAGTAGGGCTGCTGGACGGATTTGCGCCAATAGTAAGGCGGGCGGGTAACATGTTACATATACCCGAGGTGGCACCTTTAGTTAAGGAGTGGATCTTGAGATCCTCCTCAGATGTCCCGGTCGGCCAAGAGAGCCCTCTGAAGGTGCCTTAGCTCAGCCCTTGGCTTGGGAGGGGAAGAGTTTGTTAGTCTTCCGGGTATGCGGCGGGTCCTCCATGCTGAGACTTTGGGTCTGTCCCTTGTGTTCCTAGTCTTGTGCCTAGATCGTTCGCTTGAGGGTAGTAGGTGCGCGGTCACACCTTCCCCAAGGGTTGAACTCCACAGGAGACCGGATTCCGGATTCAACACTCGTCATGTAGATAACCCAGCATTTGAGGAAGTTGTGTCTAGACCTCAAACTGATCTGTGGTGGGATTCAATGAAAGATGAGATAGAGTCAATGAAACTGAATAAGATTTTGGAGTTGATTTAGTTTCCTAAATACCTTAAGCCTGTTAGTTCTGAATGGGTGTTTAAGACCAAGAAAGACTCTAAAGAAAAGGTCGAGCAATTTAAGATTAGATTGACAACCAAGGGATTTATGCAGAGAGAATGAATTGATTATCATGAGACTTTTTCTCTTGTTTCCTCTAAAGACTCTTTTAGAGTGATAATGACATTAGTAGCTTATTATGATTTAGAGCTACACCAGATGTAAGTAAAGAGTGTATTCTTGAATGATGATATTGTCGAAGAGGTCTATGTGGTACAACCTGAGGGACTCAAATTTGGTCATTCCAATCAACTTGTGTGTAAACTGAACAAATCTCTATATGGTCTAAAGCAAGCTTTTAGACAGTGGTATCAGAAATTTGATGAGATAGTTACTTCTTCTGGTTTTGTAGAGAATAAGGTAGACCATTGCATATATCTCAACATCAGTGGGTGAAGATGCATCTTATTAATTATTTATGTAGATAATATCTTGCTTTCGAGTGGTGATTTTGCATTATTACATGAATCTAAGAAATTTCTCTCAAAATACTTTGATATGAAAGATCTTGGAGAGACATCTTTCATATTGGGAATTGAGATCATTAGGGATCGATCTCACCATACATTAGCACTCTTAGAAATCCTATATCGAGTGTGTACTTGAGAGAGAGAGAGAGTGCATGAGGGATATACCTTATGCTAGTGCGTTATGCAGCTTAATGTATGCCCAAGTCTGTTGGATCCCTAGGGTGATTTGGGCTAGGTTCACTAAATTACGATGTCTGACCCAACATGTATAGCCAGGGTCATGGTTATGTCCTAGAGTCTAGGCCAAGTCCTTAGAGTCAACACTACATGGACCATCCATCAACAGAGTGCATAAACACTCAAGACTTAGACAAATTTCAAAGACTCGGGAAATGAGTTCGACGTTTGTCGAACTCAGGTCGACAAAAGTTGTGCTCAGCTCGACGAACTCAGAGATAATTCTCTGAGCTGAGCTCGACGAACTTGGTACTCATGTCGACGATCTATGGGTATTCTACTTCAACATCTTATTCCAGAAACAACTAGGTATTCTAAGTCCGGGATCATACTCCAGTCGACAAATTCACCTTCTCAGCTCAACGAACTTAGACCACATTCCTAGCAAGACTCATCTAGCGGTTAGAAGTTCTCAGCTCGACGAAACTAGTTCTCAGGTCGACGATTTCTGCACACATTACTTAAAACAATCTTGAGTCCAAGAAACATGGAATTCTGAACTCCAGTCGACGAATTTTCATTTTCAGCTCGACGATCTTGATGCACAGAGTTGACAATGTTTCAGAGAAAGTATTTCTGTCCTCGGCTCGATGATCTTGGATCTCAGGTCGACGAACAACTATCATCTGGTCGATGAACTTGACTTCTCAGGTCGACGAACTATGAATCCAGGTCAACGAATTCTGCTCAATGATTCCTATGAAGTTACAGACTTAGACATTTCCATCCTTCTGTCCTTATTCTATTGCAAGAATTCCGGAGTAATCAATGCTAAAATATTCTCTGAATATTATAGTTAGAAGCAAGCATTGTGTAACACCCCCTATCTGTCGTATAGCATATAGCAGTAGGTCCGACCGGGACCCGATGCCATATAGCACAGACAGACCTGGTAGTTACTCAATGGAAACCATCCAACCAATCCAACGTCCTACACAGAGTCACTCTAGCAGAAGCAATTTTATTAGTTGCAATAATAAAGAACCCAACACTAGCATGAATGTTCACTAATACGCCAAAAGGAATGAAGTACAAATACATAAGTATTGGCCTTATGTCCTTACAATTATTTTCCTCAAATTACATGTCTTTCAAACCTCGGCACGCAGGCCGACCATACATGAATAAAAGAAAACACTCAAAATTAGTCCTTCGAGGGCCGGCTCAGCAACTTGGGCTTTAGCCCGCTATTTACAGCTCGGCTCTGCAGTACCTGCAAGCACAATCCACCGCAACGGTGGTAAACCAAAGCAACGGCCAGCAATGCTGACCAAATTATAACGATCCCGCCCCCAATTCGGGGCGGCGATGCTCCTTCCCTGCACTTTATTAGCATAACCAAGCAGTATATATATATATTGCATCACAGGCGTTGGCACGCATGACCACACACCCCGTGCACTTAGGGCACATTCTCGGTGAACTGGTCAATGTCACGCCAATTTAAGTCATAGACACCTCGGTCTCACCACCGCCACTTTGACAGCCAAACTATGAGCATTTTGTCTTCCCGGCATGGGTCACGTAAATTTAAGCCATAGAATGCCGAAGACCCTCATCTACGCCAACGACTCACACGGAATGACATAGAATGGGTACAGTTCCGTCCAACCTGTGCTCACATCGCAACGATAATTTATGCCATATGCGCGGGTCAAACTTCTCCCGAGTCCTGTTTCCGTTACACAATTCACATAACACGGTTATATTCAAGTTGGCTCCCAGGCCACCAAGTTGGCAAAATCACGCATCTGCCCAATTTTTCGGGTGCACCTTGGAGTTAATCCCCAAGGCTCCCTGTTGTAATCTACCCCGTAGAAAACCCGAAAAACAAACATTCGCACGGAGTCTTCTCCGGCCATTTATGCAATGCAACATCACCAATCCAGACCAACTTGTCCCGGTAGGCTTCACACATCATGCCTATATCCTATCTTGATTACGGACTCTACATGCACACAATGGGGACTATTCATGTCTACCCGAAGGAACGCCTCAACTCACCAAAAACCCGCGAGAGCGGGCTTCCTATGCAAGGGAAAAGAAGAGTTTCACATGCTTAAGTAGAGAATCATTATCCTAGCATTCTTCCTTGGTGCCATGGAAAAGTATACAGATGAAAAGCACCCCCTCTCCTTGCCTTCGTAGATCTGAAGTCGGTTCGCTATTTGGAGCTCTGAAGCTCCGCCGGCGACCAGATCTAGACTTCTTCTTCCTCGTTGCTCTCCCCTCTCTCTAGAACTTAGATAGAGAACCAGCGAACAGAAGATGAGGGTTTTGAAACCCTACACTCGGGTATATCCCAATAGGAATAACCTCCAGCCGTCGGATCCCAACATAAAGAAATGTACGGCTACGATCCAATTCTGACATGGAAAACCTGGGCCATACATCGCACGGTTCACAAACCGGAGCAGGACACGTCCGCGACAAACTCAAACTATGTCAGGACATTTAGTCGAGACCCTGCTAAGACCCCTGTGTTGACACTCTGTGTTGACACTCTGTGTCGACACTATCGACATAGCACACCCTGTGTCGACACTTTGTATCGACACTCTGTGTCGACACTGTGTGTCGACACTCTATGTCGACACTCTGTGTCGACACTTTATGTCGACACTCGGTGTCGACACTCTATGTCGACACTCGGTGTCGACACTTTGTGTCGACACGGCACACCCAGTGTCGACACTCTGTGTCGACACTCTTTGTCGACACTCTGTGTCGACACTCTTTGTCGACACTCTGTGTCGACACAGCACACACTGTATCGACACTCTGTGTCGACACAGCGCACCCTGTGGCGACACAGCAGGCCCTATGTCGACACAGCAGGCCCTGTGTCGACACAGCAGGCCCTGTGTCGACACAGCAGGCCCTGTGTCGACACAGCAGACACTGTGTCGACACAGCAAGCCCTGTGTCGACACATCAAACCATGTGTCGACATAGCAGACTATGTCAAACACGCCACAACCCGCCAAGGACATGGCCTATGACACGCCCATATCCCAGGTCGTGTGACCCCCGCCAAATTCCAAACTTGGCTCAAAACGCCTCTCGTAGCTCTTTTGAGTTTCGGGGCATCACAACTCTCCCCCTCTTAAAATAATTTCGTCCATGAAATTACATAAAGGAAAGATATGCATAAAACCTAAACGGTACCTGAGCAAAACAACTTCGGGTACTCCTCAAGCATAGTATGCTCTCGCTCCCAAGAGAGCTCCTCCCGACCGCAATTGTCCCAACAGACCTTGACCATCCTGATATCTTTATTGTGTAGCCGCTTGACTTACGAGTCCACAATACGTACGGGCTTGACCTTTGTCTTCAACCCACTATCGACCGGCACTTGATCGACCGTGATCACTTGTGTAGGCTCTTGCACCGCCTTCCGTAGCACCGATATATGGAATACATTATGTAGACCATTAAGCCCCACTAACAGCTTCAACTGGTAAGCTGCTTCACCAATCTGCTCCAGAACCTCAAACGGTGCAAGGTACCTCGGGCTTAGCTTCTTCAAGCGCCGCACCCACGAGACACCCTTGAACGGCTTAATCTTCAAGTACACCCAATCGCTAATAGCGAACTCCACGTTCCTATTCTTGGCATTATAGTCCTTAGCCTGGCGGTCCTGAGCGATTAGCAACCTCACCCGAATGGTTCTCACCAAAAAAGTTGCATCCTCCACCGCTTGTCGCTTGTACAATTTTGACTCGCCTGTTTCCAACCAAGATAACGGTGTGTGGCATCTTCTACCATAAAGTGCCTCGAAGGGCGCCATTTGTATGCTTTCCTGGTAGCTATTGTTGTACGCGAACTCCACCAAGTATAGGTGGTCTTCCCACTGCTTTCAAAAGTCCAGGACACACATGCAAAACATGTCTTCCATTATCCTATTGACCCTCTCTGTCTGCCCATCCGTTTGCGGATGAAAGGCTGTGCTAAAACTCAGCTTTATTCCCAACATCTGCTGCACCAGCCTCCAATCATTGGATGTGAACCGCCCATCTCGGTCACTCACGATGCTGCGGGGCACACCATGAAGCCGCACAATATTATCCACATATAGCTTAACCCCTTCCTATGGGGAATGAAGTGTCACAACCCGCATTTTTCACCGCAAATAAAGCTTTTCAGAGTAAGGGAAAAATGCACGTCATGATGCCACGTCAGCAGGGGATAACTGCGGACGCTCAGGCAGACACCAACTAAACATGAAGAAAGGCTCTTTTTAAGTTATTTTAAGGAAATCAATTAAGTACATGAGTTAGCTGTATCCCTCGGCTTAGTGGCTCATCTAGTCCACGAATCAAAATATATTATACGCTGCGGAAAAATACTTGATTAGATTAACTCAAGAATCCTACATGAGTATAAACACCCCCAAAGAATAACTCATGTTATGCAGAACTCTAAATTTATTATGGTAGGAAAGATAGCTTTTACGGTCGCTAAAAATAACAGGTTAGGGTTTCAAATTATGCAATGTATGAAGTAATAGTAGTAGATTTTATAGTTGAAAATATCTAACATGCATTCCTATCATAAGTCCTCCTAGAGAGCAAGTAAACCACATCCACTTTTAAATAAATGAGCAGCTGCCAAGTCTCAACAACTAACAAATCAGTGGGCACCAACAAGCTGACACGAACCCATGAACAAAAGTATGTCTGAACTAGTAAAACAAAACCAATAACAGACTACCTCGCTATGACGAGGCAACAACCACGGCCAACACTGCCGCCAGAAATCTAACACCAGCACTGCTAACTGCTACTGCTCTGAACCTGAGGCATTCCAAAAACAGAATACCTCAGCAAGAAGGTACAAGTAGTGGCAGGAAAAGTAATAAACCAAAATAAATAATGGGTCAACAGGGGTACCAACCCAAGACCAAATAAAATACTGAAGTAAAGCACAAAAGAAAATGGGACATCAACTGGAAAAGAACTCCTACGTGACTTGTCACGTTCCACAAGGGTGCACCAGACGCACAAGGCTATAAGGTGACTACATAAATAATTCACCAAAAAGGAAAATACAACACTTTTATTAGGCACCTGTGGTCGACTCTACCCGAAAACACGGCGAAGTGGTCACTCTTGGACACACCACCCAAAAACACGAGCGAGGTGGTCACTCTTGGACACACCACCCAAAAACAAAACGAATATATAATCCGTCTAACTGCGAGGGAGTCTCATACTCTCCACCATACACTGCAGACATACAAAAACTAGGTAGACTTTCACAGGGCACTAATGAAGGTAGCAAACACTACGGAGGTGGAATAGTCCACTAACTCCCGCATTAAAAAAACTCAAAGAAACCACAACACAAATATCTCGGGATTTGGCTTGACAGATTCTACTTGACATTACCGAACTCAAGACGTGGTTGATCAACCTCTAGGAGCAATTTACAGTCCTAGATAAATTCTAACGCATTTAATAACGGAAACTAAGGCACTTAAAGCCATCATAAGTGTAACAGCCCAATTTTCTCAGCAGGCAATTTTTGGGTGACACGGCCTGGGACACGGGCGTGTCCCAGGGCGTGTCAAGCTGGGGTCGACAATTTGGCCGCGAGGTCGACGAAATTTAGGGTCGACGGTCGTCGAACAGCAGACACGGCCTGAGACACGGACGTGTCTCAGGGCGTGTCGAGGTCGTGTCGATGATCGGCCTGGGTGTCGACGTTTTTCGCTCGACAATGTGTCGAGAGGAGGCACACGGCCCAGGAAACGGGCGTGTCCCAGGCCGTGTCGTGTGCTCGATGACTTGTGCTCTACGATCATCGAGTTTCGAGATGTGGTCGTCGAGTGTCGAGAAGTTGAACACGGCCTGTGACACGGGCGTGTCACAGGTCATGTCAATTCGGGTCGACGAACTCAGCGCGACAAATTTTGCGCTAGGGCGTGTCGAAGTGCCGTGTATGGGCACACGACCTGGGACACGGGCGTGTCACAGGCCGTGTGAAGTTTCGGGTTCTTTTGGGATTATTTTCGCCGATGCACACGGCCACAGACACGGCCGTGTCTGAAGGAGTGTTGGGTGACACAGCCCATGACACGGGCATGTCCTATGGGCAAGTCACTGGTTTGGATCAGTCAGTTGACCACCGCTTGAGGCACACGGCCTGGGACACGAGTGTGTCACAGGCCGTGTCAGGCAAAAATCATCTTTTCTGGCATTTTTGTGGTCGTCCATTCCTTCAGCCTGGATCTAATGGCTGAACTGCCTCCCTATTTCCTTAAGGCCGTGAATGAGAAGAGAAATCTCATTTCTCTTATTTGGCTTCTCTTTCTTCATTGCTAGTGAGAGAAAGGGAGAGGAAGAAGGAGGAGGAGGAAAGGGGGCTGATTACCCGTGGTGCTGTAGTTTTCCTACGAGAGCTCCGAGGCCAATGTTGCGGAGGAAAGTTCTTGTGAGCCATTCAAGCTAGCTTTTAGTTCATGGCACCGAAGCGATCGTCAAGGGTAACGACTTTTCTTCCTAGCCATGTGAAGGCTTCTTTTTGGCATATATTTAGGATTAACCCACCAAGATGTGGCTGATTTTGGGAGTCTTTTGGGTGATTCATGAAATCCCCTTTGTTGGCATATAGATCCGGAAATGGAGTACGGAATAGGCATGCTGTGTGAAGCCCATCTGGATAGGTTGGTCTGGATTGGTGATGTTGCATACGAATCGGAGAAGACTCCGTGATAAACGTGTAGTTTAAGGAGTCAACGGGTTATGCCTGTGAAGAGGAGTAGCAGGAAGTACTGGAGTGGTAGCCATGGAAAATAGCCGTGTTATGTTTTTGGGTCATACCAGTGGATGAGGTACAGGAAGTACTGGTGTAACCAGGAAAGGCCCTTTGTGATGCTTGATGTCGTAGGGTGTCCACCTGTGAAGCGAGTAACAGGAAGTACTGGAATAGTAGCCAGGAAAGACCCCTGACATTTGTGATTTTGCGGTGTCCACCTGTGAAGAGAGTAACAGGAAGTACTGGGATGCCCAGGAAAGACCCGCTGTTGTGATAAGGAAATGGGTGTAGGGAATACCCAGGCTGTGTGCCAAGAACAGGATTGGTGAGCCCGACCCGCTCCTTTGATATATCCATGAGTACGTTGTACTCGGAGAAGGCAAGGCAATTTAAGCAACGGGGGGGGGGGGGGGGGGGGGGGGGGGTGGAGGATCCGACCTGCGCTATGTCCGTCCGACGTGAGACCAAAAGATGCGGTCTGATGGAGCGCATAGCAAGAGTCTTAGGCCTGCGCGTCATGACATAATGGGGGGCTACGGGCCATCCCGGTGTAGTAAGACTATAAAACTCCGGCTGCACGCCATGGAGTAAATGCTCAAGTAAGTTACCGTTAGGTGATGACCCTGATACAGTGGTGGGCATGTGATTTGCAGGAACACCAAGAATGTGCCCTGAGTGCACGGACCGTTGGGCCGGGTGGCGAACGGTTGTGATGGCATGTGTGCGTGAAAGCACATCTTGATAAGATATATTGCCATACCGTGATATAATATGCCTACAGGGAAGATTACTGCTGCCCCGAGAAAAGGGGTAGGGTCGTTATAATTTGGTCAGCTGAACGCTGACCGTTGCTTCTGTTTGCCACCGCTGGGTGGATTGTCCCTGTACAGGTGCTGGAGAGCCAAGCGGGATGCATAAAGGCTGATGTCCCTGCTGCTGTTATTGCTGATGCTGCTAGCCCTCGAAGGCTATTTGTGTTGCATGTTGTTATGTTTTCTTTTATTGTGGCCGGCCTGCGCGCCAATAGTTGATGCTACTGTGTGAAAGCCATGTAAGGCCATAAAACCATCTTTTGTACTCTTGTAAGACATTCCTATGGATGATATATACAACGTGGGTTGTGTTATATATTGGACATTCACTGGGGGAGTTCAAGTTGTAGTATAGGCTTCCGCTAGAATGCTTTGTGATAGGTGTGATGCGCTACTCTGGTATCATCATGTACCTTCACCACCTGTTTTGTGATATATACTGTGGGGCCCCGGCTGGACCTTCTAGAATATATCATATGAACGGATGAGGTTGTTACAATAAGACACTTCAAGAACGATCAACACATCCGGACGAAATCGGGTTTACCATGACGAAACATCAAACATCATGTGATCATTGAGAAGGTAAATCATAACAATAATTTGCAAGAATAGGAATAGAAAATTTAAGGAATATGAAAACATAGTCATTACCATCAAATCGGACAAGGAGAAACGAGGGGAAACCACCACTTGCCTTGGTTTTACCGGAAAAGTACACTGAATCACTCCACGTCGTAGATCGGGGCAAAAGGATGTGGGAGAAGTTGAAATCACGAGGGCGTAGCTCTCGGAGAGAGCTTTCTGGATCTATGCTCGGATGAAGATTTCGATCACCGGAGCACCGTCGGCGGCCACCGGAAGGTTCACGAAATATTTACTCTCACGCTCACGCCGCTCTGGTTCGGGAGACAAGAATCGGAGAAGAAGAAGGAATTTTCTTTTCTTTCTAATAACCTAAGTATAAATGTGTATATATATATACATATATATATATATATATATATATATATATATATATATATATATATATATATATATATATATATATATATATATAAAGATATATAAATATATTTATAAATATATATGTTTATAAAAATTATGTCTAAAAACGAGCTATAAATGCGCGGGTGCGCGAAAAACGAAAATAAAGGTTTATGATGGCTTCAAATCGAAAAGTAGTCAACATGAAACTTGTAGATCTCATCGAGACGCACAAATTTCATGTTAACCATTTTCCATACTACATCGTTTTGACACTTAAAAAGGCTCTCGAACCTAAACAGCAAAGTACTACACGAGAACAAGCTTACGGTTACTCGAGTAGGTAGAAAACGGCTACTCGAGTAGATCGAAAAGGCTACTTGAGTAGTTCGGGAAGGCTACTCGAGTAGTTCGGAAAGGCTACTCGAGTAGTTCAAGTGACTACTCGAGTAGTTCGGAAAAGCTACTCCAATAGTTCAAGTGACTACTCGAGTAGTTCAGAAAATTCACTCGTGTAGGTCAGAAATTCTACTCGAGTAAGAGGAAAATAGTACTCGAGTAGATGAAAAATAACACTCGAGATAGGGAGGAGGTACTCGGGTAGGCAGATCAAGGTACTCGAGTAAGTATATAAATTTTTACAAATCTCTAAAATCTTTTACAAATATATCCAAGAAATTAAACTATATGAATGAATAGTGTTTTTCATTTTTGAATAGTACTTTAATATTAAAATATTAATATTTATATATTTTTGAATAAGGAAACTACGAGATCAAAACGGAGGCTCAAACGGGCACCGAATTTAACGAAACTCACACCGTAGGCAAACACTGACGCTACGAACACAACGGCGAAGTCAAAACCAGAACCCGACGAGCCATTCCAAAGATATAAATCTTCGAAGTATATGGCGAACATAAACAATCCAAAACTTCAATCGCGCGCCGAGACTCCAAAAATGCTCGGATTGCGACGAAACTTGACGAGCAAGTCCAAAATTAATTAAATTAAATTTCAAATGCAAAATTTTCCCATTACAACAAGAATTCGGCCTACTCAACCACACAGACGCGAAACTGCCTTAACGGTATTGCGCCGTCAACTCGACGTTAAAAGGTAACGCCACGACGTCATAAATCTGACGTTGCCCAAACCAATAAAATCATCGAAAAATCGGGGGCGTTACATGAATTGCGACACCTTCGTTATACGATCTACGACCACCCAAATGGCGTCGTTCCCCTTTTGCGACCTTGGCAACCCGTGCACAAAGTCCATAGTAATGTCGTCGAACTTCCACTCCGGAATAGGCAAGGATTTCAAGAATCCTCCCGGCTTTTGGCATTCTGCCTTCACCAAGGCGCACGTCTGACACTTCTACACGTACAATGCCACATCCTTTTTCAGTCCTAGCCACCAGAATAATTTCTTAACATCGCGGTACATCTTCGTGCTCCCCGGGTGAATCGAGTACTTGGTATGATGCGGCTCGTACAACAATTCCACCTGCAAATTGCCCACATTCGGGATGCACTGACGACCGTCTTTCCAAAGTAATCCGTCCTCCACAACAAATTGGGAATTTCACCCATCCAGAGCCTCTATCATGAGTTTCTTCATGTGGACATCCATATCCAAATCTTGCCGAATCCGATCAGCCCGGTCATATTGGACTTCAGTCCAATTTAATAATACTTCAGCACTTGACTGCTTATCCACGCAAGAGATCTCCAACGCCTCCAACTCTCTAACTAACTGCTCGTCATGGAGCGACAGCCAATTGGCTTGAGCTGGGGCCCGGCGACTCAATGCGTCCGCAACCACATTGCCATTACCAGGCATGTAGTGGATCTTAAACATATAGTCCCCCAGGAACTCCATCCACCTACGTTGCTGCATGTTCAGATCTTTCTGATCCAGCAAATATTTCCGGCTCTTGTGATCGGTGTAGATATTAATCTTCACACCGTTCAAATAATATCTCCAAAGCTTCAATGCAAAAATCACGGCCGCTAACTCCAAGTCATGGACCGAATAGTTCCTCTCGTGCACCTTCAGCTGTCTCGATCCATACGCTAACATGCTTTCGTGTTGCAGTAGCACACAACCCAAACCACTGCCCGAAGCATCACTATAAATCTCAAAATCTTCGGTCCCACATGGCGAACTAAGAACTGGCGTCGTGGTCAACCGACACTTCAACTCCTCAAAAGCTCGCGTGCACTCCGACGTCCAAACGAACTTCCGCTCTTTACTCGTCAAAGTAGTGAGAGGTAACGCTATCCGCGAGAAGTTCTCCACGAAGAGCCTATAATAGCCGGCAAGCCCCAGAAAGCTCCGGACATCCGCTACTGTAGAAAGCCCAGGCCACTCTCGTATTGCAACAATCTTCGTCGGATCCACTGCAATACCCTCACCACTCACTATATGACTGAGGAATGCCACTGAGGACAACTAAAACTCGCATTTCGAGAACATGGTGTACAATTGATTCCTCCTTAGCGTCTCCAAAACCAAATGAAGATGCCTGAAGTGATCTTCCTCACTCTGCGAGTACACCAAAATGTCGTCGATGAAGAAGATTACAAAATGGTCCAAGTACTCCCTGAAGGTCATGTTCATCAGATCCATGAACACCGACGGCGCATTCATCAGCCCAAATGGCATTACCGTAAACTCGTAATGCCCGTATCTCATACTGAACGCTGTCTTAGGGATATCACTCTCCCTTATTCTCAGCTGATAGTAGCCGGACTTAAGATCCAACTTATAGTACACCGTCGACCAGACCAACTGATCAAAAAAATCATCGATCCTTGGGATTGGGTACTTGTTCTTATACGTCAACTTGTTCAGTTCTCGGTAATCGATACACAGCCTCAATCTCCCATCCTTCTTCTTAACAAAGAGGACCGGTGCGCTCCAAGGTGAAGAACTTGGATGCATATATCCTTGCTCCAACAACTCTTGAAGTTGCACCTTCAGCTCCGCCATTTCCTTAGGCGCTAGCCGATACGGAGATCGTGACACAGGCTTCGCACCTGGCACTAGCTCAATCGTGAAATCTATCTCCCGTTGAGGCGGGGCTCCAGGAAGATCGGCGGGAACACATTAGGGTACTCAACTGCCTCTGAAATACTATACAACGTAGGCTTCGGCTTTGCAACCTCCACTAGTGTAAAGAACAGCTCTGCACCAGGATGAACCGCCTTCACCACGTGAAGAGCAGACATCAACGTATTGCTCGACCCTTTCAAGCCTGAAAAAGTCGTCTCACGACCTGCTCCCAACTTGACTTCCTTGCGACCGCAAAAAATATAGGTTTGCTGCTCCGAGAGCAAGTCCATGCCAAATATAATGTCGAACTCCAACAGCGGTAGTAACGACGCTTGCAGATCGAACTCCTGATTCCTAATGCGAATCTTAACACTGCAGATTTTATCCGCGCGCATCGAACACCCATTCGGTAACAACACATCCAACTTGTCCTTCGTCATCGAAGAAGGTACTCTGATGCGCGATATGAATCCTTCGGACAAGGAGTGTGAAGCTCCCGTATCAAAGAGTGCTCTTGCCGGATTCTCACAAATCAAAACAAATCTTGTCACCACATCCGCTTGTTTGATGGACTCTTGTTGTCCAAGATTATAAACCCTTGGTTGAGCCGGAGCATAATGGGATGCGGTTGACTCCACCGCCTTGACCTTCTTTTCATAAGTTGCTCCCGGCTTCCTTTCGGACTTGGGACGTCCGCTCCAGCAGTCACGGGCAAAGTGCCCCGACTTCCCACAAGTAAAACATGCACCTGGGGTCCGACCCGTAGTCGCCCCAGAAGCACTGGAAGAAGGAGCTGGACCCGAAGTCCTAGCCTTCTTAAAGAACTTACGGTACCCAAACTTTGAGGTAGTCGGCACCTTGAACTCCGACTTTTTATCATCCAAGCTTTTCTTCGCTTGAACATTCTCCATGTCCTTCTCCAAAGACCGAGCCGTATTGACCAGGGTCAAGAAACCTTGCGTCATCCGAGAGTAGTAGCCTCAAGTCATCTCTTAGACCTTCGTAGAAACGGTTGGTCTTACGCTCCTCATCCGCGATGGTGGAGCTAGCGTACCGTGTAACGCCCCGAAACTCAAAGGAGCGAAGGGGGACGTTTTGGGCCAGTTTGGGTTCTGGCTGTAGGCACACGGCCTGGGACACGGGCGTGTCCCAGGGCGTGTCAAGCCTGTGTCGACATTGAGACGGGGTGTCGACACTTTGGTCTCGACATTGTGTCGAGACTGGGCACATGGCCTGCGACACGGGCGTGTCGCAGGGCGTGTCGACCCGTGTCGACACTTAGCCGCGAAGTCGACACTCTGCGTTCGACGAAGTGTCGAGACATGGCACACGGCCTGCGACACGGGCGTGTCGCAGGGCGTGTCGACCTGTCTCGACGATCGTCCCGGGGAGTCGACAAGCTTTGCTCGACGATGCGTCGAGACTGGGCACACGGCCTGCGACACGGGCGTGTCGCAGGGCGTGTCGACCCGTGTCGACACTTAGCCGCAAAGTCGACACTCTGCGTTCGACGAAGTGTCGAGACATGGCACACGGCCTGCGACAAGGGCGTGTCGCAGGGCGTGTTGACCTGTCTCGACGATCGTCACGGGGAGTCGATGAGCTTTGCTCGATGATGCGTCGAGACAAGGCACACGGCCTAGGACACGGGCGTGTCCAAGGCCGTGTCATCAGGTCGACGATCTTCACTCGACGAAGCGTCGAGTGTCGAGACCGTGTACATGGTCTGGGGTCCAGGCGTGTTGAGGTGCCACGGGTAGGGACACTGGCGTGTCCTCAAACCCGTGCAGTGCTCGGGTTGATTTTGGGAAAAAAATGATGGGGTACACGGCCGGCCACATGGCCGTGTCAGGTGGAACACGGGCGTGTCAGCTCGAACACGGGCGTGTTCGATACCCGTGTGAGGTTCCAGGTGATTCGATTTTGACGGCGAATGAGGCACACGGCCCTGGACACGGGCGTGTGCCAGGCCGTGTTCGGTCTAGATTAGGCATTTCAGTCCCGAATCAAAGCCGTTCGTTTCCTTATTTTGAGATCGAACGGCTGGGGGTTGTTCCTGAAGGGATATACCCGAGATTGGACTTAGAAACCCTCACTTTTTCTTAAGTGTTATCTTTCTAAAGCCTTAGAGAGAGAGGAGAGCCAAGGGAGGAAGAAGGAGCTTGATCTCGCCATTGGAGGAGCTTCGAAGCTCCGAATCGCAAGCCGACTCCGGATCCACGGAGGCGAAGCTAGTGCGGTGTTTTTTCGTCCGATTACTTTTCAATGGTGCCAAAGAGGAATGCTAGGGTAATGATCCTTATCTTGAGCATGAGTAGCTCTCTTTCTTTGCATAGGAAGCCCGCTCTCGCGAGTTTGCAGAGAGTTGGAGGCGTTCCTTCGGGTAGATATGTGAAGTCCCCGTTGTTTAGAGTCCGTATGCGAGAACGAACATAGGCATGATGTGTGAAGCCTACCCGGACATGTTAGTCTGGATCGGTGATGTTGCATTGCATAATGCCGGAGAAGACTCCGTGCTATTGGTTGTTTTTCGGGTTTTCTACGCGGTAGATTGCAGCAGGGAGCCTTGGGGACTAACCCAAAGGTGCACCCAGAAAACTAGGCGGATACGAGATCTTGCCAACTTGGTGGCTTGAGAGCCAACTTGAACATAACCGGGTTATGTGACTTGTGACGGAAATGGGACTCGGCGGAAGTTTGACCCGCGCAAATGGCTTAAATTGTCATTGCGATGTGAGCACGGGTTCGATGGAACCGTACTCGTTCTATGTTGTTCGGTTAAAGAGACCTAAAGGCACGTGGCACTTATCGTTGGCATAGATTAGGGTCTTCGGCGGTCAATGGCTTAAATTGTCGTGACCCAAGCCAGGAAGACAAATTGCTCATAGGTTTGGCCGTCTAAGTGGCGGTGGTGAGTCCGGAATGTCTATGGCTTTAATTTACGTGACATAGACCGGTTCGCCGAGAATGTGCCTTGAGAGCACGGGGCGTGTGGCCATGCGAGCCAACGTCTGTGATGAAATGGATAGTTATTTATTGCTCTGTTATGCTAATGAAATGCAGGGAAGGAGCATCGCCGCCACGAGTTGGGGGCGGGATCGTTATAATTTGGTCAGCATAGCTGACCGTTGCCTTGTTTTGCCACCGTGCGGTGGTTTGTTGCTTGCAGGTGCAGCTGGACCAAGCGGTCAATAGCGGGCTAAAGCCCGAATGCGAAGCCGGCCCTTGAAGGCCTAATTGGAAGTGTTTAGTGCTTTATTCATGTGTGACCGGCCTGCGTGCCGTGGTTTGTAAAACATGTAATTGGAAGTGAAACATTTTGTAAGGCCTTAAGGCTTATTTTGAGTATTTTGTATAACATTCCTATTCTGTACTAGTGGACATTCAAGCTCTAATGCTGGGTTCTTTATTGCAACTTTTATAAACAGCTTCCGCTAGAATGCTCTGTGTAGGACGTTGAGATTGGTTGGATGATTTCCATAAGTAACCACCCAGTCTGTCTGTGGCATACGGCGTCGGGCCCCGGCCGGACCTACTGCTATATGCTATGTGACGGATAGAGGGTGTTATAATTTGGTATCAGACTACTGGTTTTGGTCAGGCTTAAAGTGAATTCGTGGGCGAATTCTTTTTAAGGGGTGGTGAGCACATTGTGTGCGTCATCGTAATAATAGTAAAAAGAACCCATGAATGTCCACTTAGGAATGAAAATACTCGTGTTTTAGGAACCTGCGTGTTCCTATAATTGCTGTTTGCAATTTAATTGGTCGCTTAACGGTGTTTTGTACCACTATAGGTGACCAGAAGTGGTGTTGGGCCGTCAGAACGCCGAGTTTCTGAGGCTAGTAGTGCACCGGATGTTGCTCCTGCAACACCTCTGTCGGCTGAGAATATTCGATTGGTGGCTGAAGCGGTGTTGGCCGTGATAAATGCGTAGCCTGCAAGGCAAGCGCAGCAACCCGCTCCTGTGATGGAGCAGGAACCTCTGCAAGAGGCTGAGCCGAGGAGAGTGGAGCAAGTGGTTGTGGAACCGATGGTGCCGAGGAGGGCAACTGAGAGGCAGCTTAAGCATGTAATGAGCTTTAACCCTCCGTTATTCTCGGGGTTGGGAACCCCATCTCAGGCTGAAGACTGGCTCTCCAGGGTGAAGAGAGTCATGACAGCGACGGAGACGAAGGAGTGGAAAATGACCACCATCGCTACGTTCCTTTTGGACGGTGAAGCGAGGATGAGGTGGGAAGGTTTGGAGCTGCACTTTCTGAGAGGTAGGCAACTTGGTGATGTCTCGATGGAGGAGTTCTCGAGATTATTTTTGGCTAGATACCTCCCTTCGACGCAGAATATAGCGTTGGAGAATGAGTTCCTGAAGTTGGTACAGGGTGAGAGGAGCGTGGATGAATATCTCCACGAGTTTACTCGTCTGAGTCGTTATGCTAGCTCCACCATCATGGATGAGGAGCGCAAGACGAATCGCTTCTACGAAGGCTTGAGAGATGAGTTGAGATTACTACTCTCGGGGCCGATGATGCAGGGTTTCTTAACCTTGGTCAATACTGCCTGGTCCTTGGAGAAGGACATGAAGAATGTGCAAGCGAAGAAAAGCTTGGGTGATAGAAAATCTGAATTTAAAGTGCCGACTACTTCAAAGTCCGGCTATCGGAGGGCTTTCAAGAAGCATAGGACTTCGGGTCCAGCTCCTTCTGGTGCTTCTGGGGCGACTACGAGTCGGACCCCGGGCGCGTGCTTTACTTGTGGGAAGACGGGACACTTTGCCCGTGACTATTGGAGCGGACATCATAAGTCCGAGAGAAAGTCGGGAGCTACTTATGAAGAGAAGGGAAAGGCGGTGGAGTCGACTGCATCCCATTGTGCTCCGGCCCAACCAAGGGTCTATAATCTTGGCCAACAGGAGGCCATCAAACAGGCTGATGTGGTGACAGGTACGGTTTAATTTATAGCAAGTCAATTTCTTTAAATACTTGTTATGCACATGTTACCTTACCACTGCTTGTTTAGGATTTGTATTGATTTGTGAAAATCCGGCACGAGCACTCTTCGATACGGGAGCTTCACACTCCTTGTCCGAAGGATTTATATCACGCATCGGAGTCCCTTCTTCGATGGCGAAGGATAAGTTGGATGTGTTGTTGCCCAACGGGTGTTCGATGCGAGCGGATAGGATCTGCGATGTTAAGATTCGTATTGGGGAGCAGGAGTTCGACCTGCGGGCGTCTTTACTTCCGTTGGTGGAGTTCGACGTCATATTTGGCATGGACTGGCTCTCGGAGCAGCAGGCCCATATAGATTGCGGTAGCAAGGAAGTCAAGCTGGGAGCAAGTCGTGAGATGACTTTTACGGGCTTAAAGGGGTTGAGCAAGACATTGATGTCTGCTCTTCAGGTGGTGAAGGCGGTTCGTGCCGGAGCAGAACTGTTCTTTACACTAGTGGAGGTTTCAAAGCCGAAGCCCGCGTTGGATTGTATTTCAGTGGTATCGGAATACCCTGATGTGTTCCTCGCAGATCTTCTTGGAGCCCCGCCTCAGCGGGAGATAGATTTTACGATCGAGCTAGTGCCAGGTGCAAAGCCTGTGTCACGATCTCCTTATCGGCTAGCGCCTAAGGAAATGGCGGAGCTGAAAGTTCAACTGCAAGAGTTGTTGGAGCAAGGGTATGTGCGCCCGAGTTCTTCGCCTTGGAGCGCACCGGTCCTCTTTGTTAGGAAGTAGGACGGAAGCTTGAGGCTATGTATTGATTATCGGGAGCTCAATAAGCTGACTGAGAAGAACAAGTACCCGATCCCCCGGATTGATGATCTTTTTGATCATTTAGTCGGGTCGACGGTGTACTCGAAGTTAGATCTCAAGGTTGGGTACTATCAGCTGCGAATAAGGGAGAGTGATATCCCAAAGACAGCGTTTAGTACGAGATACGAGCATTATGAGTTTACGGTCATGCCGTTTGGGCTCACTAATGCACCGTCAGTGTTCATGGATTTGATGAACAGGACTTTCAGGGAGTACTTGGACCATTTTGTGATCGTCTTCATCGACGATATTTTGGTGTACTCGCAAAGTGAGGAAGATCACTTCAAGCATCTTCATT
This sequence comes from Platanthera guangdongensis, assembly GCA_039583875.1. Classification (NCBI taxonomy): domain Eukaryota; kingdom Viridiplantae; phylum Streptophyta; class Magnoliopsida; order Asparagales; family Orchidaceae; genus Platanthera; species Platanthera guangdongensis. Next base: position 80,284,297 of record CM077163.1, read on the forward strand.
TGGTGTTGGAGACACTAAGGAGAAATCAGTTGTATGCCAAGTTCTCGAAGTGCGAGTTTTGGCTATCCTCATTGGCGTTCCTCGGGCATATAGTGAGTGGAGAGGGTATTTCTGTGGATCCGGTGAAGATTGTTGCGATACGGGAGTGGCCTGATCTTGCTACTGTAGCGGAAGTCCGGAGTTTTCTGGGGCTTGCCGGCTATTATAGGCGCTTCGTAGAGAACTTCTCGCGGATAGCGTTACCTCTCACTACTTTGACGAGGAAGGAGCATAAGTTCGTTTGGACGCCGGAGTGCGCGCGAGCTTTTGAGGAGTTGAAGTGTTGGTTTACCACGGCGCCTGTGCTGAGTTCTCCATGTGGGACCGAAGGCTATGAGATTTATAGCGATGCTTCGGGCGGCAGTTTGGGTTGCGTGCTACTGCAACACGGAAGTGTAATAGCCTATGGCTCGAGACAGCTAAAAGTGCACGAGAGGAATTATCCGGTCCATGACTTGGAGTTAGCGGCCGTGATTTTTGCCTTGAAGCTGTGGAGACACTATTTGTACGGTGTGAAGATTGATATCTACACCGATCACAAGAGCCTGAAGTATCTTATTGACCAGAAAGATCTGAATATGCGGCAGCGTAGATGGATGGAGTTCCTGGGGGACTATACGTTCAAGATCCACTACGTGCCTGGCAAAGGGAATGCGGTTGCGGATGGGCTGAGTCGCCGAGCCCCAGCTCAAGCCAATTGGCTATCGGTGCATGATGAGCGGTTGGTGCGAGAGTTGGAGGCGTTGGAGATTGTCTGTGTGGACAGACAATCAGGTGCTGAAGCAGTTCTGAATTGGACTGAAGTCCAATATGACCTGGCTGATCGTATTCAGCAGGCTTTGGATATGGATGCTCATATTAAGCAATTCATGGTAGAGGCTCTGGATGGGTCAAATTCCCAATTCGTCGTGGAGGACGGATTACTTTGGAAAGACGGTCGTCTGTGCGTCCCAAGTGTGGGCAATTTACGGGTGGAGTTGTTGTACGAGGCGCACCATACCAAGTACTCGATTCACCCGGGGAGCACGAAGATGTACCGTGATGTGAAGAAACGGTTTTGGTGGCCGGGTTTAAAGAAGGATGTGGCGCTATACGTAGCGAAGTGCCAAACTTGCGCCTTGGTAAAGGCGGAGTGCCAAAAGCCGGGAGGATTTCTTAAGTCCTTGTCTATTCCGGAGTGGAAATTTGACGACATCTCTGTGGACTTTGTGCACGGTTTGCCAAGGTCGCAGAAGGGAAACGGCGCCATTTGGGTGGTTGTTGATCGATTAACGAAGGTGTCGTATTTTATTCCGCATAGGAAGGATGATCCGGTGGAGAGGTTGGCAAAGCTTTATGTGGATAACATAGTACGGCTTCATGGTGTGCCCCGCAGCATCGTGAGTGACCGAGATGGGAGGTTCAAGTCCAACGATTGGAGGCTTGTGCAGCAAATGTTGGGAACAAAGCTGAAATTTAGCACAGCCTTCCATCCGCAAACGGATGGGCAGACCGAGAGGGTCAATAGAACTATGGAAGACATGCTCCGCATGTTTGTCTTGGATTTCGGAAAGCAATGGGAAGACCACCTTTATTTGGTGGAGTTCGCATACAACAATAACTACCAAGCGAGTATTCAGATGACGCCTTTCGAGGCCCTATATGGTAGAAAATGTCGCACGCCGTTGTCTTTGTTAGAAACGGGTGAGTCAAGGTTGTATAAGCGATCGGAAGTGGAGGGTGCTACTTCTTTGGTGCGAACCATTCGGGAGAGGTTGCTAATCGCTCAGGACCGGCAAGCGAAATACTATAATGCCAAGCACAGGAACGTGGAGTTCGCTGTGGGTGATTATGTATACCTAAAGATCAAGCCGTTCAAGGGTGTCTCGCGGGTGCGGCGATTGAAAAAGCTAAGCCCGAGGTACCTTGGACCGTTTGAGGTTCTGGAGCGAGTTGGTGAAGCGGCCTATCGGTTGAAGCTTTCAGTGGAGCTTAGTGGTTTACATGATGTATTCCACATTTCGGTACTTCGGAAGGCGGTGCAAGAGCCTACGCAAGTGATCGCGGTTGATCAAGTGCCGGTGGATAGTGGGCTAACGACAAAGTTCAAGCCCGTGCGGATCGAGGACTCGGAGGTCAAGCGGATACGCAATAAAGAGATCAGGATGGTCAAGGTCTGGTGGGACAATTGCTGTCGTGAGGAGCTCTCTTGGGAGCGAGAGCAGACTATGCTTGACGAGTATCCGGAGTTGTTCCGCTCAGGTACAAAATTTGGTTTTGTACATGTCTTTCCTTTATGTAATTTCGTGGGCGAAATTCTTTTAAGAGGGGGAGAGTTGTAACGCCCCGAAACTCAAAGGAGCGAAGGGGGACGTTTTGGGCCAGTTTGGGTTCTGGATGCAGGCACATGGCCTGGGACACGGACGTGTCCCAGGGCGTGTCAAGCCTGTGTCGACATTGAGACGGGGTGTCGACACTTTGGTCTCGACATTGTGTCGAGACTGGGCACACGGCCTGCGACACGGGCGTGTCGACCCGTGTCGACACTTAGCCGCGAAGTCGACACTCTGCGTTCGACGAAGTGTCGAGACATGGCACACGGCCTGCGACATGGGCGTTTCGCAGGGCGTGTCGACCTGTATCGACGATCGTCCCGGGGAGTCGACGAGCTTTGCTCGACGATGCGTCGAGACTGGGCACACGGCCTGCGACACGGGCGTGTCGCAGGGCGTGTCGACCCGTGTCGACACTTAGCCGCGAAGTCGACACTCTGCGTTCGACGAAGTGTCGAGACATGGCACACGACCTGCGACACGGGCGTGTCGTAGGGCGTGTCAACCTGTCTCGACGATCGTCCCGGGGAGTCGACGAGCTTTGCTCGACGATGCGTCGAGACAAGGCACACGGCCTAGGACACGGGCGTGTCCAAGGCCGTGTCATCAGGTCGACGATCTTCACTCGACGAAGCGTCGAGTGTCGAGACCGTGTACACGGCCTGGGGTCCAGGCATGTTGAGATGCCACGGGTAGGGACACGGGCGTGTCCTCGAACCCGTGCAGTGCTCGGGTTGATTTTGGGAAAAAAATGATGGGGTACACGGCCGGCCACACGGCCGTGTCAGCTGGAACACGGGCGTGTCAGCTCGAACACGGGCGTGTTCGATACCCATGTGAGGTTCCAGGTGATTCGATTTTGACGGCGAATGAGGCACACGGCCCCGAACACGGGCGTGTGCCAGGCCGTGTTCGGTCCAGATTGGGCATTTCAGTCCCGAATCAAAGCCGTTTGTTTCCTTATTTTGCGATCCAACGGCTGGGGATTGTTCCTGAAGGGATATACCCGGGATTGGACTCAGAAACCCTCACTTTTTCTTAAGTGTTATCTTTCTAAAGCCTTAGAGAGAGAGGAGAGCCAAGGGAGGAAGAAGGAGCTTGATCTCGCCATTGGAGGAGCTTCGAAGCTCCGAATCGCAAGCCGACTCCGGATCCACGGAGGCGAAGCTAGTGCGGTGCTTTTCGTCCGATTACTTTTCAATGGCGCCAAAGAGGAACGCTAGGGTAACGATCCTCATCTTGAGCATGAGTAGCTCTCTTTCTTTGCATAGGAAGCCCGCTCTCGCGAGTTTGCGGAGAGTTGGAGGCGTTCCTTCGGGTAGATATGTGAAGTCCCCGTTGTTTAGAGTCCGTAAGCGAGAACGGACATAGGCATGATGTGTGAAGCCTACCCGGACATGTTGGTCTGAATCGGTGATGTTGCATTGCATAATGCCGGAGAAGACTCCGTGCTATTGGTTGTTTTTCGGGTTTTCTACGCGGTAGATTGCAGCAGGGAGCCTTGGGGACTAACCCAAAGGTGCACCCGAAAAACTGGGCGGATACGAGATCTTGCCAACTTGGTGGCTTGAGAGCCAACTTGAACATAACCGGGTTATGTGACTTGTGACGGAAATGGGACTCGGCGGAAGTTTGACCCGCGCAAATGGCTTAAATTGTCGTTGCGATGTGAGCACGGGTTAGATGGAACCGTACCCGTTCTATGTTGTTCGGTTAAAGAGACCTAAAGGCACGTGGCACTTACCGTTGGCATAGATTAGGGTCTTCGGCGGTCAATGGCTTAAATTGTCGTGACCCAGGCCAGGAAGACAAATTGCTCATAGATTTGGCCGTCCAAGTGGCGGTGGTGAGTCCGGAATGTCTATGGCTTTAATTGACGTGACATAGACCGGTTCGCCGAGAATGTGCCCTGAGAGCACGGGGCGTGTGGCCGTGCGAGCCAACGTCTTGTGATGAAATGGCTAGTTATTTATTGCTCGCTTATGCTAATGAAATGCAGGGAAGGAGCATCGCCGCCCCGAGTTGGGGGCGGGATCGTTATAATTTGGTCAGCATAGTTGACCGTTGCCTTGTTTTGCCACCGTGCGGTGGTTTGTTGCTTGCAGGTGCAGCTGGACCAAGCGGTCAATAGAGGGCTAAAGCCCGAATGCGAAGCCGGCCCTTGAAGGCCTAATTGGAAGTGTTTACTGCTTTATTCATGTGTGACCGGCCTGCGTGTCGTGGTTTGTAAAACATGTAATTGGAAGTGAAACATTTTGTAAGGCCTTAAGGCTTATTTTGAGTATTTTGTATAACATTCCTATTCTGTACTAGTGGACATTCAGGCTCTAATGCTGGGTTCTTTATTGCAACTTTTATAAACTGCTTCTGCTAGAATGCTCTGTGTAGGACGTTGAGATTGGTTGGATGGTTTCCATAAGTAACCACCCGGTCTGTCTGTGGCATACGACGTCGGGCCATGGCCGGACCTACTGCTATATGCTATGTGACGGATAGGGGGTGTTACATACCGACCCATTCGGGTAAACTCGTGAAGATACTCATCCACGCTACTCTCTCCATGTACCAACCTCTGGAATGCATTCTCCAATGCTATCCTTTGCGTCGAAGGGAGGAACCTAGACAAGAACAATCTCGAGAACTCCTCCATCGAGACGTCCACAAGTTTCCTTCCTCTCAATAGATGCAGCTCCAAACCCTCCCACCACAGACTAGTGTCTCCATCCAACAGGAACGTAGCTATAGTGGTCATCTGCCACTCCTCTGTCTCCGTCGCTGTCAAGACTCTCTTCACACGGGAGAGCCAGTCTTCAGCTTGAGATGCGGTTCCCAACCCCGAGAATACCGGAGGATTAGAGCTCATGACATGTTTGAGATGTCTCTCGGTTGCCCTCCTCGCCACCAACGGTTCCACTGCTACCTGCTCCATACTTCTCGGCTCAACCTCTAGAAGAGGTACCTGCTCCATCGCAGGAGCGGGCTGCTGCATTTGTCTTGCAGGCTGCGCATTGATCATGACAAACACTGCTTCGTCAACCAATCGTATGATTTCAGCCGATGGAGGTGTTGTAGGAGCATCGTTTGGTGCACTACTAGCCTCAGAAACTCGGCATTCTGACGGCCCAGCAGCGATTCTGGGCACCTATAGTTGTACAAAATACCGTTAAGAGACCAAACAAAATTGCAAACAGCAATTATAGGAATACACAGGTTCCTCAAACACGTGTATTTTCATTCCTAAGAGGACATTCATGGGTTCTTTTGTTGTTATAACGATGACACACACACATGTGCTCACCACCCCTTAAAAAGAATTCGGCCACGAATTCAGTTTAAGCCTGACTGAAACCAGTAGTCTGATACCAAATTGTAACACCTCCTATCCTTCGCAAAGCATATAGCAGTAGGTTCGTCCGGGGCCCGATGCCATATACCACAGACAGACCGGGTAGTTACTCAATGGAAACCATCCAACCAATCCAACGTCCTACACAGAGTCATTCTAGTAGAAGCAATTAAAAGTTGCATTAATAAAGAACCCAACACTAGCATGAATGTCCACTATAAAGCCAATAGGAATGAAGTACAAATGCACAAGTTCTGCCTTATGGCCTTACAATTGTTTTCCTCAAATTACATGTTTTTCAAACCTCGGCATGCAGGCCGGCCATACATGAATAAAACAAAACACTCAAAATTAGGCCTTCGAGGTCCAGCTTAGCAACTTGGGCTTTAGCCCGCTATTTACCACTCAGCTCCACAGCACCTACAAGCACAATCCACCACAACGGTGGCAAACCAAAGCAACGGGCACCAATGCTGACCAAATTATAACGATCCCGCCCCCAATTCGGGGCGGCGATGCTCCTTCCTTGCACTTTATTAGCATAACCAAGCAGTATATATATACATTGCATCACAGGCATTGGCATGTACGGACACACGCCCCGTGCACTCAGGGCACATTCTCGGTGAACCGGTCAATGTCACGTCAAATTTATCCATAGACACCCCGGTCACACGACCGCCACTTTGACCGCCAAACTATGAGCATTTTGTTTTCCCGGCATGGGTCACGTCAATTTAAGCCATAGACCGCCGAAGACCCTCATCTATGCCAATGTCTCACACCAAACGACATAGAATGGGTACGGTTCCGTCCAACCCGTGCTCACATCGCAACGACAATTTAAGCCATATGCGCTGGTCAAACTTCTCCCGAGTCCCGTTTCCGTTACACACTTCACATTACCCGTTTATGTTCAAGTTGGCTCGCAGGCCACCAAGTTGGCAGAATCACACATCTGCCCAATTTTCCGGGTGCACCTTGAAGTTAATCCCCAAGGCTCTCTATTGCAATCTACCCCGTAGAAAACCTGAAAAACAAACACTCGTACAGAGTCTTCTTCGGCCATTTATACAATGCAACATCACCCATCAAGACCAACTTTTCCGGGTAGGCTTCACACATCATGCCTATATCTGTTCTCGATTACGGACTCTACATGTACACAATGGGGACTATTCATGTCAAAACAAAGGAACACCTCAACTCACCGCAAACTCGCGAGAGCGGGCTTCCTATGCAAGGGAAAAGAAGAGCTTCACATGCTCAAGTAGAGAATCATTACCCTAGCTTTCTTACTTGGTGCCATGTAAAATTATGAGGATGAAAAGCACCGCCCTCTCCTTGACCTCCGTAGATCCGAAGTCGGTTCGCGATTTGGAGCTCCGAAGCTCCGCCGGCGACCGGATCTATACTTCTTCTTCCTCTTTGCTCTCCCCTCTCTCTAGAACTTAGACAGAGAACCAGCGAACAGAAGATGAGGGTTTTGAATTCCTACACTCAGGTATATCCCACTAGGAATAACCTCCAGCTGTAGGATTCTAACATAAAGAAATGTATGGCTATGATCCAGGTCTGACATGGAAAAACTGGGCCGAACACCGCACGGTTCACAAACCGGAGCAGGACACGTCCACGATAAACTCACACTGTGTCAGGACATTTAGTCGAGACCCTGCCAAGACCCCTGTGTCGACACTCTTTGTCGACACTCTGTATCGACACAGCACACCGTGTGTCGACACTCTGTTTCGACACTCTTTGTCTACACAGCACACCCTGTGTCGACACTCTATGTCGACACAGTGCACCCTGTGTCCACACAGTACACCTTGTGTTGACACTCTGTGTCGACACAGTGAACCCTGTGTCGATACAACACACCTTATGTCAACACAGCAGCCCTTGTGTCGACACAGCAGGCCCTGTGTCGACACATCAGTCCATGTGTCGACACAACAGGCCCTATGTAGATACAGCAGGCCCTGTGTCGACACAACAAACCCTGTGTCGACACAGCAGACTGTGTCAAACACGCCACAACCCGCCAAGGACACAGCCTATGACATGTCCGTGCCCTAGGCCGTGTGACCCCTGCCAAATTCCAAACTTGGCTCAAAACGTCTCTCGTCGCTCTTTTGAGTTTCGGGGCGTTACACATTGATTACGGTCTTCATCAGGATTATTGCTTCCTGTTTTTCAATGGGATAGTTGGGAAAATCAATCAATACAAAATATTCCCCAGGCCATCAGCAATGAATGCAGAAGAAATTCAAATTTCAAATGGAAAATTTACATGGAAAGTATAAAAAAGATTTCTTCATCTCTCTCGAAAGAGGACAGGATACAGAAGACAATACACAGTTCTCTAGAATAGCATAGTAATCACACAACAATACAAAATACAGTGATATAGAGAAACAAGCACTAGATCAGAGAAACATCAACAAGCTGAAGAAGAAAGAAGAACATATATTCAAGATCAAGAGTCTTCTTCCTTCTTCTTCCCAGGATACTTCAGAGGACAACCAATACTTTATTAGTCAAGAAGTTCATGGATACTTTCTGGTCAAGGCTACAAGTTTGAAGACCTATCTTCCTGCGGCAAAGCTCCATCTTTCTTGAACCATTCAATATCTCAGGGGGAGCTCTTTGCTAAAATCAAGATCCACAAAAGTCTTCTCAGTTGTATTTGAGAAAGAGAAGACAAAATTATTCTCTCACCCCCACTATATAAAAGGTTCTTAACTCCCTTCAAAAGTTATTCCTGGTTGCAAGTCACCTGATTAAAAGACTTGAGGTTTGGTTTTTGAGCACCTGATCAAAAGCTCATTGGTTGCAGTCACCTCATCAAAAACCTGAGTGGATTCCTACCATGGTGGTAGAAGAGTGGATGTACCCAGGTTGGGGAACCACTATAAAATTCTTGTGTTGTCTGTGTTGCCCTTTTCTTTTGTTCTTACTATGGCTGTGCTAATTAGGTTTGCTGTGTTTGTGATATTTTATATTTGCTGATCCTGTGTTAGATCAGATTATTTTAGGACTAAGGTTTATTTACAGCAAAAGTTTTAAAAACCTCAAGATACTCTATTCACCCCCCCCCCCTAGAGTATACCAGATCTAACCCCTAACTTTCAATTGGTACCAGAGCTTGGATTCCTTTGTTTGTACAAGCTAACCATTGAACCAAAAATCTTGAGTTAGATCTGCTTTATATTTCTATTAAGATTATACATACAACATGGCACAGAACAAAGACTATGAAAGCAACAGACCTCTAGTATGCAATCTAAGCAAGTTTGCCATCTGGAAGGCAAGAATTAAATTATATATGAACTCTATTGATGAGGATATCTACAATTTCATTTTGACAGGTCCTCCTCAATCAACTTCCTCTACATCCACAGCAACCTCAAGCACACAAACAGTACCACCACCTGAGTGGACTGAAGCCCAAACGAAAACTAGAGTTGTTGATGCTAAAGCCATGAATATTCTGGCCCAAACTATGTCTGATGACATATTCCAGAAGGTGGCTGAATGCACATCAGCCAAGGCCATTTGGGAATCCCTTAACCAAATAGTGGCTGGATCTGTAGATGAAATAAAGGACAGAAGATCCAATCTCATATCTCAATATGAGAATTTCAAGGAGGAAGTAGAATCAGTAGCAGATATGTACAATAGGCTGGGCTCAATCATCAATGAGCTAAAAACATTGGATAAGGACATCACCCTCACAAAGGTGAATGACAAAATCCTTATCTGCTTCTCAAGGTCATGGGATTCAAGGATCTGGCCCATCAAGGAGGCTAGAAGCCTAAATGAGATTTCCACTGAATCACTTTTAGGAAAACTAAAGTCCTATGAGAAGCTCATCAAATCCAGAGAAGCAGCTGAGCAGAGAACACCTCCACCAGCAAGGAAGGACCACAACATTGCATTTAAGGCTGCTGAGGAGATAGAGACTCCAACAATCAATGGAGATTTGATGAGTCTATTTGCTAGAAGATTCTATAAAATGGCAAAGGAAGACTTCAGAAGAAAGTCATCCAGGCAGGATGACAAGCCAAGGTTTGACAAAACCCCAACTAAAGAAGTGGTTTGATTTGGCTATAGGAAACCTGGACACTTCATCTCAGAATGTTCTGAAAATCAGAAGAAGGAGAAGAGAAGAGATAAGGATTCTAGAAGACAGCAAAGCAGCAGGCCTTCCTCCAGCAAATATAAAAAGAAGGAGAAAGGCTTTGTAGCTGAAAGCTAGAGTGAAACAGAAGATGAATCCTCATCTTCCAGCTCCAGTGAAGAAGAAGAAGAGGCAATGGCCAAAGAAGTGTGCCTCATGGCCATTGATGCCTCCAGAAGCCAGTCAGATGAAGATGCATCTGATAGTGAAGAAGCTTCAGAATATGAAGCTGACCAGGTACTTTTTACTTTTGATTATAGTTCTGATTCATTCAAATCTGAATTTAAAACCATGTGCATTGATCTGATAAATTCAGAAAAAGAAATTAATACACTTAGGGAAAGACTAGGAAACCAAGAAAATGTTATTTCTGAAAATAATAGGCGAAAAGATGAACTCACATTAGCTAATGAACAAATTATTGCTTTAAAAACTGAGCTATATGAGGCCAAACAACTTGAGGAATCTCTCAATGGGAGAAGCCTCAAGCTGATGGACATTACAAGCACTGTTAATGCCAGACTAAATGGCAAGCTGGGATTGCGTGCATCATCAAGTTTGCCCCCCATTCTCAAGAAGAATATTTTATCCACACCCATTAAATTTGTTTCTGCAAAAGGGAAAGAAATAATAACCAACAAACAAACCATAGAACAAATGCCTAACTCAAAAAGTCAAAATAACAGAAATCAGAAAACCTTAGGTAAAAACAAAGTTCAGCAGATTTCGTCGAACTCAGATCAACGAAATGTGGCCAGTTCGTTAAACTCTAGTCGACGAACTCTAAACGCAGAGTTTAACTATAATTATTCGTCTTACAGCGATTGACGAACTTTGTATGGTTCGTCGAGCAGAGATTGACGAACGTGGGGCAAAGAAAATGACTATGTTCATTCTCTGGGCATAGATCGACGATCTCATCCCAATTCGTCGAACTCTAGTCGACGAACTCACAACATTTTGTCGAACCCAGAAAGACTTAACAAAAATTATAACCATAATAGTCACTCTATTAAATCTATAAAACCATTTAATCCATTAGCTGATTGGATAATTCCACCCAGAAGATATCATCCATTAGGATACAAATCTCGACCAGAATTTTCTGTGATATCTAGTTTTTCATATCAGCAATATAAAGGACCCAAGGTAACCAGGGTCAAGAACAACTAACTGATTTCATTACAGGAAAAGGGTTGTCCAGTGATTAATCAAACATGGTACCTGGATAGTGGATGCTGCAAACATATGACTAGCAGCAAGGACAACCTAATCAACTACAAGTCCAAGTTAGGACCAAAGGTTATCTTTGGTGACTCCAAGTGTGGCCAATCTGAAGGCTATGGAGAAGTAAGGATTTGAGCAGTCACATTCAAGAAAGTGACTTATGTATGAGGACTCAAGCATAACCTCATCTCAATAAGTCAATTATGTGATGAAGGTTATCAGGTACATTTCAACGCAAAAACTTGTATTATTTCTAATAAAGAGAAACAAAATGTTTTAATTGGAAATAAACAAGGAAACATTTATTTAGTTGATTTCTATTCTGCCAAATCAGATATTTGTTTGCTTAATCTAGTTTGCAATCAAAATGAATTAAGGCATAAAAGGCTAGGACATGTAAACATGAAAAACATTGCTAGGCTATCTAAAGACAACATTTTGAGAGGTTTACCTTCTGGTCCCTATAAGAAGGAAGGCCTTTGCAGGGCTTGTCAACTAGGCAAGCAAACTAAATCAAGCTTTAAGTCAGTAAATAAAAGTGATTCATCTAGGATTTTGTATTTGCTACACATGGATCTCTTTGGACCCATTGTTGTACAAATCCTAGGAGGGAAATCCTATACTTTAGTTATTGTAGATGACTTCTCAAGGTTCACTTGCGTGTTCTTTCTGAGATCTAAGTCAGATACCTTTAAAGTTCTTAAAGATTTTCTCAGGACCATACAGATTGAGTACTCTACTCATGTTGCATTGATCAGAAGTGATCATGGTACAGAGTTTGAGTCTCTTCTTATGCATGAGTTCTGTGAGAAGGAAGTATCAGGCACTGCTTCTCAGCTCCTAGAACTCCCCAACAAAATGGGGGTAGCTGAAAGGAAAAATAGGACCCTAATTGAAGGTGCAGGCACATTACTTGCAGATGCTTACATGTCCTTATCCTTTTGGGTAGAGGCTGTAAGCACAGTAAATTATGTACTGAATAGAAGTTTGATACACAAACTTAAGAATAGGACTCCCTATGAATCACTTAAAGGGAAGAAACCTAAAATCATTTATTTTAAAGTATTTTGATGTGTATGGTATATACATAATAATAACAAGAAATACATTAGAAAGTTTGAAGCTAAGGCTGAAGAGGGAATTTTTCTAGGATATTCCCAAGTAAGCAAAGTTTATAGGGTATTTAATAAATCATCTTTAAAAATTGAAAAATCAATTCATGTCACTTTTGATGAGTCTAACATGTCTTGCAAGGAGAAAGAGATTTCTACCAATAATCCTTTGCAGGAACCTCACTTGTGTGAGAATTTGGATGGACTAAGCCTCACCCAAGAGGCCCCAACACATCCTTCTCCACAAGTTGATGAAGACAGTGAAGAAGAACAGTTGGAAGACATTAAACCTAATCCAACAGCAAATATAATTCCACAAGAGGAATTAAATCAAAATGTTGTTACTGAACCAACTCCACCCACTGATCTTGTCACACTAAGGGATCACCCTAGATCCCAAGTGATTGGAGACATAACAATAGCTGTACAGACATTGCATCAACTCAACCAAGACTTGATGCATACCTATTTTCTCTCTCAAGTTGAGCCTCAATCCATAACAGATGCTGAGCAAGATCCCCACTGGATCATTGCAATGCAAGAGGAACTTAACCAGTTTGAGAGATGTAGAGTTTGGGATTTGGTTCCAAGATCCAAAGACTACCCATTCATTAGAACCAAATGGGTATATAGAAATAAACTAGATGCCCAAGGTGCAATTATGAAGAACAAGGCTAGGATGTTTGCTCAAGGATATAGGGAAAAAGAAGGCATAGACTATGATCAGAACTTTGTACCAGTTGCAAAGTTAGAGGCAATCTGAATCTTTCTTGTCTATGCTGCCTACAAGAAGTTCAAGGTATATCAGATGGATGTAAAGAGTGCTTTTCTAAATGGAATACTAAAAGAAGAGGATTATGTTGAACAACCTCCAGGTTTTGTTTCTCCAACTCATTCCTCTTATGTATTTAGACTGCATAAAGCCCTCTATGGTCTAAAGCAAGCTCCAAGAGCTTGGTATGAGACCTTAGCTAGCTTTATGATAGTGCGTGATTTCACTAGAGGCATAGTGGATAAAACACTATTCACTAGACATCATAAGGATAAAATCTTATTAGTACAAATCTATGTGGATGACATCATATTTGGATCTACGGACTCTAAACTATGCAAGAGGTTTTCTGACCTCATGCATTCTAAGTTTGAGATGAGTAGCATGGGTGAGCTCTCCTACTTCCTTGGTCTCCAAGTGAAGTAGCTACCTGATGGCATCTTCATCTCCCAAGCTAAGTATGCTAAAGAGCTTCTTAAGAAGTTTGGGATGGCTGATGCCTCAACAAAGAAAATACCTATGGCTACTAATGTTGTAATATATTCTGATCCACCAGGGCTTCTGAGAGTACTAGGGCTGATCCAGCCACTTCCCACCCTACTGATGAGATCCCTCCTCCACCTCCATCACCTCCAGCCATCCAACATCCTCAGATGGCACACCAATCTCCATCCTCTTCCACCATTCTTTCTCTTCAACAACCACAACAGCAACCACAACAATCAATTCATATTCCTACTCCAGCTCCCTCTCCTGCAACTTCTGCATAAATTGATATCACTGACATCCCCTCTTCCCCTCTTCAGAAATCTCAACAACCTTCTCCATCTCAATCACCACAACCAACCCCACCTCAATCCCCCCATGGTACACCCATTTTATCTCCAACTTCATCTCCCTTACCACACCATTTGGACAACATCCCATTCTTTACTCTGCCCACTTCCCCTCCTCATACTTCCTCTCTTCTAGATGTCCACATGCAAGATGCTCTCCCTCCTACTCCACCAACTACTACCATCCCCACTTATGTCTCCATTCCAACACCCTCTGCCACACTTTCGCAACCCGCATTTTTGCCAACATTTAAATCATATCAGAGCAAGAGAAAATAAGTGTTATGATGCCACACCGTGCAGGGGATAACTGCACGCGCTCAGGCAAAACCCATACTCTAGTTCGTTCAATAAAATCATAATTTAATAAGAAAGAAAACCAGTTAAGTTTGATGGTCATATCCCTCGGCACAGTGGATCAACTAGTCCACTATAAACAAATATATATTTATACCCAGCGGAAAATACTTTGGTTAAGCTAGTTTGACATCCTACTTGAGCATAAGTGTCCCCAAGGAACAACTTATGGAAAGCAGGACTCTAGATTTATCATAGTATAAGAAAAATAGCCCTTTACGTACTCGAGAAGTAGTGCTTTAGTTTTAAAATCATGACATGCATGAGATATATATAGTATTACTTTTACGGTTTCAAAATACCTAACATGTAACCTAGCATAAAACATTCCCAGAAGCAAGTAAACAACCCCCAAAAAGGTAAAACTAGCAGTACTCAGTTCATATTTAAAAGTAAGCCACCAGTAGGCGTCAACAACCTGACACGAACTCACTGGAGAGTATGTATGTCTAAACAAAAAGAAGAAAACTACCACGCCAAATCGACGAACAGCAACCTCAGCTACCCCGAAGGCCACAAGCAAGCTCCACCAAAACGAACACTAGCCTCTTAATCGGCTATCACCTAAACCTGAGGCATTCAAAGAAAGAATACCTCAGGAAGTATATAAGAAAAGAAATGGAGCATTAGATCCATAAGTAAGAAAATAGGGCTTACCAACCCCACAACCAATGCTATTAAATGAGCAAAAGGGAACTGAATAGAACAGTAAAGTTAATACACTGCCCAAGGTAGGATCAAGATGAACCAAGTGCGAGAGATAATCAACATATCCTGCTAAAATCTGCAGGAGCAACAAGGCAAACATATGCCAAAATAACAAAGGAACCAGCAGTCCTAACTTGTGAATATTAGCAGTGGTAAAGCCATAATACTCAAGGGTTCAACGGTGGCAGCCCTAAGGTGCAACACACCAAACAACAAACACCCGATATCGGGGCCAAAACGTGATCTCTACACCATAAAACAACCAGCCCAAAACGGGCAAAAAGGTGCTCTCTACTCCATAAAACAACTAGCCCAAATCGGGGCCAAAAGGTGCTCTATACACCATAATTGTGGCCACCAAGGCTTTACACCACACCACCTCTCACAGAGCCATCAAACAAAACCACCTGCCATAATTCACAACTCGGACGTCAAAACAAGCCGAGAAACACCCACAACCCGAAATACCCCTTCTTATAAGCACCCAACGTCAAAGGATTTAACCAAAAAACCTGAAATTCCATCCTAAGCAAGTACGCAATGTTTTCTATACAGAGCTACAACAAATAATTCCCTACGTTCCTATTTCTACCCGGCTATAGCCATGGTTTGGACACAAAATCAAATCAGCAACCCTAACCACAAAATTAGCCATAAGTAATGAAAGTAAAGGAAAACTTGGCAAGGGAAAAGAGCACCACTTGCCTCAACCTTCAAGGCAAACAGCCGCTATTTCAGCTTTAGCACAGCTAGGAAAAATTATCCAACAACCGCAAAACCTGAGGTGAACAAAATAGGGAAAACTGAGAAATTGGACAGCCCATAGCTTAGCCCAAGAGCAAGGAAATCTTACCTAAGGAGAAAAATCTAGGCGAGAGCAGCTAGTTACTCTTTCCTTTCCCTTGCTCTCTCTATCTCTCTCTCTCTCTCTTGGAAATGGAGAATGCGAAGACGAAGAAGAATGAAAAGGAGAAAGACTCATTTTCGGCCTTATTACCCAGGTAAAAAGTCTGGTCCCCTAGATAAAAAAATTAAAGAAATTGAACGGCTGAAAATTTTCTGAAAAACTCACTATTCGGCCCTTACACGCCCGTGTCACAGGGCGTGTACCTTAAGCAGCACACAAACCGACCATTTGGGCTTATCCAGAATAAAAACCGCCAGGAGACACGCCCGTGTTGGCCCAGTCACGCCCGTGACTCAGGGCGTGTAACCCCTTTACTCGACACTCGACATTCGTCGAGCGAACTTCATCGAACGAAGTTCGTCGACCAGCGGGACACGCCCTGAGACACGCCCGTGTCACAGTCCGTGTACCCCTTCTCTCGACGATCGTCGACCTGAATTCGTCGACCTCAAGTCGTCGACCTCTCAACACGCCCCCTGTCACGCCCGTGTCAACAGGTGTGACACCCCCAAAAAATTCCGTCGACCGAATTCGTCGACCACGCGGCTAACTGCTTAACTCGAGCGGGACACGCCCTGGGACACACCCGTGTCCCAGGCCGTGTCACAAAATTTTTTTGCAAATTTACAGGAGTTGCAATGTTGCAACTCTCCCTTGCTACAAGAAATTTCAACCATAAATTTGCACCTAGGGAGGAAACCAGCAACCAATATGTTATAACCTCATATTCATATGTTACAACTTCTTCTTAACCATGCTATTCCCGAGCAAAACGATTCGGTCTCGAGCAAACTATCTCGGAATGTAACGAAATTCACACCGTAGCTAAATACACACGCTACAAATCTAGTGGCGAAGTCGAAATCATCATCCGACAAACAAAACTTTGGCTAACCTTGCCCAAGCCAAAACACAAGCATTCCCTAAGAGGCACCACCGAGTCACCAAAACAGACTCTGGCTTGCTAGGTAATCTTGCAAACAGGCTACCAAACCAGCTACTAAAAGGCGTAAAGAGCGAAGATCACGCTATAACAATGACAAAGGCTAAAAATATGCCAACGTAACGCAAAACAAAAATTACACAATTGCCAAAAAAAATCGGGGGGGGGGGGGGTTACAGTCACTCCCCCTAAAAGAAAGTTTCGCCTCGAAACTTTACGCACAACACTTCTACCAAAGAAGAAACATAACAACCAAAGAGGTAAATGGAATAAACCATACCAGAAATGCTTAAGGAAATAGATGAGGGTGAGCCTCCCTCATAGCCGACTCTAATTCCCAAGTCGTGCTTTCCACGTCTTGGTTCCTCCATAACACTTTCACCATCGGGATCTTCTTTCGTCACAACACGCGATCCTGAGAATCCAAAATGCGGACAGGCACCTCCACATAAGAAAGATTTGGCTCTAACTGAGGCACAAAATCTAATACCTGCCTGTCATTTCGCACACACTTGCGGAGTTGGCTTACATGAAAAACATCGTGAACACCAGGAAAAGTTGCGGGCAATTCCAACTTATAAGCTTACACACCAATACGTTCAACATTCTTGAACGGTCCCACAAACCTTGGGTCCAACTTCCGATCTTTACCAAACCTCTTGATGTCAACCATCGGGGAAATGTTAAGGAATACTAAGTCCCCCACAGCAAACTCCAAATCTGATCTACGCTGATTGGTGTTCTTCTTATAACGTTCTTGAGCTATCCGAAGCTTTTCTCGAATAAGCTTTACAGCAACTTCCATTTCTTCCAATGCATCTGGACCCAATAAAGATGTCTCACCAACCTCAACCCAAAAGAGAGGAGTTCTGCAACGTCTCCCATACAGGGCCTCAAAAGGAGACATCTGCAAGCTTTCTTGATAACTGTTATTATACGCAAACTCTATAAGCCGCAAACGTTCATCCCAGGCTCCTCCGTGGTCTAAGATATAGCATCTAATCATATATTCCACGATCTGATTCACTCGCTCTGTCTGACCATTGGTTTGCGGGTGGTATGCGGTAGAATATCTCAAATCCGCACCCAAACCTTCTTGTAAACTCTTCCAGAAGCGAGATGTAAACCATGAGTCTTGGTCTGAAATGATGCTGACTAGAACACCATGCACTCGAATAACCTCATTCACATATAGTTCAGCTATCTTCTTCATTTGATAATCTAACTTATACGGTATGAAGTGAGCACACTTCGTTAATCTATCCACGATCACCCAAACTGAATCGTATCCTCTCAGAGATCTCGGTAGACCTGTAATAAAATCCATCGAAATGCTCTCCCACTTCCAGGTTGGATTTCCAACGGTGTCAACTTACAACCAGGTCTTCCATGATCGGCTTTGACACACTTACAAGTATAGCATTCCGACACAAATATGTCTATATCTCCCTTCATCCTAGTCCACCAGGCAATTTGCTTTAAATCACGATACATCTTGGTAGATCCTGGGTGGTAAGCAATGCTCGAACCATGAGCTTCTCTACATAACAGATCTCGGATGTCCATAACAGTGGGGACACAAAATCTAACGTGGTACATCAACGTACTCGCAGCATCAATCGACAAATCATGTAACTCCCCTTTCTGAGTTCTAAGATATAAGTGCAGTAAATTTGGATCCTCTTTTTGATGAAACCGCGTTAGCGCAATCCAAGAAGGTTCTGCTACCACCAAACTACTCTGCAAGTCACAGCAACCTACAGAAATATTCATCAATAAGAATTCTTCCACTAATCGATCGGTGGAGAGATTAAAAATCTTTCCCGTCTTCTGACTTAGGGCGTCGGCCACCACATTAGCCTTGCCCAGATGGTACTGAATTTCAACATCGTAGTCGGCAACGTACCCCAACCATTGCCGTTGGCGCAAATTCAATTCCTTTTGGGTGAAGACATACTTTAAACTCTTATGATCAGAAAACATTTTGCACTGCGCGCCATAAAGTATATGTCTCCACAACTTCAACGCAAATATAACAGCTGCAAATTCCAAGTCATGTGTAGGGTAGTTCTTCTCATGAGTCTTCAGTTGTCTGGACCCATACGCAATCACTTTTCAGTCTTGCATCAACACGCATCCAAGTCCAACATGCGGTGCATCCACAAAAACATCATAACCCAAGCCCTCCGTAGGCAGAGTCAAAATAGGAGCAATATACAATCTGTTCTTGAGTTCAAGGAATGCTTCCTCACACTTATCATTCTAATCAAAAGCGACATTATTCTGGGTTAATCGAGTCAAAGGTACAGCCAAAGTAGAGAAACTTTCCACAAATCTTCTGTAATAGCCGGCCAACCCCAAGAAGCTCCTAATATCCTTGGGTGTGTCCGGTCTTCTCCACTCCATCACTGCAGCTATCTTCTCTGGATCAACTGAAATACCATGCCTGTTGATCACATGGCCTAGAAACGAAACCTGAGGCATCCAAAATTCGCACTTACTCAATTTGGTGAACAACCTATGGCCCCTCAAAGCAGATGAAACCAAACGCAAATGATGATCATGCTCCTCAGCATTGCAGGAATAGACGAGAACATCGTCGATAAACACAACTACAAACTTATCCAGAAAGTCTTTGAACACTCGGTTCATCATATCCATAAAGGCTGAGGGCGCGTTAGTCAAACCAAACGACATTACTAAGAATTCAAAATGCTCATGCCTTTATCAAAAAGCAGTCCGTGGAATATCTGACTCACGGACCTTAAGCTTATGATAACCAGAATGAAGATCAATCTTAGAGAATACCGTGCGACCGTGCAGCTGATCAAACAAATCTTCAATCCTTGGCAGGGAATACTTGTTCTTAATATTGACTTTATTTAGTTCTCGATAATCAATGCAAAGCCGCATCGACCCATCTTTCTTTTTAACAAACAAAACAGGCGCACCCCAAGGAGACAAACTTGGTCTGATAAAACCCTTTTTTAACAACTCATCCAGCTGGATACGCAACTCTGCCAGCTCTCGCGGGGCCATCCGGTATGGTGCCTTTGCAATAGGACGCGTACCCGGCTCCAAATATATCACAAACTCAACATCTCTGTCAGGCGAAAGACCAGGAAGATCATCAGGAAAAATGTCTGAAAACTCGCGCACAACAGGAATCTCTTCTAAACGCGACAAACTACCAACGGTCTCCAAAACTGAGACCAAACAAGCAAAACAGCAGGAAACTAGCAACGTCCGAGCATATACCGTAGAAATAGCTGGAGAATCCTGGCGCAAATCACCATAAACACTCCCAGGCTGACCGTTGTCCTTTCTGAAGTCCAAGCGCTTACCCTTGCATTGGATCACAGCATCATACCTCGACAACCAGTCCATGCCTAAGATAACATCAAAATCTTCCAAGTCAATTACCTTCAGATTTGCCTTAGCTAAGAAATCCCCCAACACAATCGGGTAATCCAAAATGCCCCAGTCTGAAACTACAAAATCACTAGAAGGGAACTTGACGCAAAAGGCATCCCCCACTCGATCTTGTTCCAAACAGTACTGTCCACGAAGGCTCTAGACACAAATGAGTGGGTTGCGCGAGAGTCGAAAAGAACATGCGCCCAACAGTTCTTTACCTTAAATTTTCCTAGAAAGGTGCACACGTATCTAAGAAAACAAGTAGTAAAGCGATAATTACGAACTAAGTAGTAGAACTAGGGAGAAAGTCTAACCTGATACAACCTGAGTTGAGGTCTGACCGTCCTCAGAAGAAATCACGTTCAGCTTTCCTTTGCCTTTATCCAATCGCTGAGGCAGTGGCAATGCCTGGAGTGGTACTGGCTGAAACACAGGATGAAACTGCGGGCACAGAGTCTGTGCCCCTTTTGTCCACACTAATAACAAACTTTATCTTTTGACCAACAATGGGCAACATCATGCCCCTTCCTCATACACAACATACACTCCAAGTCCCTCTTAGGAGCACCCTGAATTGCATGAACCTGCTCCTTCTTCTGAACTCCAAACCTCTTGAAACATTTCTCGAAGGGGTGGCCTGACCGGCCACAGAAGCTACAAACCTCTTTGATCTTCTTCCTCGAAACAGCATCAGGCACCTGAGGGCTCTTCCCTTCCACTAGCTTTCTATTATCTTTCCTCATTCACTGCCCTCTTTGCTTAGCATTTTCAATTGCCTCAACTCTCAAAGCAGATTCCACTACGGCAGCAAAGCTTGCTGCTCCATATGCACTTGCTAACTACTACACATCATTTCTTAGGCCACCAAGAAAACACTTAACTTGATCCGCCTCAGAAGTTACCATGCCGGGGGAAAACCGACTCAGTTTGCTGAACTCGATCTCATACTCACTAACCATGAGCTGCCTCTGCTTCAGATGTAAAAACTCGTTCATTAGGAGGTCCCGCTCGACCGAGGGTAGAAACTTCCTTAGGAGCATCCCCTTAAAAGACTCCCAAGAGCACCCTTCCATCAAGCTCTCCTTTTCTCTCAACCACCAACTCTTTGCTAACCCCTTAAACCGATATGCAGCGATCATCACTCTCTGATCATCAGTGAAGCCAGAGTAGGAAAACATCTCCTCAATTGCTACCAACTAATCATCCAACACCATGAAATCCGCTTTTCAATCATAAGTAGGTGGTCCAAGTCGCTGAAACTAGGAGATAAATGTCATATCGGGTGGGACCACTACGGGAGGCACCAGAGTAGTAGAAGGGGCCGGAACAGATGAACCCATCGTAGTGTTCTGCCCCCTCGGATCAAGCCCAGACACCACGAAAAACATAGACTGGATCTGGGACTGCACGTCCACCATCTGCCTTGCCAAGTCCTCATTACTATGTCGCAGACTCTCCATAATTGCATTGTTCTGCGCACCCAAAGACTCGCCCTCAGACTGGGGAGTCTGCCTCGTCACAGGACGCTTTGACATCCTATAATTAAATCAGCAAGAATCAAGACCTAGCTCAACTACTAGCACAAAATGACCCGGTACAGACACACATACTTACATATGAACTTCAACTGCTAACTTGCTCTAGGGGTTTTCAATGATGATGTTATGCCTAACCTACGATGAGTCACCCTCATCACACTAACTCATGTGCCTAGACCATGAATGCATGAATTTATATACCTTTTTGACTCAAAACCATGTGTGTACATGTGTTATCATGTAAATCTTTAGCTTGTCACATTGTGCTTATGCAATGTTATGTTATGCATGTTGTGTTATGCATTCTACAAAGGCCTTAATGCATGTCATGGGCGGCGTACACATGAAAATGTTATGCATCCCATACTACATAACATTTGCATGCAACGAAAAAGAAAACGTGCTAGTCGCAGCCATGTGGTGAGATTATGCATCCCATATTACATAACCCTCACATGTTGCCCCTATGGTGGACCCATATACAAACGCATATTATGCATCCCATACTACATAATATGCCCCGTATACTTCTTGTATTGTTATGAGTGTAGTGCTTGTGCTTCAGCCAAGACGTACTGATGACACCTCAGTGGGTGTATGGTATGCCACGAAATAGCTAACACTAACCAAGAAAAGGTTGCCCGACCAATTGTCAAGCAACCCTCCCTCTGATACCAACTGTCACAACCCGTATTTTCTCAAACATTTAAATCATATCAGATCAAGAGAAAATACGTGTTATGATGCCACGCCGTGCAGGGGATAACTGTATGCGCTCAAGCAAAACCCATACTCTAGTTCGTTAAATAAAATCATAATTTAATAAGAAAGAAAACCAGTTAAGTTTGATGGTCGTATCCCTCAGCACAGTGCATCAGATAGTCCACTATAAACAAATATATATTTACACACAGCGGAAAATACTTTTGTTAAGCTAATTTGACATCCTACATGAGCATAATTGTTCCCAAGGAACAACTTATGGAAAGCAGGACTCTATATTTATCATAGTATAAGAAAAATAGCCCTTTATGTACTCGAGAAGTAGTGCTTTAGTTTTAAAATCATGACATGCATGAGATACATATAGTAATACTTTTAGGGTTTCAAAATACCTAACATGCAACCTATCATAAAACATTCCCAGATGCAAGTAAACAACCGCCAAAAAGGTAAAACTAGCAGTACTCAGTTCACATTTAAAAGTAAGCCACCAGTGGGCGTCAACAACCTAACACGAACCCACTGGGGAATATGTATGTCTAAACAAAAAGAAGAAAACTACCATGCCAAATCGAGGAACAGCAACCTCAACTACCCCGAAGGCCACAAGCAGGCTCTACCAAAATGAACACTAGCCGCTCAATCGGCTATCACCTAAACCTGAGGCATTCAAAGAAAGAATACCTCAGCAAGTATATAAGAAAAGAAACGGAGCATTAGATCCATAAGTAAGAAAAAAGGGCCTACCAACCCCACAACCAATGCTATTAAATGAGCAAAATGGAACTGAATAGAACAGTAAAGTTAATACATTGCCCAAGGCAGGATCAAGATGCACCAAGTGTGAGAAATAATAAACATATCGTGCTAAAATCTGCAGGAGCAACAAGGCAAGCATATGAAAAAATAACCAAGGAACGAGCAGTCCTAACTTGTGAATATTAGCATTGGTAAAGCCATAATACTCAAGGGTTCAACGGTGGCAGCCCTAAGGTGCAACACACCAAAAAACAAATAGCCCATATCGGGGCCAAAAGGTGCTCTCTACACCATAAAACAACCAACCCAAATTGGGGCAAAAGGTGCTCTCTACACCATAAAACAACTAGCCCAAATTTGGGCCAAAAGGTGCTCTCTACACCATAATGGTGGCCACCAAGGCTTTACACCACACCACCCCTCACAGAGCCATCAAAAAAAAAACCACCTGCCATAATTCACAACTCGGCCATCAAAACAAGCCGAGAAACACCCACAACCGAAATACCCCATCTTATACGCACCCAACGTCAAAAGATTTAACCACAAAACCTGAAATTCCGTCCTAAGCAAGCACGCAACGTTTTCTATACAGAGCTACAACGAACAATTCCTTACATTCCTATTTCTACCCGGCTACAGCCATGGTTTGGACACAAAATCAAATCAGCAACCCTAACCACACATTTAGCCATAAGTAATGAAAGTAAAGGAAAACTTGTCAAGGGCAAAGAGCACCATTTACCTCAACCTTCAAGGCACACAACCTCTATTTCAGCTTTAGCACAGCTCGGAAAAATTATCCAAAAACCGCAAAACCTGAGGTGAACAAAATAGGGAAAACTGAGAAATTTGACAGCCCATAGCTTAGCCCAATAGCAAGGAAATCTTACCTGAGGAGAAAACTCTAGGCGAGAGCAGCTGGTTCCTCTTTCCTTTCCCTTGCTCTCTCTCTCTCTCTCTTGGAAATGGAGAATGCAAAGAAGAAGAAGAATGAAAAGGAGAAATACTCATTTTCAGCCTTATTACCCAGGGAAAAAGTCTGGTCCCTTAGATAAAAAATTAAAGAAATTGAATGGCTGAAAAATTTCTGAAAAACTCGCTATTCGGCCCTGACACGCCATGTGACACGCCCGTGTCATAGGGCGTGTACCTTAATCGGCACACAAACTGACCATTCGGGCTTATCCAGAAAGAAAACCGCCAGAAGACACGCACGTATTGGCCCAGTCATGTCCGTGACTCAGGGTGTGTAACCCCTTTACTCGACACTCGACATTCGTCGAGCGAACTTCGTCGAACGAAGTTTGTCGACCAGCAGGACATGCCCTGTGACACGCCCATGTCACAAGCCGTGTACCCCTTATCTCGACGATCGTCGACCTCAATTCGTCGACCTTAAGTCGTCGACCTCTCGACGCGCCCCCTGTCACGCCCGTGTCACCGGGCGTGACACCGCTGAAAAATTTCGTCGACCGAAATTCGTCGACCACGCGGCCAACTGCTCAAACCGAGCTGGACATGCCCGTGTCCCAGGCCGTGTCACACACTTTTTTTGCAAATTTCTAGGAGTTGCAATGTTACAACTCTCCCCTCCTACAAGAAATTTCAACCATAAATTTGCACCTAGGGAGGAAACCAGCAACCAATATGTTATAACATCATATTCATATGTTATAACTTCTTCTTAACCATGCTATTCCCGAGCAAAATGATCCGGGCTCGAGCAAACTATCTCGGAATGTAACAAAATTCACACCGTAGATAAATACCCACGCTACAAATCTAGTGGCGAAGTCGAAATCATTATCCGACAAACAAAACTTGGGATAACCTTGCCCAAGCAAAAACACAAGCATTCTCGAAGAGGCACCACCGAGTCACCAAAACGGACTCCGTCGTGCTAGGGAATCTTGCAAACAGGCTATCAAACCAGCCACTAAAAGGCGTAAAGAGCGAAGATCACGCTCTAACAACGACAAAGGCCAAAAATATGCCAACGTAACGCCAAAAAAAATTACACAATTGCCAAAACAAACCGTGGGCGTTACAAACACCCTCTACCACTCCACTATTGGATCCATCCATTATTTCATCTCTCATTGCAATGCTTACTCCCCTCCTCAAAATAATTATAGCAGAGGCTATTTCACCTCTTGCTACTTCCATATCTTCTCTTGCTGCACAGATATCTGCTCTCTCTGCTCCTTCCTCTTCAGTTAGGGGCATACTGTCACAACCCGCATTTTCTCAACGATAAAATCGTATCAGAGCAAGAGAAAACACGTGTCGTGATGCCACGTCGTGCAGGGGATAACTGCACACGCTCAGGCAAAACTCGAGACCTTTGTTTTTAAGGAAAAACGTTGATTAATTATGGTAGAAAAACAGTTATGTTGAAAGGCCGTATCCCTCGTCACGGTAGATCAGCTAGTCCACAGATAACAGTATATTTATACGCAGCAGAAAATACTTTGGTTCAATTAAGTTGACACCCTAAACGAGCATAAGTGTCCCTGGGGGACGACCCATGGTATGCACGACTCTAAGGTGAATATAGTATACATAAAAAGGTAGTCTTTACGCTATAAGGAAAAATAGTGCTTTAGTTTTACAAACATGAAATGCATGAGTACATATAGTAACATTTTAGGGTTTAAAATAACTAGAATGCACCCTAGCATAAATCCTTCCCAAAAGAGCAAAAACCATCAGGTAAAAAGTAACAGTTGTGAGAGCAGCAAGCAGTCTAACACAGAAAAGCTAAAGTCTATGGGCGTCAACAACTGACACGAACCCATAGAAAGAAGAAAAACAGCCAAGTCTAAACAAGACAACTACCTCAAACTTAGAGGTGGAAACAAACAGCCACAGGAACCAGCAGCACCAGAAGCCCAAGTCTGTCAGCTAAAACTGCTACAGCTCTGATCCTAAGGCATTCAAAAGAAGAACACCTCAGAAGCAAGTCACAAGTAGAGCAAGAGTAAAAGCAGACTACACAAACCTCTAAGTAGAGGAGAATGAAAGAAAAGGTGACTTCAACAAAACGGTCAACAGAGTAAAAATGAGCAACTGTAAAACTAGCCGAGCAAGAAATGCTAAACATTTTATATACACAAAAAAAGGAACAAGCATCAGCATCCGAAGTCCAATCTTTCATTAGTAATTACCATGCAGATGGAGGAACCCCAACGCGCACAGCCTATCCGAGTATAAAACACTATGCCAAGGGAGGACCCCAACGCGCATAGTTCATCTGAATATAAAACACTATGCCGAGGGAGGACCCCAACGCGCATAGTTCATCTGAATATAAAACGCTATGCCGAGGGAGGACCCCAACGCGCATAGTTCATCTGAATTTCCTTAGCTACATAATTATACAAGCATTGTTCGTTTATGCTTATTCATCACCATAAACTCAAGGGATAGCCGACCAAGTGGGCTGCATAAGGGAGTTTCAAGGAACAACAAGATTTTGAGATTTAAAACTTAAGGGACATCAAGTCACAAATTCTAGAAATAGAGGGGAAAACAAGTTAGGAGTTCAGAACAAGTATCTCTACCGTCGACATATGATAAACTCAACAAGTGTAGAAACAAAAAGGAAGGTGGGAATTCAGAATCAAGAACAAAAGGGAGAGCAAGAACACTACTTGCCTCGATTTACCGGAAAAACTCTCCAAATCTCCACGCGTCGCGTTAGGAGCCGAAATTTGGACGAAAGATGACTGGAGAAACGGTTAGGGCCGAAAACCCTAGCAAGAAAAACTCGAGGAACGGGGAAGAAATTACCCCGAGGGCGTAGCTCTCGACGAGAGCCTTCCAGATCCACGATCGGTGGGAAAAACCGAGCACCGGAGCTCCGTCGGTGATCGCCGGAAGAGGCACGGACGGCAAACTTCTCCGCACACGCCTCTCTGGTACGGAAAGCAGGAGAAACCTAGGTCGGTTAAAGATAAGAAGAAGCAGGGTATAAATACTCAACAGCTGCAAGGACCGGGTTCAACTACACCGGCCCGGCGGTGCCGACACACCACAGAACAGCGGTGTCGACACGCCTGTGTCGACAACAGCCGGCAGTGTCGACACAGCAGTTTCGACACCCGCCAGCCAGCGGTGCCGACACACCTGTGTCGACACCGGCCGGCAGTGTCGACATAGCAGTGTCGACACCCGACAGCCAGCGGTGTCGACACACTATGTCGATACCGGCCGGCAATGTCGACACAGCAGTGTCGACACTCGATAACCAGCGGTGTCGACACACTGCGTCGACACCGGCCGGCAGTGTCGACACAGCAGTGTCGACACCCGACAGCCAACGGTGTCGACACACTGTATCGACACTGGCCGGCAGTGTCGACACAGCAGTGTCGACACCCGACATCCAGCGGTGTCGACACAATGTGTCGACACCAGACGGCCCAGCTCAACGACTCGTCGAGCTCAGCACGGCAATCATGGAGCTCAACGATCATCGACCTCCAAACAACGCCCAGAAAAACTAACAATCGTCGAGCGGAGCTCGACGATTGTCGAACCCAGACAGCGACCAGAAAGGAAAGTGATCGTCGACCTCCGCTCGACGATCGTCGAACCCAGAGAATAAAATAAGATAAAATCAACATAGCAAGGTTGGTTCGACGAACTGGACGAGTAAGACAAAAAAAATCAATCAATTAAGTTTTCCAAATGCGAACTGGACGATTAGTGGACATTCATGCTTTAGTGCTGGGTTCTTATTTGCAACTTTTATAAACTACTTCCGCTAGAATGCTCTGTGTAGGACGTTGATTGGTTGGATGGTTTCCATGAGTAACCACCCGGTCTGTCTGTGGCATACGGCATCGGGCCCCGGCCGGACCTACTGCTATATGCTATGTGACGGATAGGGGGTGTTACATCTCGCAACTCTCACGACAGTTCAAGAGATTCTTGAACAAGAAGAAGTAATGGAAAGGCAAGGATGCCTCCTATAGAAGATCAGGACGTGATGGTGATCGGCAAAGAAAAGGCTCAAGTAGCCACGACAGGTATGCTTCTAAATAGAATAAACATATTTCCACTGACATTATTTGCTACTGCTGTAATAAGCCAGGACACATCATTGCTGACTGCACTCACAAGAAGAAGTAGGGTGGTAAAAGAGAGGAAAAGAAGTCCTCGTACAACATGAAGAGGACAGGGAAGAGCTTAATAGCCAAAAGGCCAAGACTCTTAGTGACTCTGACTCATCTGAGTCGAGTGAAGAAGAAGCCTATTTTGGGCTCATGGCTCAGACAGATGACGAACAGGAACCCCGGTTCACTGGGAAGGTAAACTCTCACACTCCCCATTCAGATTCTGAAGTTTCTGAACATGATCGTGAGGAAAGCTCTTCTGACGATGAGTCTGAACTCATGGCCCAATATAAGGAGTTGATCATGGCTTACGACAAATGTCGCCGATGCGTGAAAACTCAGGCTAAAGAGATAAAGTCTCTTAAAGCTGAAGAGAGCATCTTGAGAGAGGAAGTCTCCAAGACTGATCAATCAAAGAGAACTTCAATAATGCTATTGAAGAATATAAGATGGCTCTTGAGCATCTTGACCTTAAAGAGAAAATCATCAAAGAGTTGGAAGAACAACTCGCCACTGAAAAGATACTTGTTGAAAGTTTCTCGAAGCCTAAGACTGTTCTTCCATTCGTTGCTGAATTCTCAATTAAGGCCAAGGGTGCTGGACTACGCCATGAAGAAGCTCCTAGTAAGTCTTCTAGGAGAAATAAGGCTCAACGAAAGAATAAGGCCGCCAATATGGCCTTGGCCAAAGAGAAGGGGAAAGCTCCTCAAGATCAGACCTCTTTCAAAAAGGTCATATTTCCTTCAAATGAGTTTGATCTTGACTCATCCTACAGACACTTTGCTAGGCCTACCTATGTAGAGCCAAAGTCCCGTTATTAAGGATGGACTCGACCCAGAAACTTTGGTGAAAGTGTCTTTAAGGAACCTTATAAAGAAGTGATTCTTCAGAGCTATGACCCTTTCAATCATGGTCATAACTTCAAGAAGGCACCAAAGGCAAAGCCTGTTATAGAAAAGCCAGTGAAGGAGAAGAAAACATGTGATTGTCATCGTCATGAAGCTTCTTCATCCAAGAATGCTGCCCTTGCTAGACCACAATTCCAAAAGGTCAAGCAGGAGAACATAAGGCAAAGATACAACAGATTTGACTGTTTGTGTTATGGCAGAACTGGTCACTTTGGCAACGATTGCTGATTTAATCCCGGAAATGCTGCAACCCCTCATGTTGGTAATATGAGAAAGACCACTCTTAATGCTAATATTCATAGGGGGAGTGTTCTAACCCGAGACCAAGGACCCAATCACATTTGGGTTCCTAAGGCAAACTGATTGTGATTGCAGGTATGTCCAAAGGCCACCAAAACGCCAATCTGGTATTTGGACAGTGGATGCTCTCGGCATATGACCGTGGCAAGAAACCTAATTCAGAATTTTTCTCTAGTTGTGAACGGACCAAAGGTCATCTTTGGAGGTTCAGACCGTGGAATCACTAAAGGATACGGTATGATTACGAACGGTAATGTATCTTTCTCAGATATGGATTACGTTGAAGGTTTGGAACATAATCTTATAAGCATAAGCCTACTCTACGATAAAGTATACATAGTTGAGTTTCACGCTGATAAGTGCTTGATAAAATCTGTTGATAATATGGAAACGATTATATCCGGCACTCAAAGCAGAAACATATTTTGCTTAAATTTCATTTGTATAGATTCTTCGACATCAATTTGCTTTTTAGCAAAATATAGTGCATCTCTTGGTGACCAATGGCACAAGAGACTAGCACATATTAATTTCAAAACTATTAATATATTATTTTCAATGAACTTAGTAAGTGATGCCGCAAATGTCAAGTACGTCAAAGATAGACTTTGTCATGCATGTGTAAAACGCAAGAAAACAAGGGCTATCTTTAAAAGCATTATTGGCAAGGATTCTAATAGATGTCTTCATCTACTGCATATGGACTTATTTGATCCACTTCAAATTAGAAGTTTAGGAGATAAGGATTATACGTTAGTAATTGTTGATGATTACTCGCGCTTTGCGTGGGTGTTATTTCTAAAGCACAAGTCAGATGCCTTCGACATCTTTACTAATTTTGCCAGGCAAGTTCAGAATGAGTATAACTGCTCCATAGTCAAAATCATAAGTGACAATAGAATAAATTTCAAGTCTGGGGCCATGATAGAATTTTGTGAAAGCTTCGGTATCTTTCATGAGTTTTCCTCTCCTCATACTCCAAAACAGAATGGAGTGGCCGAGAGAAGGAATAGAACACTCATAGAGGCATGTAGGACCATGTTGAGTGATGTTTCACTTCCGGAGTACTTCTGGGCTGAAGCCGTCAACACTGCATGTCATGTGAAAAATCAAGCCCTCATAAACAAAAACCACGATAAGACATCTTACGAACTTCTGAAGGGCAGGAAACCAACGGTCTCATATTTTAGAATTTTTTGTTGTAAATACTTCGTACTCAACAATGGCAAGTATCATACTACTAAGTTGAGTGAAAAGAGTTTTGAAGGTATTTTTTTAGGTTATAGTAGCCATAGTAAGGCATACAGGATTTTTAATAGAAAAACCCTGCTTGTAGAAGAATCAATACATGTTGTATTTGATGAGACGAGCTTACTGCAAAGCAACTCTTCTAGTGTGCTTATTGAAGATGCAGGTGCATAGCTAGAAGAAATTAGCTTGAATGGACCGTCCGAAGATAAAGGTGAAAATTTCATCAAGATCACCACTCCAACCCCTATTGGAGAGGCTGATGATCAAGATGAAGAAGTCATCCAAGATGAAGAAGTCACTCTGGTGATAGAAGATAATCCAGATGCAAGGAATCTAGAGCTCAGACATCTGAAGGATCACCCTATGGACCAGATCATAGGAGATACCCGGGATGGTGTCAGAACTCGCAGAGGTACAACTAATGAGAATTTATATTTAAGTTTTCACTTATAGGTTGAACCAAAGAAGTTTGAGGAAGCAAACTCAGACGCATCGTGGATAATGGCGATTGAAGAAGAACTAAACCAGTTCAAGCGCTGCAAAGTATGGAAACTTGTTCTAAGACCCAAAGGTAAGAACGTCATTGGGACAAAATGGGTCTACAGGAACAAGATGGACGAGGATGGAACGATAGTAAAGAAAAAGGCCAGACTTGTCGCAAAAGGCTATCGTCAAGAAGAAGGAATCGACTTCGACCAGACGTACGCTCCAGTGGTAAGGCTGGAGGTAATAAGGTTATTCCTAGCATATGCTGCACTCAAAGGCTTCACTGTCTACCAGATGGACGTGAAGTCTGCCTTCCTTAATGGTGACATAAAGGAAGAGGTGTATGTGGAACAACCTCCAGGTTTCGTTGATTCTAACTTTCATGATTATGTTTACTTCTGCATAAAGCGTTATATGGCCTGAAACAAGCTCCTCGAGCTTGGTATGAGACGATGTCTAGCTTTTTACTTGAGAACAAGTTCACAAGGGAAAAGATAGACACGACATTATTTCTTAGGGAAATTAAAGGCAAGATTTTGCTAGTGCAAATCTATGTCGACGACATTATTTTTGGATCTACTGATGACAACCTCTGCAAGAAATTTTCAAATCTTATGCAAGGGAAATTTGAAATGAGCAGTATGGGCGAGCTCAAGTATTTCTTACGGCTTCAAGTGAAACAGTCTGAAGATGGAATTTTCATCTCACGGACCAAGTTCACCAAAAAACTGATCAAGAAATTTGGAATGGAGAATGCAACCTCGATGAGGACTCCAATGGGTTCAACTATGTCTCTGGACAAGGATGAAAAAGGGAAACCTTTTGATGAAACCAAGTACAGAAGCATAATTGGATCCTTGCTCTAACTTATGCAAGTACACCTGACATAATGTTCTCAACATATGTCTGTTCTAGATTTCAGGTGAACTCTAAGGAATCTCACTACGCTGCTGCAAAGTGGATTTTGAGATACCTTAAAGGTACACCAAATCTTGGCTTATGGTACCCAAGAAGTAATGATAGCGAGCTAATAGGTTTTTCAGATGCAGATTTTGCAGGGAGAAAAGACGACAGGAAAAGTACTTCCGGGACATGTCAATTCTTTGGAAGAAGACTTATCTCCTGGAGTAGCAAGAAGCAAAACTGTGTAGCAATCTCAACGGCTGAGTCAGAGTACATCTCTGTAGGCAGCTGCTGTGCACAGTTACTATGGATAAAGAATTAGTTTGAGGATTATAATATGAAGTTTCAAAACATTCCTCTGTTTTGCGACTCTTCCAGCGCAATTACAATATCCAACAACCCAGTCTCGCACAGCCGGACAAAGCATATAGATCTAAGGTATCACTTCATCCGGGAGTATGTGGAGCATGGGGACATATACTTTCAATATGTCTCTATAGATAGGCAAATTACAAGCATTTTCACAAAGCCGCTGGATGAGACCAAGTTCTCGTTCTTCAAAATAGAACTTGGAATGCTCAACAAAAAAGATTAGAGAAGCTGGATTTTCAAGAAGGCTCAAGGTTCAAAGGTTAGTCAAATGTTGGAATTATACAAAAATTTTAACTCTTGAACTCGAGTAAGAAACAACCTACTCGAGTAAGAAAATGACCTACTCGAGTAGTTGAATGACATACTCGAGTAGTCCACTTGACCTACTCAAGTAGCAGAATGACCTACTCAAGTAGTTACTCACCTACTCAAGTACTTCAGAATACCTACTCGAGTAATTCCAAACACATCTACTCGAGTACATCACTTCATCTACTCGAATAATATAAACTTACTCGAGTATTTGCCGAAACTTTATTCAAATTTTCTTATGCGCAAACCAAGGCTTATGCCGCCACTTCTAAGATTTGATTCATCCATTTTCAATTAATTAGACCTAAAACTAGGGTTATATAAATAAGAAATTCCGTAAATGTCCTACATGAAATCATTTCCACTCTCGAGTACCCGACTGCCTCTTTGCCTTCCTTCAACAAGTTGTAGAGCCGCGCCCTTTCCTTCTCCCCATCGAAATTTTTCAGGGTTTCTGAATCATGGCTGCCTCTCTCAAAATTAGCGTTGGTTCGAAATTGGTTGCCGCTGGGATAGCCGAACTTTCCGACGACTTCCATAACCTCATGATCTTGATCGACACCGTCGGATTAACATTCATCCTTCAAGAGCCTTGTCGAATCCTATTTCCAGACGTTGCAGAGTTTTTCAGAAACATCAAGGTGAAGCGCCATGGGGCCGTTCTCAAGTACAAGGTGAAAGGTATAAAAATAAAACTTATAAAGATCTCAGTTTCTCAACATCTCCGGTTACCAGCTGTAGATGCAGATGATTTACTTGGGGAAGAAGAATATACCCGAACCTGTTTATTCTGTGGAATTCCTACTGCTGCAAAGTACATCAGGAGGGCCGACATCAATGCTGAAGGAAAATTGTCAGTTGATATAATTGGAAAAGTTCTTCTGTGCAGAACAAACACCATCAGAGACATTCCCCTTTGTTTCTTTGAAATCATGCAAGCCATTGTCTGCAGAAAGAATTATCAGTTTGTCTTGCTCATTCGGGACAAAATTAAGGACAGCATCAAATCCCCAAATTATCCAAGAATCAAATCTCTACTCCTTCATGAGATCAACCCAGTAGTCTTCAATTTATCTAAAGGGAGTATTCTTCACCACATGAAGAAAGTCTCTATATCCTCCATACAAAGATGGGAGTTAAAACTGCAGAATCCTTCTCAGGCTGCAAAGGTTACAGAAGTCCAAGATATAGAGGACAGGACACCGTCTCCCTCTCCACCTCAGGTCCCTAGCTCCTCTGGTGCACCTTTTGAGGGGGAGCCTGCTCCTTCTATCCCAGCTAGGATTCCTTCACCTTTAGCTCCTACACCTCCGCGACCTCTAACTCCAGAAGACATTCCATCAGAACAACAACTTCAAGAAGCTCTCCTATCTACAGAAGCTACTATCAATTAGTTGATAGAAGAATTGCCTGCAGATGACCCTCCTCTTCCTCTATCTCCCAAAGCTCCATTCACTGACATTCCCAAGGACCCCACTCTAGTACAATCCCCAGCACAACCTCCATCTCCAGCAAAGGCTCCTGCAATACACCAAAAACAGACAGAAACCATCTTCATTATAGTTGAGCAATCCCCTGAACCAGCTGAAGCTCCCCTCGGGAGTTTGAATTTCTCCATCCCCACAGTCACTGATGAAGGGGATGCCCTGATTCCCACTACAAGAGCAGAAAGCTCTGTCTCCATCACAGAGATAGCTCCATGGAAAGTTCCTCCTCCTCCAGTTCCCTCTACTAGTGCTCCTCCTGCTACCACTGCTGCTTCATCCAATTACTTGATGAGTCAAGTTGTCCTTCTACTTCAACAACAGAGATCCTACTTTGATGCTTCACTCAAAGTTGTTACTGAAAAGTCACTGCTCTAGAGACTGAGATGGGTAGAGGATTTGCTGAAATTCGGCACAACACTGATCAACTCAGACACCTCTTCCAACTTTGTGGAAAAGCTTTAGATCACACTATCACTAGTGCTGGTCAAGTTATGGAACAAGGTGTAACTCTAGATGGAAATCAGATAGAATTTGGACAAAAGAGATGAAGCTACCAAGATAAAGATATGTGAAGAGGTTGGTACTTTCAAAGAAGATGTCATCTCTAAGATGACTGTAGAAGTCAGAAAGGGGGAGAATTTGGTGAAAGAATATTTAGAAAAATCAGATGCTGCCATGCAAGAGCTTTGGAAAGCCAAAATGACAGAAATTCATGATGATGTCCTTGCACAAATTCAGAGTGTCAAATTCTATACCTATAACAATACTGTATGGATGCACAACAAGATTGTGCCTGAGTTTGCTACGGATCCAAAAATCATTCCTCATCACCTGAACCCTCTAGCTGTTGCTGCTCCTGCTCCTCCTCTGCAACCTACCTTCTCTCCAAGGACTGGAGACTCAGTTGCTCCTCCTGATACCTACACTCAGGGTTGGGAAGATGATCCACAGATATCTTCTTTCAAGATCCTCCTGAGATTCAGACTTCTAAGAAGAAAAGAAAATATGGTGAAGGTCCCTCAGCTAGTAGGTCTACCCCAATTCTAGTCTCTGATGCTGATAAGAGGAAAGCTCCAGAATTTGTAGAAATTTGGTCCCCACTTCTAAGTCCCTCATCTTGGACACTCTCAAATTGGTTATGGACTACCATGAAAGTAGAAATATACATTACAGTTCCCAGGAATGGGAGTTATATGAGAAATCAAAGACCAAGAGAAGATTATATGACAGAGAATTTGGAAGAAAAAAACTTGCTGCTCCTCCAAGACCTCCTAAGTATTACACAAAGCCTTACAACTACCATAGGAGACA
Source organism: Platanthera guangdongensis (assembly GCA_039583875.1). Lineage (NCBI taxonomy): Eukaryota > Viridiplantae > Streptophyta > Magnoliopsida > Asparagales > Orchidaceae > Platanthera > Platanthera guangdongensis. The sequence goes on from CM077163.1 coordinate 80,319,932, forward strand.
ACAAGAGAAGCAAGATAGGCAGCATCATCAGATCTAGCTACAAGAACCTATGAGCTGTGGAAATGATTGTTGTCAACATGACATTTTTGGATAATTACATTTATATAATTATAAGTCTTTGATCCTATTATCTTGTTCATAGTGTTATGCTTGCTTACACTGATTTATCTACTTAGCAATTTTTATGTCCATAATTCACCTTAGTGTAAAGGGTTCTGACTTCTACAAATAGGGGGAGATTGTTGGGTATTGTATCCACACTAACCCAGATTTGATGAAGTCATCCTTAAACTAAGATGAATTAAATTGTATTTGATGCTTGGTTTGAGTTGTGTGTTTGCAGGATTCTAATGAGAAGTATAGACCAATGTCAGTCTATAATGGGTCACCAAACACAGGATCATACAATGTAATCCCTCATTGTGTGATCCAAGGTGTTGACTCATGTGTAGCCTCTCTATTGGGATAAACTTCATATTCAAGCTCTAGGACTAAGTGAAAAGATTTGTTGCTGGTCTCTCCTAAGAAGAAGAAAATTCTATCAAAGAGAATTTGCTAAGTAAAATACTCGAGTAGTTCTATACCAACTCGAGTAAATAGCATAATTTATACTCGAGTAATAATACTCGTACTCGAGTAAGAATGACAGATCCCGAGTAGTCATTTTTATGGCTCTCGAGTAGTTAAGACAAATACTCAAGTAGTTTCCTTTCTCTCTCGGATTTACAGAATTTTCTCCTCCAAAAAGTTTTTTAAGTTAAATACTCGAGTAGTATTGTATAGTACTCGAGTAGTTTATATCTTCTGTCTCGTGTAATTGAATTCTGACTCTCGTGAAGTTCTCACTTACTCGAGTAGTCTAAGTCAAGTACTCAAGTAGTTCATTTACTACTCGAGTAGTCCAGAATTAATTCTCGAGTAATCCAGAATTCCATTCTAGAAAAATTTTCAAAGTGAATATTCAGAAGTTTTGCAGCCATATTCTCAAGTCTCTGATTTCCTCTTTCTCTCTCCAAGAAAAGAAAACCATCATTGTCGCCATCGCTGATTCCCGACCGGCTAAGGTTTCGATTTTAGAGGATTCAGATCAAGAAGGCTTTACAGATCGAGATTCTCTCAACTCCTCATCTTCTAATCGATCGATCGTGTGAAGCCAAGAAGGTTCAGATCCGATCTTTCCTAGATTTTTCTTCACCATTCTGATAAAGCTGCAAAGCCTAAAAGAAGAAGATCCCGGTCGACAGTTGCTGATCTGAAAAAGAAGATTTACTATTTATATTTCTATACAATTTATTTCATTCTCGTAGGAGAAATTTCTCTGAGTGTAGGATCTTTTGTCTCCGAGATTGTAGGAAGTTTTATCTTCCGAGTGTAGATTCGTTTTGTGGATCGAGATTGTTGGAACATTGTTCCGTGGGTAGGATTGATTTTCAATCCGAGATAGTGGAGTAGCCGACTCTGGTGTATTGTTAGATCAGTGAGGTAAAGTGGATGTACCCGAGGTTGGGTAACCACTATAAATCTTGCCTCGTCTGTGATTGATTGGTAGTTAGTTTTGTGTATTGGTTTGAAATTTTTATTCCGTAAAAAGATGCACATCTCACCTATTCACCCCCCTCTAGGTGATTTAGGTAGGCAACTATAAACTTTGACAATGTATGATAATCCTCAGGATTCTACTGATGATGATGAGGAGGAGGACTCAGATGATGAGCCCAAGAAAAAGAAAGTGTCTAAGAAGGGGAAAGTTCCTCCACCCCCTGCACCAAAATTAAATCCAGCAAATGACACACCATACTATATACTTCAAAAGATCACACCTTATAAGGGCATGCCAGCATGGATGTGGCTGTCCAAGAATGAACAGAAACAAAGGAAGAGAAGCAGAAGATATTCTCCTCCTCCATAGAGATTCAGAAAGGACCCTCCTCCTCCTCCTCCAGCTACTGGTGCATCAAGATCATCAACTCAAAGGACTACCCAATTTCAAACTTATCAAAGACAGCAGGGTAGATCCTCATCTTCAGGAAGCAGCCAGCAAAGGCATTATTCTTCAGGCAGACAGCAACAACATAAACAACAAGAACAACAACAAAAATTCCCTGAACATCAAAAGGCTGAAATCCCCAAAAGACCTGATTCCCCACCTGTACCATTTGAGGATCCATAGATAGCTACAACAGCTAGGATGGCCAGATTCCAGGAACTGGTTGGCCTTTCCATGATTAACAAATCTAAAGCTGAAGGGAAGGATACCTCTCAATACTCTACAATGTCCAAATACAGAAAGGAAGAACTAAAAAGGTTTACTAAGGCTAACAAGTTTTTTAATGTTGATGATTTTATGAAACTACATCCAGAAGTAGTAGTGCCCATGGCTACATCTCTTAATATCATTGGGGTTGCTGACATGACAATGACCAAGTCTCAAGCTGTAGATCCTAACTGGGAAATTATATTTACAGAATCTGGAGACAAAGTCAAAGAGGAGAAGCACAAGGAGAAGAAGAAGAAGAAATTAACTTTGAACAGTTTAAGTCTTTTGATTATTTTAAAACTGTCTGTTTATATTCTGATACAAAGCTCTGTATATATATATATCTGTTGCACATTTAAATTTTTCATGCCATATATATGTTTTATTGCTTTGATATTAATGTGAGTCTGTAATTAGTGACCTTATCCAAATAGGGGGAGATTGTTGGATCCCTAGTTGGATTTGGGATAGGTTCACTAAATTAGGATGTCTGACCCAACATGTATAGCCAGGGTCATGGTTATGTGCTATAGTCTAGGCCATGTTCTTAGAGTCAACACTATATGGACCAGCCATCAACAGACTTCATAAAGACTCAAGACTTAGAGAAATTTCAGAGACTCAAGAAATGAGTTCGACGTTCGTCGAACTCAGGTCGATGAAAGTCGTGCTCAGCTCGACGAACTCAAAGACAATTCTCTGAGCTGAGCTCGACGATCTTGGTACTCAGGTCGACGATCTAAGGGTATTCTACTTCAACATCTTATTCCAAAAATAACTAGGTATTCTAAGTCCAGGATCATACTCCATTCGACGAATTCACCTTCTCAGCTCCACAAACTTAGACCACATTCCTGGCAAGACTCATCTAGCGGTTAGAAGTTCTTAGCTCGACGAAACTAGTTCTCAGGTCGACGATTTCTGGACACATTACTTAAAACATTCTTGAGTCCAAGAAACATGGAATTCTGAACTCCAGTCGACGAAGTTTCATTCTCAGCTCGACGATCTTGATGCATAGAGTTGACAAGGTTTCAGAGAAATCATTTCTGTCTTCAGCTCGACGATCTTGGATCTCAGGTCGACGAACAACTATCATCTGGTCGATGAACTTGACTTCTCAGGTCGACGAACTCTGAATCCAGGTCGACGAATTCTGCTCCACGATTTCTATGAAGTTCCAGACTTAGACATTTCCATCCTTCTATCCTTATTCTATTGCAAGAATTCCTGAGTAATCAATGCTAAAATATTCTCTGAATATTACCGTTAGAAGAAAGCATTGAGTACGGTCTTCATCAGGATTATTGCTTGCTATTTTTCAATGGGACAGTTGGGGAAATCAATCAATGCAAAATATTTTCCAGGCCGTCAGCAATGAATGCAGAAGAAATTCAAATTTCAAATGGAAAATTTACATGGAAAATATAAAAAGGATTTCTTCATCTCTCGAAAGAGGACAGGACACAGAAGACAATACACAGTTCTCTTAAATATCATGACAATCACACAACAATACAGAATACAGTGATACAGACAAACAAGCCCTAGATCAGAGAAACATCAGCAAGCTGAAGATGAAAGAAGAACATATATTCAAGATCAAGAGTCTTCTTCCTTCTTCTTCCCAGGATACTTCATGGGACAACCAATACTCTATCAGTCAAGAAGTTCCTGGATACTTTCTGGTCAAGGCTACAAGTTTGAAGACCTATATCCCTGGAGCAAAGCTCCATCTTTCCTGAACCATTCAATATCTCAGGGGGAGCTCTTTACTAAAATCAAGATCCAAAAAAGTCTTCTCAGTTGTATTTGAGAAAGAGAAGACAAAATCATTCTCTCACCCCCACTGTATAAAGGGTTCTTAACTCCCTTCAAAAGTTATTTCTGGTTACAAGTCACCTGATCAAAAGACTTGAGGTTTGGTTTTTGAGCACCTAATCAAAAGCTCATTGATGGCAGTCACCTGATCAAAAACCTGAGTCGATTCCTACCAGGGTGGTAGAAGAGTGGATGTACCCTGGTTCGGGAACCACTATAAAATTCTTGTGTTGTCTGTGTTGCCCTTTTCTTTTATTCTTGTCATGGCTGTGCTAATTAGGTTTGTTGTGTTTGTGATATTTTATATTTGTTGATCCTATGTTGGATCAGATTATTTTAAGACTAAGGTTTATTTACAGCAAAAGTTTTAAAGACCTCAAGATACTCTATTCACCCCCCCCCCCCACCTCTACAGTATACCAGATCTAACCCCTAACTTTCAAAGTCTATACCAGATCGGATATTGCCTTCGTAGTAGGACTTTTAGGAACATATCACTCGAACCCATGACCTGATCATTAGGTGGCTGCCAAAATAGTCTTAAGGTATTTTAAGGGAACTAAGGATGTTAAGTTGTTCTACCGTAGAGTTCAAAACCTTAAATTAGCGGGGTATGGCGATTTTGATTTTATCGGGTGTGATGATGATAGAAAGTCTACTTCAAGATAAATTTTTAAATTTGCAGGTGGGGCCATTTCGTGGAAGAGTGTCAAATAGACACTCATCACTTCATCCACAATGCATGCGGAGTTCGTCACTCTTTTTAGAACTTCTACTCATGAGTGTGGCTTAAGAACTTCATTTCATAGTTGAAGGTCATCGATTCTATAGCTGGACCTATCTGTTGTACTGTGATAACATTTCTACAGTTATGTTCTTGATGAACAATAAAAGTATCACATGGTCCAAGCATATCAAAAATAAGTTCTTGATCATTAAGGAATTGGTCAAGAAGGGTGACATTTTGGTGGAGCATTTATGGACAGATGACATGTTAGCCAATCCACTTACTAAAAAACTTCGCCCTAAAGTGTTTCAAAAGCATGTTATTAATATGGGGCTTAAAGATTCATTTGGTATACTAGATTAGTGGGAGGCTACATAAAGCTCCAATTCAGTTATCTGTCATTTATATTGAACTTTGTTTAATTCATTAAAAATTTAAGAATATTCATTTAGGAATATCATTAAGTTTCGACATTCGTTATGTTTATCTGACACGTCACACTTTATTCAAAGTCTCATGAATTGTGTCAGTCGGAGCAAAAGGCCTAGGGAACTATACTACATTTTGAAATATGGTATGTTGTATGTTTTTTGACATGTGAATTTTGAAACCTTAAGGTTAGACATACTTCTTCTTTTGAACATTTAAGAACTTCTCGTAGCATGGTATAATGCATTTATTCGAGAAGTTTGGTTGACCACCAAATTAAAACAACTTTCATGTGCACATTTTCAGTATGTTATTCTATGTTTTGTATAAACGCACTTTGTCAATGTCGATTAGATCTGTAAGCTGTTGTGACTATGGAAGGTCCATGTCGATTACATATGTCACCCAACGATGCATTTGTCGGCATGATTCGAAGTGAAGGATTTGGTTGGACCGAAATGATGTGGTAGTAGACACAATCTCGCGTTTGCTAATTGGTACTCTTAAATTTGGTGAAACTTTTATCAAAATGTCATAAATTACGATGAATATAAGTCCAAGTAGGAGAATGTTGAAAATTTCCCGTAAAGTGGACTCGATTAAACGAGATCTCCCAATGAAGTCGTACACGAATATTTAGTTTATTCGGACTACTACGAGTGTGCATTAATTCAGTTGTATGCACAGTCAAAGCCTGTGACAGGTGGGCCAGATCGTCTGATAATTTCATTCGCGAACCTGATCTCACCCTTGACATTTGAATAAGGATGATTATTAGATCCAAATTAATTTTATTGGATTTAATTGATTGCTTTTAATTTTGGGAGTTATAAGATTAATTGACCCAATTTTGATAACCACACTTGGGCTTCCTATTAAGCCTAAGGCACCGTTCGTTTGGTAGGTTTTAGAGGAAGGGAATTGGAATTGAGCGTCATAATTCCAATTTTTGTGTTCGTTTGACACTTTTTATGAAGGAATTAGCATTCACCGAAAACCTATAGGTTTTGGAGGAAGGTGTTTGACCAAAACCAAATCTAGTGTTCATTTGCATAATTTAAAGGAGGGAATTGGTTTTGGCTCAAAACTCATTTGTTTTGTTCTTTGAAAAATCCTTGTATACCCAAAACCTATCTATTTAGATGGGTTTTGGGATAGTTTTGGCACTTTTCATTGTCACTTTGGCCGGAGTTTTGGCACTGTTCATCAGCTCCAGTAGTTAAAGGAAGCAACGACAATGAACAGTGATGTTGATTCCGCGAGCTAGCTTCCAGCAGTTGATTCTGCGAGCCCTATTTGCAAACTTCCCTGCCTGTCCCAGCCTCCCTCCTATGATAGCCGATCTCTTGCATGCCACACCACTTCCCTGTCTCCCATCCAAGTACCCTCCCAAGCTAGCCACCCCTTCCTCTCCAGCCACCCCACAACCGGAAACCACCCAGACATTCTCTCCCCAACCTATATTCATCACATTTCAGCCACCCTCCAACTCATGCCACCCCTATGCATCCCTCCGGATAGAAATCACCTGGAACCTCCAGTGGAAAGCAGATCAGCGAAACAGGGAATTCTTTGGAGAAGAATATGAACAGGGATCAGCGGGAGCTTCAATTTTGAATTCTTTTCTCTCAAACCCTTCTCCAAACGAACACAAGAATTTATTTTTTGCCCATTTTCAAAACCTCTGCCTCAAAGGTTTTCGGCCAAAACCATTTCCTTCCTCTCAAAACCTAGCAAACGAATGGTGCCTAAAAAAAAAATCTATTTTAATTCTTACCGTGTAGCGATCTCTTCTTCGCAGCAACACAATAGATGTTTCAACCACAACAAACACAACAACAAGAGATAACAATCACAAGAAGGAACAAACCAGAGCACTATATTGCAAGATACATAGATCCTAAGGCATACACCTGAACAGATCTTTGGACGATGCAGGGGAAGAGCCTCCCGTGGCAGTCGTTCACCAAAAGAACCGGATACCTTCAACATAACATTCCCCAAGCCCCTCCAGCCGGTAATAAGGAACCCTAGGCTGGGAAAATACAAAATTACCCCTTACCAAGTTTCATAATAGCAACAACAATACTAAATAAAAGAGACAAAAAATAAACTAGATAAGTTATGCCCAGTTGGGTCGTAACAATGCCTCCCCCTGAAAAACTTCCTTGACCTCAAGGAACCATTTCCGGCCATGCGCACTTGATGATAACCCGCTCGTAAATCCAATTTGGAGAAATAGAGTGCTCCATGCAATTCATCGATCAACTCTTCTACCAAAGGAATGGGAAACTTATCCTTGATCGTGTTTTGATTTAACTGCCGGTAGTCGACGCAGAGTCGCCAGGAGCCGTCTTTCTTTTTGACCAAGACCACCGGTGAGGCGAATGGGCTGCAGCTGTGACGAATCACACCGGTTTGGAGCATTTCTCCAATAAGTTTTTCAATCTCACATTTCTGTAGAGGAGGATACCGATACGGACGGAGATTAACCGCGGTTCCTTCATTCTTTAATACAATGTGGTGCTCCTGCCCACGCACCGGAGGAAGCCCGTGCGGTTCGCGAAACAAATCATCAAAGTCCTGTAAGATTAATTGAAGTTGGCGGGCTGCTGCAGGTGCAGGTGCAGTGCCCTGAACTTGCCAATGTCGGCAGCCCGTATCCGTCTCAACTGGGGTTTGCCAGCCCTCTTCGGGAATTCCGCCATGTATCTCGCAAAGTGCTAGCATATTGAGCTGCCCTTCATTCGCCACCAGTTTTTGCATACGTTTATCCTTGCCCCACGATAGCGTGCCCGGTTGTGCACCACGTAGACTAATCCGTTTGCCACCACTAATAAAGTCCATGCGTAAATCACAAAAGTTCCAATTAACCATACCCAACGTAATCAACCACTGAACGCCCAGCACAACATCGCACCCTCCGAGAGGAAGAATCAACATGTCCGACGTAAATTCAACCCCTTGCATGACCCAATGGAAGTTGTGGACTGTATGACAGCTGGAGATTGTTTTCCCGTTAGCCACGGCCACGAAGAAGGGAGTGATGGAAACCAAACAGCATTGCAATTTCTGCGCGGCGGTGGCATCTAAAAAATTATGTGTGCTGCCCGAATCAATCAGAACGTGAATCGGTTGCCCTTGATGTGACGTCGTAACCCGCATGGTGTTGAAATGTGTAATCCCTGTGAGTGCGTGCATGGACACCTGGGGCGGGTGTGGATCCTCCTCTTGGCCGGTCATATCCAATACGCCATCGTCGTCCCCTTCCAACTCCGTATCGGACGCGGCCTCAACCAGAACTTCCAGAGCATATGCTTGACGGCGGTTGGGGCATTTGTGGCCCGGGACAAACGTTTGGTCACACCAAAAACACAAACCCTTCCGGCGCTTGTCATCCATCTCAGACGATGTTAATCGCTTTGGGCCAGTAGCGCCAGGTCTCGATTTTGGGGCGGTGGACCCATAAGGTGTAGGGAAAGCTGTATAGTGAATGGTTTCCCCCGGGACTTCATCCTTGGCAGATGGCACCGACTTCTTGCCCCACACGGCCAATTGCCGTTCCTGCAAGCGAGCAAGAGAGAACACCTCGCGCAGAGACTTTGGATGAAACATGCGAACGCCGTACTCAATCTCATCGCGGAGTCCGGCAAGGCAAAGACTGATGGCGTGTTCCTCCGGTAACACCACCCGGTGCAGCAACAGCTCGAAATCATCGAGATAAACCTGGACGGAGCTCCGTTGGCGCAAATTCTTCAACTCACTGAGGGGGTCATCTCCCAAAACAGATCCGAACCGGTCATGGAGCGCCCGGCTGTAGTCCTCCCAATTCGGCCACTGGCGGGTGAGGCGCGCTTTCATGTACGCCTGGTGCCAAAATAAAGCTCGCCCTTCCAAGTGGATCGACGCTATCTTCACCTTCATATCCTCCGGTGTGTTGTCCACATCAAAAAATTGATCACATTTATAAATCCACTCCATGAGTTGGTCACCGGAAAACTTAGGGAAATCGAGCCGGGGAAAGCGAGTCGCGATATGCGACGCTGGCGGTGGCCGCGAATGGACCTCCGGTGAAACGCCGCCGCTGCCCCGCGACGACTCGGTGGACTTCTCTGCTTTCCAGGCCGCGAGCAACATCCGGACATCTTCCCCGATAGATTGCACCGAGCGAGCCAACTCTGCTTGATTGTTTTTGAGGGTTTCCAACTCGGTGCCCTGCTCCTTGGACCGCGTGGCGTCCGACACCGGCATGGCGGAACGCGAGAAGGCTCTGATACCTTGTAGCGATCTCTTCTTCGCAGCAACACAATAGATGTTTCAACCACAACAAACACAACAACAAGAGATAACAATCACAAGAAGGAACAAACCAGAGCACTATATTGTAAGATACATAGATCCTAAGGCATACACCTGAACAGATCTTTGGACGATGCAGGGGAAGAGCCTCCCGTGGCAGTCGTTCACCAAAAGAACCGGATACCTTCAACATAACATTCCCCAAGCCCCTCCAGCCGGTAATAAGGAACCCTAGGCTGGGAAAATACAAAATTACCCCTTACCAAGTTTCATAATAGCAACAACAATACTAAATAAAAGAGACAAAAAATAAACTAGATAAGTTACGCCCAGTTGGGTCGTAACATACCGTGAACAAGGTAGAGAAATTTTGTGAGTTTTTATTACTCTATTTCGGTGAAACGACCGCAGCATCAGGAGATCACCGGTCTTCTTCACGCGTGCCCTAGCAACTCTTCTTTTTCCTCTCTCCGAAAAAGAAGTGACAATCTTCATCTCCTAAATATCGATAAGGGAACTGACAAAATCTACATTGCTGTTTTACAGTCTTCGTAAGAGGAGATCTGTGATTTGGATTTTTGAGCAGCCGACCTAAGAACCCATTTTTCTGTTCAAATGTGGAGAGAAGCTTTCCCACTTTTGTTCGGAGAACCAGTGGTAATTTAAGTTGTTTGCTGATTCTGTTGCAAACAACCTTTTTTTATTTGCAGGATCTCATTCATTTGATTTAATATCAAATTCCTACTAGTACTAGACAGATACATACTTACATCCACGGGATCTGATAAACCTTTTGTAAGGCCCCAAGTTTCTTGAAGCAGGGAATGATTTCTATGAGATACCGCCTGGCGGTAGGGTTAACGCCGGAAGTAGCGAAGCTATTTTTGTCGGAATACCTCTCTATGAGGTACCGCATGGCGGTAGCGATACTGCGGAGTAGTAGAGCCAGTTCGTCGAGAGTGGCACGTTGATGTAACGGATTGTCTATCGTGCGGCAGTGGGTTGTTATCGCGTGACAGTAGCAGGGCTGTAACAGCGTAGCCACATGTCGGCCTGTGATTGGAGATATTGGACGGTGGTTGTGTGAATCAAGGCGACGTTTGAAGCTATCGCGTGGCAATAGCTCGGTTTAAAGCCTAGGAAGTGTGTTTCCACTTCATTTCTTTTGAGGTTTTTTTCTGAGTGACTGGAGTGGGGAGGAGGAGAGTCGAACGAAAGAGATCTCACCGCCGTTGAAGTTTTAGAGCGCTGATCAGCGAGATGAGTTCAGATATATGAAGGCAAATCCGAATTGGTCATTTCCATCTGGCTAGAATCTCTCTCATGGCATCGAAACAAACTTCAAAGGTAACGATTATCTTCCTTGGACATGTGAAGTCTTTTGTTTTGGCATGTGAGGGTAGATGCTCCACAAACACGTAGAAGTAGTTCTCCCGACGAGTTGATCGAATGTATCCCTGTTGTCATTGCATTTAGAATCTGGAATCGAAGTATGGAATAGGCATGTTGTGTGAAGCTCATCCATATAGGTTTGCCTGGATTGGTGGTGATTGTTTGTATGTTGGAGAAGACTCTGTGGTAGCATATAAGTTTGGAGTAACGAGGTGTGCACATAACTGTAGAAAAAGTATCGGAGAAGAACTCTGGGAAAACACCCTTGTAGAGGGGAAGAATCGATAGTCTGTCACCTACTGCGCGGCAGTAGCATTATCGCCGGCGGAAGCTCCCAGTGAGCAATGTTTTTGTGAGGCCTATCACTTGGAGACCTTGTGGCTAATGTTTTGAGAGGCCTGTCTTATGGAGACTTGGGGGCCATTTGGTGAGGTCTGTCTCTTGAAGATTTGAGAGCCAATGTATTGAGTTGAGAGCCTATGAGGCCCAACTTAGGCGGTCGTGAGTGCTAGCTTAGGATTGTAACAGGTTATGTATCGTACATATGAGAAAAGGGGATGCAGTCCCGTGTCGTGGCTTGCTAGCCCGACTATTTGAGCACGAGAAATAGCTGAACTGCAGCCAACCCTATGGCATTCGACTTGGAGTGACTCAAAGTGTGTATCTTGGGGATCACCATGACATTGTCGTAGCATAGGGGAGTTGTCTTTCGCTCCGACCCGGAAAGCCTAGAATGCTCAAACTTTGTTGACCGTCGCAGAGAACGGAGGTGAGACCCTTTGAGGTCCTGTGAACCGAGAATGTGCCCTAAGAGCACGGGGTGTTGGACGGTAGTGGCAACATCTGTGGTGAATGGTTCTTAAATTGCACGTTTCGAATGCCTCTATATACTGATGCTAATTGTCTGCAGGGACGGAGCATCGCCACCCCGAGTGAGGGGTGGGGTCATTATAATTTAGTCAGCTAATGCTGAACATTACCTTGTTTTTCACTTTTTGGGTGGAATGTCTTTCTGCATATGCAACTGAGCCGAGCGGGATATAGCGGGCTAAAGCCCATGGTTGCCAAGACGACCCTTGAAGGCCAAAGCGAAGTGTGTTTTCTTTTACCACACACTTGTGGTTGTCCTCCGTGACATAGTATGTAAAACACTGTTATATGAGGGTACTATATAAGGCCTTAAGGCCATAACTATTTTGTGTATTTGTCTTATCATTCCTAGTTAGTTTAGTGGACATTCAAATGATTGGGTTATAAGCAATTAATTTACTTTCGCGAGAATGCACTGTAATTTAGGATGTACGTTTATGGATTATTGTTTCAATACGTAACTCCACTAAATGTCTATGGAATATTGTGTGGGGCCCCAGCCAAACCTTCTATTGTATTCTATGTGACGGATGTGGGTGTTGTAATTTGGTATTAAATTCAGGTGTTGGTCTTTCTTATTTGAATTCATTGGCAAATCATTTTAAGGGATGGTGAGCACATGTATGTGCGTTACTGTTATAACATGAAAGAACTCGTGAATGTCCACTTACACTTAGAAATAAAAATACACAAGTTTGAGCAACCTGCGTGTAAAATCCCTCCTCCCGGGAATTGGGCACGGCCAAAGAGATATTTTATACTCAGGATCGTCGCCTTATAATGACACCAACTATGAGTTAGTTGCCACCACAAGACAGTGACCCTGCCGACAAACACGATCATTCACACAGCCAATAAAAGAAGAAGTAACACTACACATCAAATCATAAATATAATAAACATCTAATAAAGGTCGACATGATATAAATGGAAGAGTAATTGGGCTTATGCCCAGTATGTAGTCATCATAAATATCTCTTTCTCTCTCAACTAACAATTAGGAAGCTAAACCATATGACCATCAACCTGATGACGGGTAGTAGTAGCGCGCAGCTCCGGCTCCTCAGATTCTGGTGTCTTAATCTCTGGTTGCGCCTGGTCGAACTGCGGCGTCGTCTCCACGTGTTCCTAAAATCATGTGGTCAAATGACCGTCAAACAAAGTAGACTCGGCTGCATCGTCCCTGCCTCACCCCCACGACTCCTAGGCACCGCGCGGGAGGGAGAAAGTGGAGGACCAATAGTTGCAGAATGTACATGCATGTGACAGTGGTATGTATATAGAATTCTCTAACAGTTCTATATCAGTATGATCAGTAAAGAAGAGCAACGACTAGTAAAATATAAAAGTACAGTAAGAGGAGCTAAGTAAAATAAGTAAAGTAAAGCAACTATACTACCATCATAGAAGCGTACCATAACTTATATGAATGCTCATACAAACATATAAGTTAAGGTTTCTGAAAAAGTAACCCTCCATATAAAAGAGCTCATACTAATTTATATGATGAGGATCTACAAGTGTGTATGCTATATCATGTTATCCAATGCAATGTTAATTATGTAACTCACACACACGACTCTGTGCACAGACTATTCATGCATCCGCACTTTTTGGAGGTGGCCAACCTCTCAGGTACCAACCGTCATGGCTGACGGTGGTAGTGGAACGGGTGTCTCCACTCCTATGTGGGCAGGCACACTGTGAGGCCTAGACCTATCGTACGCCTCAACGCTACGAACACAATAGTGGAGCCCCCATGCACTCTTGCTGGCAACTAACAGTCTTCCATGGTCGTGTGTGCTCTTAGGGGACATAGTCTTCCAGACCATGGTATAAACATCCTTCCAGTCTCCCCAAAGGTCTACACTTTGCACCAGAGTCATCGTACTTCCATCGGTGTGCCGACTGAACAAGTACCGAGTGACCCACCATATAAGCATAAACTAGGTATAACAGTACCCTCCCAAGCCCCTAGCTTGTAGGACTAACCCGTCCTGATATCAACCAACCAACCGAGACTCCAGGTCGTAGGACTAACAAGTCCTAAATCACTTCAATTCACACATGGGTGAGATTATTATAACACACTATAATCCTATCGGACTACACTTATCTATCTTTCGAATTTCCTAGCAATTTATGGTTAACCTTGGACTTCCCGAGCTCTATCCTGTGAAGAGCTCGCAACGGTACTCGAAACTATGATGGTGTTGGGTTCATTGATCCCAATGTCTTGGATTTGAAGTAGGTCTGGCAAATAATGTATACCCATATTGTGATCTAACTTGTGCTCAAGTTTAATAATTGTAGGATGTCCTGGTAATAATGATGGGGTAGATAGCCTGAGTGGCTAAAACACAGGTAAACACTTACCTAAGGTGTGGAAAGACAGAAAATTGTCTAAGTCCACAGTCGTTGAGTGAAGGTCATTCAGTCAATTCCAGATGACTTATAGCATCTAGTGAAGGCTATACTGTCAAAGCCACGAAGTGATAAGCTGAGAAAGCAGCTAAGTCCACAGGCATTGAGTGAAGTCAACTCACTAAACATCATACCATTCGACGAACTCAGAACCCAGTTTGACGAACTTTGAGCTCAGCTCGATGAACTAATAAGTTGTTTGGCATTGAGTGTAGCTTACTCACTCAATGCCGAGAAGCAGAAAATCTGGCTAAGGCGGAAAGCATTGAGTGAGGCGTGGTCACTTAACGCTCTCAATGCTCTCAACGCTCTCAATGCCAAGATCAAGACAGAAAGCATTGAGTGAGACGTGGTCACTCAACGCTCTCAATGCTTAAGATGCTGAAGAAACGAAAAAGGTTAAGGCAGAAAGGGTTAAGTGAGGCTTGCTCACTCAATGCTCTCAACGCCTAAATAATTGAAAGTATGGCTAAGGGACAAGGCATTGTGTGAGATGTGCTCACTCAACGCCCTCAACACCAGGCATGCAGAAAAGGTTGCAGAAATGGTTAAGGCAAAAAGCATTGAGTGAGGCTTGCTCACTCAACCCTGTCAATGCCTAGATAGACAGAATTGTCTACATACTTTGGCATTGAGTGACGCTCATTCACTCAACGCCTATTCAATTGATGCTTGATATTTGACTAAGTATTCAGATGCTGATGTCAGCAAGTCAAAAAGTCAACCTTATTCAAATTATTATCAGCAAAGCCAATGTACATGATAAAAGGCACCACAGATCTACTATACCACAGTTAGGCATTGAAGCAAGGATGCAGGCAGCATTAAACGTGTGGGGACCACTGCTCAAAGAGTCGTTGGGACATAATTAATAAAAGGAAAACACTTTTACAAAAGAAGATAAATTTTGGAAGCAGAGTTGTTGAGAGACTTCTTCTTCAACGCCATTGTTGTTGTGAAGAGAAGAATATAGAGCAAAAAGATAGGAGGTCTAAAGGCTCAAAAAGTTAGTTGTTGGTCATCATTCACGACTACAGCAAGATCAGAGAAAATATCTGAAGAAAATTAGCTTGTGACATTTTCCATCTATACCAGCAGATACTTCATAGTTCAAGTAAGCCCAATCCTGAAGATTAATCTTGGGGGCTGTGAAGAAGGAGATATCGGTGAGCTTCTGGTTTAATTCAGAAAAGTGTAGAGCTGCAGTTCAGTAAGTTTCTTCTAGCATATGCCAAAGCATCTACATCATTATTGCTGTGAAGAAGAGAGGGCTGAGCTTTAGGTTCAGTTCAAAAAGGGGCAGAACAGAGATCTGCAACTGACTTCCAGCTCAAGTAGATATAATTATTTCTGTGGAGTAGTTGGGGCAAAGAGGTTCTTAGTCCAGAAAAGTAGACTCAAGAAAAATATTTCTGGTGTCAAAGTTGGGCTGAGTCTAACTCAGTCAAGGTAGATTGGCACAGAGAGATTTCCCTTGTGTCCAATCAAGAATCTCAACAACCCATTTTCACCTTGTAGGATCCTTTGTGGATCTGAGTGGTTGGAGAAAATTTGCTCTAAGGTTGTATCCTAAAGTGGATCTAAGTTGTAGGGATGTTTAGACAGAGCTATAGGATCCAGTTTGGATCTGAGGTAGGTGATCAGTTGATCACTGAGCTAAAGGGCTTTTGAGCCTGTGGTAGGTGAGTCGTTCTCACTGAGTTGTAGGGCACTTGTGCCTGAGCTGTAGGATCCTTCGGATCTGAGGTAGGACCTTTGGGTCTGAGCTATAGGAGATTCATTCTCTCTGAGGTAGGATCTCTTGCGGATCTGAGGAAGGGTTGTCCTCCTAGCCTGAGTTGTACGGCCTTTGGGCCTAAGGTAGGCGATCTTTGGATCACTAACTTGTAGGGCCTTGTGCCTGAGCTGTAAGTCTTGGAGGAGACCGAGAGATCTTGATGGATCTGAGGTGTAATCTCTTTGAGCATTCTTTTGGAGAAGTGCCTTGACTAACAGGAAGTTGTTAAGATGGGAGGAGAGTGGATGTACCCAAAGATTGGGGAACCACTAAAAATCTGTGTACTTTGTTGTGTTGCTTTTCTTTATGCAGATAGGTTATCTTGAAAGAAGAACTTAATCAACCAATAAAGCAGCTAACTAAAAGAAAATAAAAGATAGTCACCAAGGACTAAGAAACCTATTCACCCCCTCCCCCTCTACGTGATTTAGTTACCCTTGAAATAATGAATTTCAAGTGGTATTAGAGGGAGGATACTCAAAAAGGACCCAACAATCTAAGTAGACCTCAAAGGATAGCTAAAAAGATTTTAACTTATGTGTTCAAAAGAGAACCATAAGGTGTGGAGATCAATGGAGCTTCAAAACATCAAAAATGACAAAAAGACCATTGGACTGTTGGCAGCTCTTGCTGGAGACAAAGTCTATCTAGATACAAGAGTAAAGATCAGGGGCCCTCTATCGCATTCAGATAGTGACTCAGAGGTGGATGAAGCTAAGGAAGGTGAATGCAGAGGTTATGAACTGACAGCCACACAAGAAAAATAATTTTGCCAGGGGCAGGCTGGACAAAGTCAGGTATATTCCCCATCTAGCTCATCCTCAGAGTCCGAATATGAATCCTACTCAGGCTCTGATGCATCCTCATCAAGTGATGATGAGAGTCCTCTATTAGAAGATCATATCAATCAATTGATTGAAAATCATGCCGCACTTCTGAAAGTTTTCAAGAAAAGCAAGATGCATGCTATGAAACAAGCAGAGGAAATAGCCTCCCTACAGCTGACTGCTTCCCAGCAAGATGAAGCTTCATCTTTGTTATGTCTAAAAGAGAGGGAAACATCCCATCTGAAGATCATGGTAGATATACATGTTGAGTCCATAAAATATAAGGACTCTATTATTAAAGATCTTGAAGAAAAACTTGAAAGGGAGAAGAGGATTGTGACCAATTTCTCTAAGATAGATGCTATCAAGAGAAAATCTAAGTTTGAGTGGATCTCTAAATTTATCTAATCTCAGAGAAGAGGCCAAGCTCCTGTCAGGCCTTAGTCTACCTTTCACACGGTAATTCTCCCATCTAACAGGTATGACCAAGACTATAAGTATGGTCACTAGAGGTGTGGGAATCTTCCTTGTAAGATTACAAAATTACCTTACAATGGAAGAAGAGAGGTCATAGGCTTGAGTGCTCAAAAGGCCTCCCATGTAAAAATCCAAAAGGCCCATCCTGGACCATTCCTATTTAGTGTTTCAGCACCCTCATTTAAGGATAAGGCTTTGACCTATTCTAAGGTTCTTCAAGCAAGAACACAACCCAAAAGTGCTTCAATTAGTAAGGCTGACTTGGCTGCCTCTGAAGCCATTAAGAACATGCTAACTACAAAGAAGGCTGTTACTAATGAAGTTCAAAGCAAGCCAAGTCCTCCCACTGGTAGATTCACTTTTGGTCAAGCTCTTGCTGAAAAAACATGAAGAAAGCCATAGTTCTCCCCATTGAATAGGTAGCCAGAAATGTCTTGCAGACTTCAAAGTGTGTTTAGAAAAGGAGATACAACATCCATGAATGTTGGTGTTGTGGGAAAGTGGGCCCTTTACAATAAATTGTTGGCACAACCCCTGTATGCTAAAGGCAAGGCAATGTATTCCTGACAGGACTCCTGTAGGTAGACATATGCATCCTTATGCTAACAGCATCGTAGGACCCAAGTCAACTTGGGTTCCTAAGGTAAGATAATTTTTGTTTTGCAGGATAGTCCAAGTGGTCAGGCCCAATTATGGTCCTTGGACAGAGATGTACCAGACCTAAATCTTAGTACAAGGAATGACTCAACTAATCATCTTTCACAAAATGTCAAAGACATGTGCAACTGTTAGGGGGAGCTAACAAAGGAAAGTCAGATGCATAATAAAGGCTAAAGTTTAGAAGGAAGAATGCTGGTGTGCTCAGAGACTATGAATCCATCACCCTCTTCTAGTCTACATGGCAAAGATAAGTAGAATTTAACTTGTTTATGAGTCTACTAAATGTTCTATTAAGTGCAAGTACTATGCATTATAGAGATAAGATAGTTGAAACTAAAGTCTAAAAGAAGACAACTATCTAATTCCTTGTCTCAACAACTAAGTTAGTGGCTCTCATGCTCATTATGCCACTAAATGTAACTAGATGTAACATCTCTCAAATAACTAGACCCCTAGGAGTGGTTTTGTCATGACTAGGTCATGACAAAACCCAAGGAAGCACAAGAAGGCCAAGTGAACCTAGGAATGTAAGTGAGATCACTAAGGTCTACAAAAGTAGATTTCTAAACCCTAGTTTAAGATGATCATGGGGCTTCACCAAGACTACAAGACCCCACCATGGTCTCACCAATCCGTTGTGAGGTTCATTAGAGCTCTAAGGGTCCATTGGAGTCGACCAAGGGTGGTCAAGTTGACCCAGAACTACACTAGGCCTAAATTTGGGCAAGGTGCCCTAACTAAGGCTAATATGCCCTCGTACAGCCCAACCAACCATACCAGGGTCTTCTTAGACCTAATGTGGGGTCAATGGGTCATAAGGACCCATGGAGGGCAGTCAAAGTGGTTAAGTTGACCAAAGTCAACTCTAACCCTGAATGGGTCAAACTGACCTACATACGGTCAATTGACCTTCCCTTAGCCAAGTGGATCCCACACATGCTCTCCTAACCCTAGGGAGAGGTCAATGGGTCACTTTGGACCTATTGGGGTCAACTCCAGAGCCTAAGTTCACCCAAGTCAACCTTAGCCCTAAATAGGTCAAAGTGCCCTAACTAAGGGGCATGTGACGTACAGTGTGCAAGCTAACCATACCCAAGTACTTCTAGACTTCAGGGGAGGTCCATGGGTCACTAAGGACCCATTGGGGTCAGCCCTAGTGGCTAATTTGACCAAAGTCAACCCTTTGGTCAAAGTGGTCAAACTAGCCTAAATGGCTAACTCAAGCCCAATCCAAGTGGGCTAGGCCTAGGCAAGTGTGGCCCATTGGTCTAGGAGGTGGTGAGACACATTTTGGTACAACCAAATGCAGAAATGGGTGACTAGGCGAGAGAAAGAGGGAGTTACCCACACTTGGAGGAGAGAGAAAGAGGAGCTTAATGGCCATCATGGCCATGGAGGCCCCATAACTCCCCCTTTTGATGGGGCTTTAACTCCTTGGAGGTAGGGGAGGAGTTTTCAGGAGGTGGCCTGCCAGTGGAGAGGCTCGACACCTCAAATTTGGTGAAACCGAAAACTCCCCATTAATGGGTTTAATGGTGACTTGAAGAATTGGGTAGTTACAAACTTCCTCTCCCCAATTCCTTCATTAGAGACCTTCACCAGGGCAAGGGGAAGAGATTCCCCCGATCAGATCTCAGTTACAGAGGAGTTGGTGAGGAGGTTGCAGAGGAGCCGAAGCTTGGTGGTCGGAAATGGCGAGGAGGCACAACACCCGATCTCAGGCCGCGGTTTAGGTCCTCCTCCACTCCTTCCATGGGTAGATCATAACAAAACTTAGGGCCAAGTTTAGGGATCAATTGCGCCCGATTGGGAGAGCTTTTTCTCCAGTTTTCCGCAAAAAATTACTTATCGGGTTCGCCGGAATAAGCCCCTCCGGCGGCTCTGCGGCTGCCTGGCGACAGCCACCACCTCAACGGAGGTGGTGGTGGCGATGGTTGGCCAGGGAGATGGCTGGGTGGCGGGCGGCAGCGACTTGAAATCGGCCCAGGAAGAGTCAATCCTGGCCATTGGCATGCGGGGATGATGACGGGATGCCGTCCAATAGTGCTCCAAGATTCGTGCAAAGAATAAATTAAACTATAGGTTATGATGTATGTTTATTTCATTTTTGTCACACATAATGTATTTAATGTTTTTAATTATTAAAATTATCTAGCGGCTAATTCAGAGAAATTGGTCAACAAATAAATTTAGACCTGTGGGTCTACTTTAATTCAAAATTGGTTTGAAGCAATTTAGGTGTCTGGTTTGACCAGTGCATTCATTTTGGTGGGGTCTATACCTAGAGCTAGGCAGAAATTAAATTGGATCCCCACACTTCATCACTTGCCCAAATAACTTGAAATTTGGACAGGGAGTCACCCTTGGTCATATCTAGGTCCTGCCAAAAAATGAGAATTTTTGGGGACAATATTTCTATAGTTTTGGAAATTATTTAATTTCTCTAGGGTAAATTAATTTAGGGAACAAATGACCTCCAAACTCACCCAATTTTTGGTGAATGATGCTTGGGGTCATTATAAGGCTCTAGCTAAAATTTCATCTCATTTGGATATGGTTTGAGTTGAAATCATGTAAACCCTAGTCATGCCATATTAAGGGTATTTAAGTAAAAACGTACACTTTGGGTTTTGAGTGGCCAACTCAGCTCAACAGAGGTTGAAATTGGGGCCACTGACTTGGCATGTTTTTTAACACCCTACTATAGAAGATGGGGTGGATTTGAATAGATTTACCCTAGGACCTAAGACCAAACCCTAAGGATGGGCTTTTATGTCTTGTGAAGGGTATGGGGTCAAAAGACCTTGTAAGGACTTGAAATTTGGTAAGGAGGGTACGAAGGTAGCTAAAGCCCACTAATAAAAATCTTAGGGGATTTGGGAAAGGGTAGGCCCCTCAAAAACCTAACCGTAATCTACGGCACAAATTTTGTAGTGCTAGAATAGGTTAGTAAAACTCATTGAACAATAATGAAATTTGGGTAGTGTGGTCATAGGGGTAGAATGAACCTCTGGTAATTTAATTGAGAATTTTGGAATATTCATTTTAGTGCTTCCTTTATAAATGCATGAGTTAGCCCTACTTATTTATCTAGATATTATGATTCCACTGTCCATTAGAAGGTCATGCAAATTAGAAAAAAAAGTTTTAGACCATTATGATCATGTATGAATTTTATTGGAATTTTTGAATACATAAATACAGTACCTACTTCACAAGTTCATTAATTTGGATACTGGTTCAATATTTAGTTTAGAGCTAATTACTTGTTGATACATCATGAAACTTGACCTAGAGAATATTTATGTCTTACGATCATTCCTGAATTTTCTTAGAATTTTTTGAAGTATTTTTGCTGCAATTACCTCATAAAATTGATTAAAATAGTTTGTATTCAAAATTATAATTAGAGGCTTTAACCTTGCTGTAAAATTGGGAGACTTTGGAATATGTGTTAAATAATCATCTTGAATTTATCATAAATTTTGTGGAGCATTTGCTTGTCTCAAATGGGCACTTCATGTTCAAACTTGGGTTTCTGATTAACTAGAATAAGTAAA
This sequence comes from Platanthera guangdongensis, assembly GCA_039583875.1. Lineage (NCBI taxonomy): Eukaryota > Viridiplantae > Streptophyta > Magnoliopsida > Asparagales > Orchidaceae > Platanthera > Platanthera guangdongensis. The sequence goes on from CM077163.1 coordinate 80,341,452, forward strand.
TAAATTATCAGATAATTAGGAATATTATGAATTTCTGGATTTATGCTACAAATATCATGACATCCCTCCAGTAATTGTTATAGGGGTACTGGATGATTATTTTGTGTACCTCCCTTTTACACGTAATATGGCTTAACTTGGTCTACATTTAGTAAAATTGCGGAAAATATGTTGGAATATGAATTTGGGCACATGAGTTGGGGTTAGCTAATTGCTGGTTTGGATAAATAAAAAATGAGATCATCTTTGGAAGTTAGGATGAGTAGGGTGTTGGATTGACAAGTGTTAGGTGGTGCTCGAGATTGACGAAAGATTGTCTTTCTCGTGGAGAGGAAGTGTCAAATACTCTAGGGTTAGATCCAGTACAACAAGTGAGGGTTTGGGAAATTTGATAGCAACCAACAATAGTAAGTGCCTTGCGAAAGGGAGCTTTGGGCGTAATCACATCATAGTTCCTAGTGCCCTCGAGAGCCCTTCACGGGGCATACCTTGGGTAGTCCTAGGCTAACCTAAACTATAGGTAAAACTAAATTGCAAGAGTAACTAGCATAATTAGGGTTTCACTTTCACTCATCTCGATGCCCCGGTGTGTTAGGTTGGGTCACTCGGGCAGTAGGCTTAGTGGACTTGGAGATGGGCAGGTTGGCCCGATGAGCTTTGGCTTGGTTGGTGTTTGTGATGGGCAGGTTGGCCCGGCGAGCTTTGGCTCGGTTGTTATATATCAAGGTTGCATGTGCATAAAGTATAAGGTGGTGGGTTTTTATTATTGGAGGGTCGATGCACCGACGCTAATACATTGACTCGGCAAGTATGGTTTAGCACTTGGCCAAATAAAGTCCAGTGTGCCAGCCGACAAGAGTACGCAGGAGCTCCGCTTAACGCACCAGCATTGAGGCGTACTATAGGTCTGACTGGTAGTGCAATTACCGGTTTAGAGGTGGGCGAGGCCCAACCCACCGCTTCCGTTTGCCACTACGGAGGTATCTTGGGAGGTTCGGCTCCAGAAAGGGGGAACTAAAGGTCTGTGTACACAGAGTCGAGTGGGTGAGTTTCACTTGCATGTTCACATCATGGCATAATTGTATTTCATAGCATAATCATTGCATATAACCCGACACCTATTGTATAAGTGGTATGAGACGCTTATATAATAGGCCCTGCAAAACGACCCCTTGGTCTATAAGTTTGTGCGAGCGTGCTTATAAATTAAGGTTTTATTCAGTAAATATATAGGTATGCTTGATAGAAAACTGACACCCCATCGTATAAATTGGTATGGGACTTTTTATATAATAGGAGCCCAGCAAAAGATCCCTTGGCTTATATGTTTTCATATAAGTTAAGGTTACTTTTCTTGTTCAGTCTTTTTACCTTCATTCTATCTTATATACTATAGAACTGCTAGTTTAGTTTCGTCACCACCTGCTTATTTGTTATTCTCCACCTTCATGTCCTCTCGTTTCCTTCTCCCCGCTCGGTGCCTCGGAGCCATGGGGGAAGGGGCGGGGGATGATAGGACATAGTCTTTTAGACTAACGGTTTTCGAAACACATCATTTTAAGCAAAAAAAGGGCGGGGGGTATTATAGGTGGTATCAGAGCAGACCTCGATCGAAAAGTAGGAGTCCACAACCCCTGGGCCACCCTCACGCGAGTTTATTTTGGGGACAAACTAAGCAACGAAAGCAGTGGTGTGCCCATATGGGGGTTCACATGTAAACTATCCACTTTTAATTAGGTTTGAGTCGATTACTTACTAATGGAGTTTGTTATGCAGCCCCCAGCATAGCCTACACCACAGGGCGGAGTCCAGTAGACTCCGAATATTGCACCACCTCCCCCGGTCCCCAGTCCGTTCCTACAGTCAGAGATGGGGTAGACTCTAACCGCTATCCTGGAGGCCTTTAGGGCACAACAGGTTCGGGCTCCACTGCCACACACGGGGGCCAACTGGCTAAGAATATTCCGAGGACTTTCTCCCCCATCCTACTTGGGGACGGAGTCGGCCGTTCGGACGTAGGAGTGGCTGGACATCATGTATGAGATGCTAACTGTAATACGGTGCCCGTGGGAGGAGAGGGTACTCCTGGTTGTCTGTTGCTTAGAGTCCCATGCCAAGAGGTGGTGGAAGACATCGCTGGATACGACATTTACTGACAGAGAGGTTGCAGACATTGCTTGGGGGGGAGTTTAGGGCCGCACTGTTGGAGCACTTTGTTCCACAGTCATTCAAAGATGAGCTGGAGGATAGATTTCTACAGTTGAGAGAGGGTAGTATAACTGTGGTGGAGTATCATCGGGAGTTCAACCACCTAGCCCGGTTTGCGGATTCTTATCAGTTGGATGAGGCAGGTTACACTAAGAGGTTCCATAAGGGCCTGTGAGAGGATCTGAGGGAGGCTCTGTTGTTCGTGTCTGACGGGCCTATTCCTCGGATATTGGAGATGGCCAAAAGGATCGAGGCAGATTGGCATACTACCCGAGGCCGCAAGCGGCCAACTGAGGATCAGGGTCGGGGAACCAGAAATGATCAGCGGCGGGGCCGCATAACAGATGGGAGAAGAGTAGAAGACCAGCCTTGTCAGGAGGCGAGACGGGAGCAGAGGGAACCAGTAGTGGTGGCCCCTCAGCCACCCTAGTTGCGGGAGGTGCAGAGACCCGGGGGTATGTCATATCCCCCGCCAGAGTGCTTCAACTGTCATCAAGTGGGGAATATCCGGAGGAACTTCCCCATGAGGGGGGCACCACATCTAGCACCACTGGCTGCCCCTCCAGCTTAGTATTTTGGAGGCCAAGGACATGGCCGAGGATGTGTCTACGAGGGCAGAGACCGCAGACAGGAGAGGGAGCAAGTGTATGCACTGGATCTGACTCAACAACGGAATCCGGAGCAAGTGATCACTGGTACGCCAGTTAATTTTAAGTTTTCTCATTCCTAGATAATTAGAGTTATGGATATAAAGCTGATAAACTAGGAAAGAAAACCATAATTAGATTTCTAAGACTTTAAACTACCTCAGGCATAGTCTTCATCAGCGGCAAGCCCGCCTATACACTGTTCGATACGGGTGCTTCGCACTCGTTCGTGTCGGAAGCCTTCGTGGAAGGGCTGGAAGCATGGACCGATTCACAGTACTGATGATGAGGATACGGTAACCAGACAGATCAGAGTTATTCACCACTGCCTGCTGCAACATGGAGGCAGAGATCGGCGGAAAGATATTTGAAGCACCAGCGACGGTCCTAAAGATGCCAGTCTTTGATTTGATCCTGGGCATGACATGGTTGCATTGGAACCATGCTCAGATTGACTGCCATTCAAAGTGGATCACCGTAAGGTATATGTATTCCTACATCATCATCGAAGGTATAAGACCTATTCCCCCTCTCTTGCTGTCATCCGTGCAGGCCGTCAAGTCTCACTTGCAGGGGAGGAAGTCTATGAAGTGTTGTTTGAAATGGTTGAGGCCAAGGGTTCCATCTCGGATACACTGGTGGTGCGAGATTTTGCCAACGTATTCCCAGAGAAGCTGCCAGGGCTACCCCCACACCGGGAGCAGGATTTTCGGATACAAGTGGTGCCAATGGCTCAGCCGGCATCTAGATCCCCTTACCGGATGGCCCCAAAGGAGTTGACAGAGTTTCGAAGCAAGCTCCAGGAACTAGTGGAAGCCGGATTTGTCCGGCCCAGCTCTTCACCATGGGGAGCCCCAATGTTGTTCGTCAAGAAGAAAGACGGGACACTTAGATTGTGCATTGATTACCGAGCACTGAACCGACTTACAGTCCGGAATACCTATCCGTTGCCAAGGATAGATGAGATGTTTGATCAACTGGAGGGGGCGCATTTCTTTTCAAAATTAGATTTGAGGTCGGGCTACTACCAACTGCTGATCCAGAATTAGGACATTCTGAAGACTACCTTCAGTAGCAGATATGGGCTGTTTGATTTTACAGTGATGCCCTTCGGGCTCACGAATGCACCGTAGGCATTTATGAGCCTCATCAATCAGGTGTTCGAGGCATATTTGGATGTGTTTGTCATCGTGTTTATTGATGACATCCTCATCTACTTAAGGACAGAGGAGGAGTACACACGACACTTGACGCTATCCTTGGAGAGACTGCGGGAGCACCAGCTTTATGCGAAGTTCAGCAAATGCCAGTTCTGGTTGAGTTACGTGGCTTTCCTAGGCCATATCATTAGTGGTGTTGGGTTGCCAGTGGACCCGACCAAGATTCAGGCAGTTCGGGATGGGCCACAGCTGAAGTCAGCCACAGACATGCATAGTTTTCTAGGACTTGTCGGTTACTACCGAAAGTTCGTGGCGGGATTTTCTCATATTTCCCTTCCACTCACATCCCTGACGAGGAAGGAGGTGCCCTTTGTTTGGACCTCGCAGTACGAGGTGGCCTTCTAAGAGCTAAAGGATCGACTCACCTCGGCTCCTATACTTGCCCTTCCTTCGGGGAAAGAAGGATTCCAGGTCTACACCGACTCTTCTAACCAGGGCATGGGTGTAGTGCTGATGTAGAATGGTCATGTGATAGAGTACACCTCACGACAGCTGAAGAAGCATGAGCAGAACTACCCTGTTCATGACTTAGAGATGGGAGAGGTCATATTTGCTCTGAAAGTCTAGCGTCACTATCTGTACGGTGTCCACTGCGACATATACTCCGACCACAAAAATTTGAGGTATGTGGACACGCAAAAACAGCTGAATATCAAGCAGAGAAGGTGGGTGAAGTTCATAGCAGATTACCAGTACGAGATGCACTAACATCCTAGGAAGCCGAATGTGGTGGCAGATGCGCTGAGCCGGATGGCCACAAACTCTGGATCAGGACCGCAATTGATGGCCTTGGAGTTGGTCCAGATGTTAGAAAAGATGCAGATATCCTTGCTGTCCGAGGATCACCCAGAGCTGTACTGGAAGTACCTATCATCGTTGGTTGCCACAGATGACATACGAGAATGAGTCAGGGATGGGCAGAGGCAGGATGCCAAGCTAGAGCCGATATTTCGTGCCTTAGAAGCAGGCACTGCTGGAGATTACACACTGAGGGATGGACTAGTGTGCTTCAGGGGACGGGTCTACATACCAGAGGGAAGCTAGGTCCGGGAGGATATTATGATGGAGGCTCACTGCAGTTGGTATTCAGTACACCCGGGGATTACAAAGATGATTACAGATCTAAAGAAGACCATGTACTGGCCAGGAATGAAGAAGGATATGACCTACAAGTGACCCACTGCAAGGCATGCCAGTTGGTGAAGGCAGAATGCAGAGACCCCGCAGGATTATTGCAGTCACTCCTAGTGCCGGAGTTGAAGTTTGATGATATCGCGATGGCCTTAATACATGGGCTTCCCCGATCGCGGACGGGGAAATATTCGATCTGGGTGATCGTTGACCGGCTTACAAAAGTAGCCAGATTTATCCCAATCAGGAAGGATGACTCGACTGGTGTTCTGGTTCGGAAATTTGTGGAACAGTTCGTCCATTATTATGGCATACCCAGGATGATTGTGTCGGATCGGGATGGACGGTTTATATCCACGGATTGGAGATCAGTGCAGACTTACTTGGGCACTCGGGTGACGACATTCAGTACAGCTTTTCATCCCCAGACTGATGGACAGACGGAATGCACCAATCGAACTTTGGAAGATCTGCTGCGGCTTTGCATATTGGATCGCGGTGAGCCCTCGGAGAAGCTGTTTCCACTAATCGAGATCTCATATAATAATAGCTACCAGTCCAGCATACGGATGGCTCCTTATGAGGCCCTATACGGGCAGAGGTGTAGGACTCCGTTGTCGTGGATATAGGGCGAGGATCCGAAGGCTTTGGGTTCAGAGTTTGTTGAGGACACCGAGGCTTAGTGAGGTTGATACGGGACAGGATGTTAGAGGCACAGAGCCGACAGGCTAAGTATTATGATATTGGTATCGTCAGGTGGAGTCCCAGTTGGGGGATCGGGTATTCTTGAAGATCTGACCGATGTATGGGGTTTCACGAGTACGCGGTCGGAAGAAGAAGCTCAGTCCAAGGTATATGGGGCCTTATACGGTCAGGGAGCAGATCAGTCTCTTGGCTTACAAGCTGGAACTGCCACCGGAGCTGGCGAGCCTACACGACGTATTCCATGTATCCTCTCTTAGGAGGGCTCTACTATGCCGGAGCAGCAGATTATTGCCACGGATGGGCCAGTAGCATCTGATCGGTCAGTTCACATGGAACCGGTCCGGATTTACGATAAGGAAATACGAGTCTTGCGCCGCAAGAAGGTTCCATTGGTCAAGGTCCTGTGGAGGGAATCATGGGCGAGAGAAGCGCACATGGGAGCCTCAGGACTTGATACAACAAAGGTACCCAGAGCTTTTCAGTCAGGTATTACTCACAACCCCTCAGGATGTTACAATTTTCCTTTCATATTTGAAACCCCGTAGGCCTAACTAGAATTTCGAGGACGAATTTTTTTTGTTATATATTGGCATTTGTAACATCCCTCAAACAACTAGACCCCTAGGAGTGGTTTTGTCAAGAATAGGTCATGACAAAACCCTAGGAAGCCCAAGAAGTCTAAGTGAACCTAGGAATGTAGGTGAGATCACTATGGTCTCCAAAAAGTAGATTTCTAAACCCTAGTTTAAGATGATCATGGGACTTCACAAAGACTCCAAGACCCCACCATGGTCTCACCAATCCATTGTGAGGTTCATTAGAGCTCTAAGGGTCCATTGGAGTCGACCTAGGGTGGCCAAGTTGACCCAGAACCACCCTGGGCCTAAATTTGGGCAAGGTGCCCTAACTAAGGGCAGTATGCCCTAATACAGCCCAACCAACCCAACCAACGTCTTCCTAGACATAATGTGGGGTCAATGGGTCATAAGGACCCATGGAGGGCAGTCAAAGTAGTTAAGTTGACCAAAGTCAACTCTAACCTTGAATGGGTCAAACTGACCTACATAGGGTCAACTGACCTTCCCTTAGCCAAGTGGATCCCACTCATGTCCTCCTATCCCTAGGGAGAGGTCAATGGGTCACTTAGGACCCATTGTGGTCAACTCTAGAGCCTAAGTTGACCCTAGTCAACCTTAGCCCTAAATAGGTCAAAGTGCCCTAACTAATGGGCAAGTGACCTACAGTGTGCAAGCTAACACTACCCAAGTATTTCTAGACTTCAGGGGAGATCCATGGGTCACCAAGGACCCATTGGGGTCATCCCTAGTGGCTAATTTGACTAAAGTCAACCCTTGGATCAAAGTGGTCAAACTAGCCTAAATGGCTAACTCAAGCCCAATCCAAGTGGGCTAGGCCTAGGATAGTGTGGCCATTGGTCTAGGAGGTGGTGAGACACATTTTGGGCCCACCAAATTCAGAAATGGGTGACTAGGAGAGAGAAAGAGGGAGTTACCCAAACTTGGATGAGAGAGAAAGAGGAGCTTAATGACCATCATGGCCATGGAGAGGCCCCATAACTCCCCCTTTTGATGGGACTTTAACTCCTTGGAGGCAGGGGAGGAGTTTTCAAGAGGTGGTCGGCCAGTGGTGAGGCTTAGCACCTCAAATTTGGTGAAATCGAAAACTCCCCATTAATGGGTTTAATGGTGACTTGAAGAATTGGGGAGTTACAAACTTCCTCTCCCCAATTCCTTCATTAGAGACCTTCACAAAGGCAAGGGGAAGATATTCCCCCAATCAGATCCCAGTTACAGAGGAGTTGGTGTGGAGGTTGCAGAGGAGCCGAAGCTTGGTGGTCGGAAATGGCGAGGAGGCACAACACCCATTCTCAGGCCGCGGTTCAGGTCCTCCTCCACTCCTTCTTCCATGGGTAGATCATAGAAACAATTAGGGCCAAGTTTCGGGCTCAATTGAGCCCGATCGGGAGAGCATTTTCTCCAGTTTTTTCCGTAAAAAATTGCTTATCGGGTTTCCTGTAATAAGCCCCTCCGGCGGCTGTGTCGCCGCCTAGCGACAGCCACCACCTCAACGGTGGTGGTGGTGGAGGTGGCTGGCTAGGGAGATGGCTGGGTGGCCGGTGGTAGCGACTTGAAATCGGCCCAGGAAGAGTCAATCCTGGCCGTTGGCGCGCGGGGACGATGACGGGATGCCGTCCAATAGTGCGCCAAGATTCGTGTAGAGAATAAATTAAACTATAGGTTATGATGTATGTTTATTTCATTTCTATCACACATAATATATTTAATGTTTTTAATTATTACAAATACCTAGATTCTAATTCAGAGAAAATTGTCAACACATAAATTGTAGCCCTATGGGTCTACTTTAATTCAAAATTGGTTTGAACTAATTTGGGTACTTGGTTTGACCAGGACACTCATTTCGGTGGGGTCTATACCTAGGGCTAGGAAGAAATTAAATTGGGTCCCTACTCTTCATCCCTTTCCTAAATAACTTAAAAGTTGGACAGTGAGTTACCCTAGTCTATATCTAGGTCCTGCCCTAAAATGAGAATTTTTGGGTACAATGTTTTTATAGTTTTGGAAATTATTTAATTTCTCTAGGGTAAATTAATTTAGGGACCAAATGACATCCAAACTCACTCAATTTTTGGTGAGTGGTGCTTGGGGTCATTATAAGGCTCTGAATAAAATTTCATCTCATTTGGAGATGGTTTGTGTTGAAATCATGCAAACCCTAGTCATGCCATATTAAGGGTATTTAGGTCAAAAAATGCACTTTGGGTTTTGAGTGGCCAAATCACCTCAACAGAGGTTGAAATTGGGGCCACTGACTTAGCATAGCTTTTAACACACTACCATAGAAGATGGGGTGGATTGGAATAGATTTACCCTAGGATCTAAGACCAAACCCTAAGGATGGGCTTTTGTGTCATGTGAAGGGCATGGTGTCAAAAGACCTTGTAAGGACTTGCACTTTGGTAAGAAGGGTACTAAGATAGCTAAAGCCCACTGGTAAAAATCTTAGGAGATTTGGGAAAGGGTAGGCGCCTCAAAAACCTAACCATAGTCTAGGGCACAAATCTTGTAGTACTAGAATAGGTTAGTAAAACTCATTGAACAATAATGGAATTTGGGTAGTGTGGTAATAGGGGTAGTATGAACCTCTGGTAATTTAATTGAGAATTTTGGAATATTCATTTTAGTACTTCCTTTATAAATGCATGAGTTAGCCCTACTTATTTATCTGGATATTATGATTCCACTTTCCATTGGAAGGTCATGGAAATTAGGAAAAAGAAGTTTTAGACCATTATGCCCATATATGAATTTTATTAGAATTTTTGAATACATAAATACAGTACCTACTTCACAAGCTCATAAATTTGGATACTTGTTCAATATTTTGTTTAGATCTCATCACTTGTTGATAAATCATGAAAGTTGACCTAGAGAATATTTATGTCCTTACAATCATTTCGAAATTTTTTCAGAATTTTTGGAAGTATTTTTGCTGCAATTACCTAATAGAATTGATTAAAATTGGTTGTATTCAAAATTATAATTAGAGGCCTTAACCTTGCTGGAATATTGGTAGACTTTGGAATCTGTGTTAAATAATCATCATGAATTTATCATAAATTTTGTGGAGCAGTTGCTTGTCTCAAATGGGCACTTCATGTTCAAACATGGGTTTCTGATTTACTAGAATAAGTAAATAAATTATCAGATAATTAGGAAAATTATGAATTTCTGGATTAAGGCTACAAATATCATGACAGCCCTCCAGTAATTATTATAGGGGTACTGGGTGACTATTTTGTGTACCTCCTTTTTACACGTCATATGGCTTAACTTGGTCTACATTTAGTAAAATTGCAGAAAATAAGTTGGAATATGAATTTGGGCACATAATTGCTGGTTTGGATAAATAAAAAATGAGTTCATCTTTGGAAGTTAGGATGAGTAGGGTGTTGGATTGACTAGTGTTAGGTGGTGCTCGAGATCGACGAAAGATTGTCTTTCCCATGGAGAGGAAGTGTTAAATACTCTAGTGTTAGATCTAGTACAACAAGTGAGGGTTTGGGAAATTTGATAGCAACCAACAATAGTAAGTGCCTTGCGAAAGGGAGCTTTGATCATAATCCCATCATAGTTCCTAGTGCCCTCGAGAGCCCTTCACGGGGAATACCTTTGGCAGTCCTGGGCTAACCTAAACTGTAGGTAAAACTAAATTGTAAGAGTAACTAGCATAACTAGGGTTTCACTTTCACTCACCTCGATGCCCCAGGGTGTTAGGTTGGGTCACTCGGGCAGTAGGCTCAGTAGACTTGGAGATGGGCAGGTTGGCCCGGCGAGCTTTGGATCGGTTGTTGTTTGTGATGGGCGGGTTGGCCCGGTGAGCTTTGGCTCGGTGGTTATATATCAAGGTGTAACTCCCCTGGTTTTTTCTTTGTTTTGTTTGATCTTGGATTGGCGTTACGATGATGCATTTTTCCGGCCCTTCGCCGTTGTAGAGCGTGGTCCTAGCTCTTTAGGTTCCTTGTGTAGCCTGGTTGTAGCCTGTTGACGAATTTCCCCAGCTAGCCGGAGTCTGTTTGTGGTGACTCGGTTGGGCCTCTTTGGGAAATGCTTGTGTTGTTAAAATTCAACAAACCGCAGACGCCCCCTTGGATACCCTGCTGAAAACTCAACAAACCGAAGGAGAATACGCCCACTTATATGTTGAAAGTTTTCCCGGATCGTGGAGTTAGCAGGGGTTATCTCAACAAAGCAGTAACAACCAGCAACACATGCAGCACAAGCTTCTTTATTGATCAAGAGCAAACTTCTTTATAAGGCGAGACATACATGGCGAGACATGCTTCACCAAAACCAAACACCGGGAGAGCAGAGACAGTTACAAAGACAAGAACAAAAAACAAGCCGCGCGGACTCAATCAACAAGCCGCCGACCTACTGCTGTGGAGTCCGCTCAGTCCGCCAGGTCGCCAGACCGCAACCCAAGCTGCGCGGACTCACCCTTTGCTCCAATGCTTAGCTCTTCACCGCCGGTCTGCACGCCGCCAGACCGCACAAGCTGCGTCACCAAATGGAACAGTCCGCCTGATACAGGCGACCTCCTGAACCCCGAACCAAGTCGCCAAAGAGAAGACCGCCTGGTCGCTATCCGCGACCTGCTGTTTACCGCCTGTTGCTTAACCGCAGAGTCCGCACTGTCCCTGACCGCAATCAGAGCCAAGTCCTGGCTTTCCAGCGCTATCCGCACAACCTGCACAGCACAACCGGGTCAACTCTATATCCGCGCGGACACAAAGTCCAGGCCGCAGCAACTTACGCGAGCTCAGATACTGTTCACTTACTTCGGTCTAGGTTCCGGTTGGTTACAGTTCCTGATGTGACATGGGTCCTATTTATAGGCACGACGATGAGTATGGTCACCGCCCTAGCCGATAGGATCACCGCCACAACCCGCAGCTAGAACTAGTGTGTCCGCCAGCCCGCGGACACACATGCCAGTTCGCCGCTCCTGTGCAGATAGCCAGTCCGCCCCAGCTTCTCCAAGGCCGGACTCCAATATCCAGCCCGCCTTGCCGCCAGAGGCCAAGCCAGGACAACAGCCGGACTCCACAACAGCCGTGTCCGCCATTCTGCGGACAAGGCATCAGCCCGCAAAACCCGAGCCCGCAGCCTCGCCATCAAGACGCCTGCCGGACTCAGCGGACACCCGGCTTCCGTCCGCATATCCCAAGTCCATTACCTCCTCCAAGGCACCTCCGGACTTAGCGGACACGCCAATCCAGTCCGCTAACAGCAGACCCCAGTCCGCGTATACAGCGAACTCCAGTCCGCTTCCCTGAGTCCATAACCTCATCACAAGGCTCAACCGGACTCAGCGGACTCTGGCTCTAGTCCGCACGCTCCTGCACAAGCAGTTCTTCAGTCCGCATATCCCCAAGCTAGCACACAAGGCAACAGCACTTCTACTAAGCTTGGCGGACTGAGAAACCAGCCCGCGCTCCACTGCGCGATCTTCCCCGGACTGAGCCACCTGGACTTGGTTCAATTCCCACCAAGTCCAGCCCACTGGCCGCAAGGGCCAGTCCGCACTTACAGGCGGACACTGGATCTAGCCCGCCATACCGGGCGACCTCCAGTTCCTGTCCGCGCTGACCGGCGATCTCCACGGCTTCCACTTGCCGCTTCACTAGAGCAAGACCAAGGCATCTGCCAAACCGGTCTGTCGAGCTCCAGTTCTTCAGTCCGCTTCAAGCCGGACTCCGCGGATAACATTCCTATCCGCCCGGTTACTTCCTGGGAGTAAACCGCCTGCTGAGCATACACTGGCCTGTCAGACCGCCGCTGCTGTCCGCGCAGTCCGCGCGAACAGACCGCCCAGGCCGCCACAGAGCAAACCGCCTGCAACATCCCTGCCGACCTAGCAGTCCGCCAACCCAGTCCGCGTAGTCCGCGCGGATAGGTTTCCCAAGCCTTCCATTCACCCACTTTCACTTCACAGAATTCAACACTCCCCCTTGAAGTGAGAAGTGGTGAATAACTCCAGCAGCTCCCGTAACCTTGCACCTGGTCCTTCCGATAGCATCTACGAAGAGATGTCCAAGACATAGTCCTCGCCCCGCATATCATGGACCATGAGGGAGCCCTCCAGCATCTCCCAAAAGGAGCCATGCTTCCCTCTGCCTTCTTCAGCTTCAACCTCCACTCATGCATCATAGGAGTATCACCAACTTCCTTGGACCCAGAAGCCCAAGCCTCGTTGCCTCTGAGAGAAATCACCTCATCAGACTTGGTGTCAACCACCTCCTTGATTCTAGTGGGGTCATCACAGCCAGAAGTCCCTTGCTCGACCTGAGGGCTAACAAGGAAACACGGGACCAAGTCCACCGTGTTCCCTTCGCTATATCGAGCTGGTGGCTTACTGATCCTCTTCGATCTCCGAAGAACCTGATCATGGCTAACCACCTCCGCTGCTTTTGAACCAGCTCCGTTCCCGGGCAAACCCGGAACAATGCTCCCTTTGTTCCCTGAACAAGACGCCTCCTTACTGGAACCAAGAGCACCTGGAGCAACGCTCCCCCTGCTACCTGAACCAGAAGAATCCCCTCTTGAACATGAACAGCCTGGAACATCGCTCCCCTTGCTTCCTGAACAGGAAGCCTCCGCCTTTGAGCCAGAAGGTCCTGGAGCATCGCTCCCCCTTCTTCCCGACTCTGACGCCTTTGCCCCGGAGCTAGAACAACCTGGAGCACCTGGTGACTCAGGCAACTCCACTTCCTTAGCAGCAGCCTCCTTCAGCCCATCATCTGACCTACTTATTTCTAGCTCCACATAAGAGCTACCCCAATACGGCGTCAACTCATCAAAGACAATGTCTCTCGACACTATGAGTTTCTTTGTCGCAGGATCCATACACCTCCATCTTCTTTTCTGCTCATCATACCCAACAAAGACTAGCTTTGTTTTGAGAGCACCCGGAGAGTGTATATAGCAGGTAGATCCAAACACCCGAAGGTGCTTCACTGAGGGCTTCACTCCGAACATTAGCTCATAAGGAGTCTTTACTATGATCGGACTAAGAGGCATCTGGTTGATGACATGAGTAGCACAGGCTATTCCCTCCGCCCAAAGAGCCTTCGGAACGCCTTTACTCCGAAGCCAACACTTGTAGGTCTCCGTTAACCAACGAATCATCCGAGCTGCAACACTACCCTGTTGTGAAGTATGTCCACAAGAAAGCTCCATCCGGATCCCTTGCTTCCTGCAAAAGTGTGAGAACTCGGTTGAGGCAAACTCACCACCGAAACTTGTCCTCAACACCTTGATCCTCCGTCCAAGCTGGCCTTCGACAAGCTTCTTGAACTCCACAAACAAGCGTACCATGTTGGACTTCTTCTTCATAAAGTATACCCAAGTATACCCAGAATAGTCATCAACCAATATCAGCATGAACCTGCTGCCTCCAAGACTGGCCGTGACGGTCGGTCCCACCAGAGCACAATGGACAACCGCCAATGGTGCATTACTCCTGGATTGTGCTTTGTCGACCATGAAGCGATAGGCTCCACTTTCCTGACATCCCGCACACCCCCGACTATCGCCATAGGATGACAATCTAGGCAAGCCTCTTACGAGTCTTCTTTCCGCCATTGCTTTCAGCTTGTCCATCCCTACATGCCCCAGTCTTTCATGCCAGATAGCTGCACTATCATTGGCATCCAGCCGATCAGATCTAGAACTAGTTGAAGTCCCAACTACGTTCTTCTCCTTCCTCCCTACCTGAGCAACGTTCGCCGAGAGCAAGGTAACCTTGCACTCCTTCCGAAGATGACCTTGCTGCTTGCATTTATAGCACCGTGGTCCTTCCTTCCTCTTCCTATCACGCCTAGGAGAAACACTCCTTTCTTCCTGATATGAAGTAGAGGGACCATCATCTGCAGCAACCTTCACCTTCTTCCTGAACAACCCATCAAGGGAAGTCCAAACCTCCGCAGCTGACCGACATCCACTGATGTGGTCCAAGAGCTCCGATGAGATCACCTGCTAGAGAATAGACTCCGCTTTCGCATTTGCCTCCTTCCAAGCTCTCATCGCCTCAGCATTACCAGCAGTATCCTCTTGTCTTCCTGCTCCGCATACAACCTCCCAAAGGTCCTCGCCAAGAAGAAAGCTCTTCATACAGGACTTCCACCGTTCACAGTTCGCCTCTGTAAGAAGATCAATACCAAGACAACTTGCATCCTCCACTGCCATGGTTCTACCACTGGTTTCCTCGACAGACGAGCAACTACTTCCATTGAGCACTGCTTGACCACTCCAACAACCTCCCTCTGATACCATGTTAAAATTCAACAAACCGCAGACGCCCCCTTGGATACCCTGCTGAAAACTCAACAAACCGAAGGAGAATACGCCCACTTATATGTTGAAAGTTTTCCCGGATCGTGGAGTTAGCAGGGGTTATCTCAACAAAGCAGTAACAACCAGCAACACATGCAGCACAAGCTTCTTTATTGATCAAGAGCAAACTTCTTTACAAGACGAGACATACATGGCGAGACATGCTTCACCAAAACCCAACACCGGGAGAGCAGAGACAGTTACAAAGACAAGAACAAAAAACAAGCCGCGCGGACTCAATCAACAAGCCGCCGACCTACTGCTGTGGAGTCCGCTCAGTCCGCCAGGTCGCCAGACCGCAACCCAAGCCGCGCGGACTCACCCTTTGCTCCAATGCTTAGCTCTTCACCGCCGGTCTGCACGCCGCCAGACCGCACAAGCTGCGTCACCAAATGGAACAGTCCGCCTGATGCAGGCGACCTCCTGAACCCCGAACGAAGTCGCCAAAGAGAAGACCGCCTGGTCGCTATCCGCGACCTGCTGTTTACCGCCTGTTGCTTAACCGCAGAGTCCGCACTGTCCCTGACCGCAATCAGAGCCAAGTCCTGGCTTTCCAGCGCTATCCGCACAACCTGCACAGCACAACCGGGTCAACTCTATATCCGCGCGGACACAAAGTCCAGGCCGCAGCAACTTACGCGAGCTCAGATACTGTTCACTTACTTCGGTCTAGGTTCCGGTTGGTTACAGTTCCTGATGTGACATGGGTCCTATTTATAGGCACGACGATGAGTATGGTCACCGCCCTAGCCGATAGGATCACCGCCACAACCCGCAGCTAGAACTAGTGTGTCCGCCAGCCCGCGGACACACATGCCAGTTCGCCGCTCCTGTGCAGATAGCCAGTCCGCCCCAGCTTCTCCAAGGCCGGACTCCAATATCCAGCCCGCCTTGCCGCCAGAGGCCAAGCCAGGACAACAGCCGGACTCCACAACAGCCGTGTCCGCCATTCTGCGGACAAGGCATCAGCCCGCAAAACCCGAGCCCGCAGCCTCGCCATCAAGACGCCTGCCGGACTCAGCGGACACCCGTCTTCCGTCCGCATATCCCAAGTCCATTACCTCCTCCAAGGCACCTCCGGACTTAGCGGACACGCCAATCCAGTCCGCTAACAGCAGACCCCAGTCCGCGTATACAGCGAACTCCAGTCCGCTTCCCTGAGTCCATAACCTCATCACAAGGCTCAACCGGACTCAGCGGACTCTGGCTCCAGTCCGCACGCTCCTACACAAGCAGTTCTTCAGTCCGCATATCCCCAAGCTAGCACACAAGGCAACAACACTTCTACTAAGCTTGGCGGACTGAGAAACCAGCCCGCGCTCCACTGCGCGATCTTCCCCGGACTGAGCCACCTGGAATTGGTTCAATTCCCACCAAGTCCAGCCCACTGGCCGCAAGGGCCAGTCCGCACTTACAGGCGGACACTGGATCTAGCCCGCCATACCGGGCGACCTCCAGTTCCTGTCCGCGCTGACCGGCGATCTCCACGGCTTCCACTTGCCGCTTCACTAGAGCAAGACCAAGGCATCTGCCAAACCGGTCTGCCGAGCTCCAGTTCTTCAGTCCGCTTCAAGCCGGACTCCGCGGATAACATTCCTATCCGCCCGGTTACTTCCTGGGAGTAAACCGCCTGCTGAGCATACACTGGCCTGTCAGACCGCCGCTGCTGTCCGCGCAGTCCGCGCGAACAGACCGCCCAGGCCGCCACAGAGCAAACCGCCTGCAACATCCCTGCCGACCTAGCAGTCCGCCAACCCAGTCCGCGTAGTCCGCGCGGATAGGTTTCCCAAGCCTTCCATTCACCCACTTTCACTTCACAGAATTCAACATGTGTTTTGGCTTCGGGAGGTGTTAGCCCGAGCGCGCGATCGTCAGATGTTGTTTTCGACCTCACCGTTGCTTTTGTAGCTTGGGTGTTTTGCTACGGTGCGAGTTTTGGTCGAAGTCCGGGATCGATCGTTTTCGCATCGTTTCGACGATTGTTTTTGTTAGCTGTAATGTTTGTAATGTTTGATGTGTTGTGTGTGCCTGATGTGGCCGAGCTTGTAGGCTGGTGCCTTGTCTTTTTGCTAAGCAGTTAGCAGGTTTCTTTTTTTGTGTAAGTTTGGGTGACACGGCCTAGGTCACGGGCGTGACCCAGGGCGTGTCGTGCTCGGGTAGAGCTCTTTTTTTCTGTGGTCGACGATTTCTGGTCGACGGGTGTTTTTGGTAGGAACACGGCCTGTGACACGGGCGTGTCACAGGGCGTGTCCCCCTTCGATTCGTCGAGCTGCGCTCGATGGTCGTCAGGCGGTGCTTTAGTGAGAACACGGCCATGTCACGGGCGTGTCGTATCGGACACGGGCATGATACGGGGCGTGTCTCTCTATTCGACGATCGGCGCTCCACGATCGTCGAGCGGTGTTTGAGTTGGTACACAACCTGTGACACGGGTGTGTCACAGGGCGTGTCCCCTATTTTGTCGAGCGGAGATCGACGTTCGTCGAGTGGGTAGGCGTGTGAGTACACGCCCCGTGATACGGGCATGTTGGGCCGTGTCACGGGCGTGTCTGGGGCGTGTCCCGTGTTTCGTCGAGTGGAGATCGACATTCGTCGAGTAAGTACACTCCCCGTAACACGGGTGTGTCGGGCCGTATTACGGGCATGTCTTGGGCGTGTTCCGTACTTTTTCTCCTGAGAGCACCTTTTGTTGTCGTGAACCGTTTTTCCTCCTCATTTTCATCGTTCCCGGGTCGGGAGAGCTTCCAGCGGAAGGGTTTTGATAGGAGGCGGTGGTTTTCTTTTGGTCGGTGTTTGCGGGAGGAGGCTCGTTTTTCTCATGCAATAGCGGATTTGGCTTGCTCTTGTCTAGATCTTCCCTTCCATGTAAGTTTTTCTTGATTTAGGGTTGATTCTAGGAGTTGAGAATATCTGATTTCTTTTCTTTTCCTCAAGCTTCAGTTTTGGTCTCCTAGGTGGCCGATCTTGCCGCCGGTGCCAAGCTTGTGTGGTAGTTGTTGTTTTTCCTGGGGGTAGAGGCAAGTGGCTCCCTTGCCCTTGCCAAATTATTTCTAACCCATGCTCTGTTTTCATTCCTTGTGCAATAGCTCTGTTCTCTTTGTTTTCCTCCCTAGAGCAGCAGGTTGAGTTATTACATCAAGCTTTAAATCAAGTGGCTGATCCTTTATCTTTTTCTAGAATTTAAATCAATGTTCTCTCGTCTGTCTGAGGTTTGGTGTCCAGTGGGTAGCTAGAGTTAGGGTGAGGCTGCGGTTAGTTACAGTTTAGGTTTAGTTGCGGTAGCCCCGAGTAGTTAGGATGGAACGGAGGGTTGGGATTAAATTTCCAACTCTCTATTTTCGCGCGTTGAGAGAGTTTAGGCTGCGGTTTTAACTAAAACTTACGTTTACCCTAAGTGGAAAGCGCTGACAGCGTCGAGTGAGCCGAGTTCACTCAACGCCGTCACCCAGCGTAGGATTGCGGCTAAGTATTTTGGGCGTCAAGTGAGTGGAGCTTACTGAACGTCGCGTCGAGTGGACTCGACTTTTCTGTCTTGGGTTCATGTGTTTCCTTAGGATTGTTAGTGTGACCTTTCCCTTTCTCTAGTGGGTGGTATTGGGTATTCGGCTAGTTTTGCTTGCTGACTCTTGGGTTGTGACAGGTGGTGGAGTTTTGGTGGCCTCTAGAGGGGTGGATTTTGATGTGGAGAGTTGTGGCCACCTCCTTTTGCCCCGGTTTGGGTTGGTGTGAGTGGGACCCTAAAGCTGCCACTGTTTGACCCCTTAGCCCTTTTTGGATCTGATTTTGGTTATGTATTCAGATCCATGTTTTGACCACTGCCACTTACCCACGTGTTAGGACTGTTAGTCCCTTTCCTGTTTATGTTTTCTCTTTCTTTTGGGCATATATGTATATGTCTTGTTGCTGTTGCAGTCTCCTTGTGGGGCATGTTGCTTTTATTGCTCGCACTTGTCGTGCTTTGCTGTGCTTTAGACAGTGCTCTTTTCTTACTGTCATGCCCTTTCTTTTGCTTATAGCAGTTTGTTATCGGGTTGGTAAACTTTTCTTATTTGCTCATAAATCTAATGCTCTATTTACCTTTTGATTATTTTCTTGCTGAGGTGTTCTTTTCTTGAATGCCTCAGGTCCAGGTTATAGCCAGTTCTGCGGCTAGTTCTTTTGGAGGGGCTGGTTGGTGGCCTCTTTGGTAGCTGAGATAGCGGATCCCCGATTTTGTGAGGTAGTTCTTTACCTTTCTGTACAGACATACATACTCACCAGTGGGTTCGTGTCAGGTTGTTGACGCTCACTGGTGGCTTCTTGTGATGCTGGTATGAACTTAAACTGCTATTGTTACCTATTTGTGGTTGTTTACTTGCTTCTGGGAAGGATTTATGCTAGGTTGCATGTTAGATGTTTTATACCCTAAAAGCATTATTATATGTACCTCATGCATAACATATTTATGAAACAAAGACACTATATTTCCTTAGCGTAAAAAGACTATCTTTCATATATATTATATTCACTTTAGAGTCGTGCATACCATAAGTCGTCCCTCGGGGACACTTATGCTCGTATAGGATGTCAATTTAATTGAACCAAAGTATTTTCTGCTGCGTATAAATATACTTTTAATTGTGGACTAGCTGATCCACCGTGCCAAGGGATACAGACTTTCAACATAACTGATTTTCTTTCATAATTAATCAACAATTTTCCTTTAAATCTAAGGTTTGGAGTTTTGCCTGAGCGTGTGCAGTTATCCCCTGCACGACGTGGCATCACGGCCCATGTTTTCTCTTGCTCTGATATGATTTTATCATTGCGAAAATGCGGGTTGTGACAGTTGGTATCAGAGGAAGGTTGCTTGACAAATGGTTGGGCAGGCCAGTGGAGGGAAGAGCCCTCAAGAACCTGATGTTGTCTCGAGGAAGAAGAGCGAAGAGGTTTGTAGTTTCTGTGGCCGGCCAGGCCACCCCTTTGAGAAGTGTTTTAAAAGGTTGGGAGCGCAGAAGAAGGAGCAGGTGCACGCGATTCAGGGTGCTCCCAGAGGAGACTTGGTATGTGCCTTATGTGGAAGAAAGGGGCATGAGGCTGCCCGTTGCTGGTTAAAAGATAAGATCTGTTTTCAGTGTGGGCAGAAGGGCCATCTCAAGACAAAGTGCCCACAGTTCCAGCCTGTTCTGCAGCCAGTTCCCCTCTAGGCTTTGCCACCGCCTCAGCAAATGGATAGAGGAAAGGGGAAGCTGAATGTGCTTTCGGTAGACGAAGCGCAGACTTCGACCCAGGTTATTTCAGGTTCGACTCCTCCCTAGTCGTTTCGTCATGTTTCCTTTTTGGTTGTAGTTTTCGTTTTAGCATTTGTTTCCTTAGATGCGTGCGCTATTTGTAGGACGATTTAAGGTAAAGAACTACTGGGCGCACGTTCTCTTCGATTCAGGCGCTACCCACTCGTTTGTGGCTAGAGCCTTCGTGGAGCGGTCCAGTTTGGGCCTCGATCGTGTTGGTGGTGCCTTTTGCGTTAAGTTCCCCTCCGGTGACTCTGTGGTTACGGACCTGGGTGTCCTTGATTGTCCGATTTTGTTGGGGGATTTTCTAGCTAAGGCAGATCTGAAGGTGATTGACCTGGAGGACTTCGATATTATTTTGGGCATGGAGTGGTTGTCAAGGTACGATGTTGTGATCCAGTGCAAGGGTAAGCTCTTGGACTTCGTCAAATACAACGGTCAGCCAGGGAGCGTTTATGGGTATTCTCTCCAGGAGTCTCCAGTCATTTCTGCGGAGCGTGCTCGGAAATTGCTTGATTCTGGCTGTTTTGCCTTTGTGGTCTCTCTGGTAGGGACAGTTGTTCGAGTGCCGTGTTTGAAAGAGATTCCTGTGGTATGTGACTTCTCTGATGTGTTTCCTGATGATCTTCCCAGTCTTCCACCCGATCGAGATGTCGAGTTTGTTATAGATTTGGAGCCAGGCACGCGTCCTATTGCAAAGGCGCCGTACCGGATGGCTCCGCGAGAGCTGGAAGAGTTGCGAATTCAGCTGGATGAGATGTTGGCAAAAGGTTTCATAAGGCCGAGTTCTTCGCCTTGGGGTGCACCAGTGCTGTTCGTTAAAAAGAAAGATGGCTCGATGAGGCTATGCATTGACTATAGAGAGCTGAACAAGGTTACTATTAAGAACAGGTACCATTTGCCTCGGATTGACGATCTGTTTGACCAACTGCATGGTAGTGTCGTGTTTTCCAAGATAGATCTTCGTTCGGGCTATCACCAGTTGAGGATTCGGGAGTCAGATGTTCCACGGACGGCGTTCCGCTCTCGTCATGGGCATTTCGAGTTTTTGGTTATGTCATTTGGTTTGACTAATGCGCCCTCAGCTTTTATGGATCTGATGAACAGAGTTTTCAAGGACTTTCTAGATAAGTTTGTGATTGTCTTTATAGACGATGTGTTGGTGTATTCTAAAGATGCGGAGGAGCATGATCGGCATTTGCGACTGGTCTTGGAGACTCTGAGAGACCATAAGCTATACGCCAAGCTGAGCAAATGCGAATTTTGGTTGCCTCAAGTTTCTTTTCTCGGCCACGTGGTTAATAAGGAGGGAATATCGGTGGACCCAGAAAAGATCGTTGCTGTTATAGAGTGGGCGAGGCCTGTTACTCCCAAAGAGATCAGAAGCTTCTTGGGTTTGGCTGGATATTATAGAAGATTTGTAGAAGGATTCTCTACCTTGTCTACGCCGTTGACTAGGTTGACGCAGAAGAATGCGGCCTTCGTATGGGATGGCAAGTGTGAGGAGGCTTTTGAGGAACTAAAAAGAAGGTTATGTTCAGCTCCAATTTTGTCCTTGCCTACTGAAGATAGTGAGTATGATATCTATGTGGATGCGTCGCATGTCGGACTGGGATGTATACTGATGCAGGGCGGAAAGGTGATTGCGTACGGGTCGAGACAGCTAAAGACTCACGAGAGGAATTACCCTACGCATGACCTGGAGTTTGCAGCTGTGATCTATGCGTTGAAATTGTGGAGGCATTTGCTATATGGCGCGCAGTGCAAGATTTTCACGGATCATAAGAGTTTAAAGTATGTTTTCACCCAGAAAGAATTGAACCTGTGTAAGACCCCCTTTTTTTCTTTTTAAAACATCGGGGTCTTAGGCCCAGAACCGTCGCTTTCCGGTGACACCTTCGCACCCGGGAAGGTCATCACTACAAAACGCCGATCCTGCCGGCCAAATCGATCGCAACTGTAGCAAAATAGTAAAGCAAGTCCACAGAAATCACATATATAATAAATATATCTCCACGAAGGGAGTGTCCACAGATAAATAGAAATATAAGATCTTGGGCTCATGCCTAGTACATCATGTCCTCACTACAAATCTCTCAACGCGGAAGCAAACTAATATAACTACTAGTAGCGATCAGGACTCACAGTCCTTGCCGTCTGAACTCCGGAACTAGACTGCCCGATCTCCAAGTGTGTCGACCTCTGGGGCTGCTCCTCCATGCTGGGCTCCACGGTCCCCTAAAATGATGTGGTTCGAAAACCGTTAGTCTAAAAGACTAAGTCCTATCATCCTCCGCCCCTTCCCCCATGTCCTCTAGGCACCGAGCGGAGAGGAAGAAAGGGGAGGACTTGAAGGTGGAGAGTAAACAAGAATCAGATGGCAGCGGACCTAAACTAGCAATATTTATAGTACATATAGCAGTAAAGCATAGTATGAAAAATAACCTTAACTTATACGGAATGTATAAGCAAGGGATCTTTTACAGGGCTCTCATCGTATAAAAAGTCCCATACAAATTTATACGTTGGGGGTGTCGGTTAATAACAGCATTATATATATAAAGAATTTAACCTTTAATTTATAAACTTGCCCACACAAGCTTATAGACTAAGGGGTCGTTTTGCAGGTCCTAATGTATAAGCATCCCATTCCACTTATACTTTAGGTGTCATGGTTAAATGAATCGATTATGCTATGACATGCAAGTGGGTATGATGGAACAGGCAAGTGCAACACACACACCCGACTCTGTGCATACAGACCTTTAGTTCCCCCTTTCTGGAGCCGTAACCTCCCAGGATACCTCCGTAGTGGCAGACGGAAGCGGTGGGTTGGGCCTCGCCCACCTCTAAACCAGTAAAGCACTACCGGTCAGAACTATCGTACGCCTCAACGCTTGGTGCACGAAGCGGACTCCTGCGTACTCTTGTCGGCTGGCGCACCGGACTTCTGTTGGCGAAGTGCTAACCACACTTACCGAGTCAGCGCATTGGCGTCGGTGCATCGACCCTCCAATACCGAAGACCCACCACCTTAATTTCCTTTCCTTTTATGCACATGCAAATTTAACGTATCCAAAAACCGAGCCGAAGCTCCCCGGGCCAAAATGTCCGTCTCAAACAATCGAGTCGAAGCTCCCCGGACCCAATCGTCCGTCTCTTAACCATCCAAGCCGAAGCTTCCAACTATCTTCCAGTGCTATCTGTGTTCGTGAAATGTGCAACCCTAATTACTAAGTAACTCTTTTCAGCTTGTTGATACAGTTTACGTTAACCCAGGACTGCCCCCGGTATTCCCAGTGAAGGGCTCTCAAGGGCACTAGGAACTATGTTGGGATTACACCCAGCATTCCCTTTCGCAAGGTGCTTATTATTATTATTGGTTGATTCTCTTACCCATTACCTTCTCATGTTACAATAGGCTAATCCTAGGGTGATTTGACTCTACCTCACCTCGGGGAAGACGATCTTTCGTCGATCCCGTGCACTGTCTAACTCTAGCCAATCCATCCCTCTACTCCTCCTACTACCAATAATGAACTTATCTTTATCTATCCAAACCAGCCTACCACTAATCCCAAGACATGCATCCAATTATACTCCAACATGATTTCTGCAGTTTTTACTATATGCAGACCACTTAAGCTATATGACTCATAAAAATGGAGGTACATCAAATAATCATCCAGTACCTCTATGATAATTATTAGAGTGCTATAATGACATTTTTAGCATAAATCCAGAAATTCATAATTTTCCGAATTTGTCTGATAATTTAATTATTTATTCTAGTATCCAAAAAGCCCAAGTGTTGAACATGAAGTACCAATTTCAGACAAGATTATAATCCACTAAATTTATTTTAATTACAAAATGAATAATCAACTCTAAAGCCTAAGTCTTCCAATTTTTCAGAAAGGTTTAGGCCCTTAATTTTAATTTCAAATATATCTCATAATAAGTCATTTTAAAAGATTTTACAGCAATAATACCTCCAAAAATTCCGAAAAAATTCAACGATGGTTATGATGGCATATTAATACTCTATATCAAGTTTCATAATTTATCATTTAATAATAGGGCTATACTTGATTTTCTCATGAAATTCCAAGTTTATGGGTTAATGAACAAAATATACTAATTATCCATAAAAAATTTCCAAATAAATTCCCACATGATAATGATGCACTTTGAACACTATGTATCAAGTTTAATAATTTTCCAATAAGTATTGAGCTCTTGTAAGAATTATTTATTATGTAACCAAAGTAATGCACTTGTGAAGTAGATGCCCTAATTATGTATCCAAAAATCCTATTAAAAATCATATATGATCAATATGGTCTAAAACTAGCTCTGCCAAATTTTCATGACCTTTCAATGGGCAGTGAGATCACAATAGTCAAACTATTAATTAGGGCAATCCTATTGGTTACAAATGAAGTGCTACAAATATTGATCAAAAATTCCCAAATAAATTACCAGAGGCTCATTATATCCTTATTCCCACACTACCCAAATTTTATTATATTTAAGGAGTTTAGCTAACCTAAACTAGTACTAGAATTTTTATGACCTAAGCTAGGGTTAGGGTTTTGTGGACCCTACCCTTTTCAAAATCCTTTAATATTTTTACCAGAGGGTTTTATCTACCCTTGGACCCTCCATACAAAATTTGAAGCTCATCCAAGGTGTTTAGGACTCATGCCCTTCACAAGGCACAAAGGTCCTTCCTTAGGGTTTGTCCTAGGAACTTAGGGCAAATCAATTCCACTCTACCCCACATTCCATGGGGAGGTGCTAAATGCCATACCAAGTCAGTGGCCCAAATTTCAGCCTCTGTTGAGGTGATTTGGTCACTCAAAATCAAAAGTGCACTTTTTGAACAAAATACCCTTATTAAGGTAAAGATAGGGTTGGGTCAATACCTATTCTAAACACACCCAAATTAGGTGAAACTTTATACAGACACATAACATGAGGCCAGGGACCACTCACCAAAATTTGGGAGGGTTTGGAGTTAATTAGACCACCTAATTAAATTATCATAGAGAAATTAAATAATTTTCAAAACTATAGAAAAAGTGTCCCCAAAAATTCCCATTTTTGGTGTACTCCTATATATGGTCTAGATTGACTCCCTTCCAAAATTACAGCTCATTTGGATCAAAGATAAAGTGTGGGAACTCAATTGAAGTTCTGTCTAGCCCTATTTGTAGGCCCCACCAAAATGGGTGCCCTGGTCAGACCAGGCACCCAAATTGGTCCGAACCAATTTTTAAAATAAACTAGAACCAAGGGGCTACATATCCTATGTTGATCATTTCCTCATACAATGCCTCTATCTATTTTTAAAAAAATTAAAACATTAAATGTCAGAATTGTGACAGAAATCACTAAAATGATTATATTATCCTATAGTTTCATAAATCCGATTTTGCACAAATCTTGGCGCAGGATTAACGGGATCCGGTCATCAACAAGCTCCAGCCGACGGCTGTGATTCGTCCCACCTGGAGCAATTTCCAAACGCCCCCGCCGGCGATCCGGCCACCTCCCCAGCCGGCCACCACCACCACCACCTCCGTTGAGGTGGTGGTCGTCGCCAGGCGGCGGCTTGGCCGCCGGAGGGCCGTTTACCGGCGAGCCCGACAAGTGGATTTCTTTGGAAAATCCATGAAAATGCCGAATTGGATCGGGCTCAATTGAGCCCGATCCTTGGACCTATTGATTGCTATGATCTATACATGAGAGAAGGAGTGGAGGAGGACCTTTTTGGTGGCCTGAATCCTTGCCGATCGCCGGGATGCCATTTTTGTGGTGGTGGTGATCGGATTTCTGCAACAACACAGTGAACAGCTCTGTCACCTTCAGGTAAGGGGTGGGACTGATTCCTTGGAGTCCAGTGAAGCTTTTAAAATGAAGAGAAGGGGTGTTAGGTGGCTGGAAATGCATTTGCCATTATTGGCTCTTGGTCAAGCTTGGCGGCCATGGTAGGTAGGGGGGAAATGCTAGCTCCAGCCAGTCAATGGGTAGCTGGTTGCACTCCTCTAGTCTTAGGGAATTGAATGGGAGGTTGGGGAAGGTTGGGGAAGGGGAAGGATGAGCCCAAGCCTTCCACCATTTCTTCTCTTCTCTTTCTCTCTCTTCCCTTTGAAGCTTTTTCTCTCTCCTATACATCAAGCTGAATTTTGACTCCTACCTAACCCAATGGCAGCCCACATGTTTATTTCACCCCTCCAAACAAGGTTAGCCCAAGATAATTGGGCATGAGCTTGAGTTAGCCCATTTGGGCTAGCTTGACCCAAACCTAGGCTAGGTTTGAACTTGGTCAATTTGGTCTTTGAGTTTGCCCCTAATGGGTCCTTGGTGACCCATTGGTCTCCCCTAAGGCCTAGGTAGGGTTGTCTTGGCCCCTTGGAGGTCACTTGACCCTTAGTAGGGCACTTGACCATTTTAGGCTAGAGTTGACTTTGGTCAACTTAGCCTTTTTGATTGGTCCCAATGTGTCCTTGATGACCCATTGGCCTCTCACTAGTGTTATGAGGGTATGTTTGGGGTCTAACTTGGCTAAGGTAACTTCAATTGGCCCTTGGTATGTTTAGTTTGACCCAATGTAGGTTAGGTTGACCCATTTAGTGTTAGAGTTGACTTTGGTCAACTTAGCCTCTTGGGTGGACCCCAATGGGTCCTAGGTGACCCATTGACCTCACTCTAGGGTTAGGTGGGCTTGGGTGGGGTCCACTTGGCTTGGGGAAGGTCAGTTGACCATATATAGACCAGTTTGACCTATTTAGGGTCAGAGTTGACTTTGGTCAACTTAACCTCTTGGACTGCCCTTCTTGGGTCCTTAGAGACCAATTGACCCCACTTTAGGTCTAGGAAGTCCATGTTAGGGTTAGTTGGGCTTTACTAGGGCTCCTACCCTTAGTTAGGGCACATTGCCCAATTTAGGCCTAAAGTGGTCCTAGGTCAAATTGGCCACCTGTGGTTGACTCCAATGGACCCTCTAATGGGTTAGTGATGTTGTGGTGGGGTCATGGTGAAGCCCTAAGGTCAAACCCTAGGTTGGGTGATGAGGTTGTGCCATAGGCACACCATGGTGATTCTCACCTTGGCCTTCTATCTCTTGGCCCATTTCTGGCTTCATAGGGTTTTGTCATGACCTAGTCATGGCAAAACCAGTCTTAGGGGTCCAGTTGGAAATGGGATGTTACAACCTGCGCCAGCGGCGATGGTTGGAGTATGTGGCCGACTATGATGTTGAAATCCAGTACCATCCGGCAAATCGAATGTGGTGGTCGATGCCCTGAGTCGGAAGTTAGGGAAGATTTTCAATCTCCCCGCCGAGCGTCTAGTGGAAGAGTTTCTTTTGATGGACATTTCTGTGGGAAGCTGCGGTTCGCAGAGTAGCTTGGCAGTGGCAGAACCTTCGTGGATTGTGCTTACAGACTGCATCAGAAGATGATCCCGATCTTCTGCATTTTGTATCTCTTCGAGCTGAAAAAGGTGAATTACCAGATTTCTCTATAGATAATGCGGGTACCTTGAAGTATCGTGGCAGGTTTTGCATTCCCGCAGTTGGAGATATTCGGATATGGTGTGCAGAGAAGCCCACGGATCTAGTGTTGCTTACCATCCAGGGTCTACCAAGATGTATCATGATTTAAAGCAGATTGCCTGGTGGTGTGGGAATCGACGAGTGTCGTCTACCCCGGCTCGACGATCGACGAGAATCGACGAGTGTCGTCGACCCCGACTCAACGATCGCCCGAGAATCGACGAGTGTCGTCGACCCCCGGCTCGACGATCGACAGAATCGACGAGTGTCGTCGACACCCGGCTCGACGATCGACGAGAATCGACGATGTCGTCGACCCCGGCTCGATGATCGACGAGAATCGACGAGTGTCGTCGACCCTGGCTCGACGATCGACGAGAATCGACGAGTGTCGTCGACCCCGGCTCGACCGATCAACGAGAATCGACGAGTGTCGACGACCCCAGCTCGACGATCGACGAGAATGACGAGTGTCGTTGACCCCGGCTCGACGATCGACGAGAATCGTCGAGAGTCGTCGATAGCGGCTCGACGATCGACGAGAATCGTCGAGTATTGTACTCCGATTCTCGCCGATTCTCGCCGACTGATACTCGCCGAAACTGGGACCCTATTTTACTGGGTGGTCTGCGGATAGCGATATTCCTAAGTCTATTTATGCCTTCGGTATAAAAGGGACACTTACGGTTTTCGGGAATTAGGCTTTTGGCAGCCAATCGAACCGAATCCCGCGACCGAAGCGTTCCGTCATTCGTTCGTTCCGCCGATCCCGAATCCCGCCGACGGAAGGGTTCCGCCGCCGTGCTCGCGATCCGTCGACCTCCTCCTCTCTCGGCGACTGTCGCTGGTGTTGCTTTTTCCTGGTGCGGACCCTAGCAGTCTGTGGAATAACAAGGTGCAGTCTTTCTCCTTCCCGATTTTCGTGCGACGGAAAGATCGGCGTTCTCCTCTCTCCGCCGTGTGATTTCTGCAGA